>JADGMS010000024.1:0-515919 GCA_015731905.1 Salix dunnii | reverse complement strand
ATATTAGAATCAAAAATGTGGGTGGGCTAAATAAACTTTGGGAGAAGCCAAAGGAAGTGGCTGAAACTCACGGTGAAGATAAAATTAACAGAAGTTCTCGTATCTTGGGTTGTAAAGATGTTGACGCTGTTACCTCAATTGAAACGACTGTTGGAGACGCAATGCTGGGTTCAGCAGTTTCTAGAACCAAAAACAAAAAATACAAAGTGAATGAAACGGAAAAGAAGGAATCAAAAGGCAAGAATGACAAAGGACAAGCTTCTAGTTCTGCTGTTTCAGGAAAAGCTGCTGGCACAACTACTTCCCAATCAAAGAAGTCTCTTGGTAGCAAAAGTTGCCAGAGTGCTGCCACTGTTAATTGGTAGATGCATCAGAAAATTTAGTTCTTTATCAACTTGCAATATACATACTGACACTGGATTTTCCAGAAAAAAACAATCAAGGAAATGCCTAATGAAGTACCCAATGGTTCTTCTTTGCCAAAACAAGAGTCCAACAAGAAAAGTGGTTACTTTAGTAAAAAGGTAATGACTGCAAAAGCAGTTAATGGATCAGCAGAGAAATAGAAACCCCAAAAGATAGGCCATGAAATATTTTGCTAAAAGGAAACTAAAGCCATCATATCGTCCAACAGTGAAATGTGTTTGTGGTGGTTGAATCTGCTACAAGAACCAAGGTGATTCAGGAGTATCTTGGTGATATGTATGATGTTTTGCCCGCTATGGCCATGTAAGGGACTTGGCTGCTGGGTCTGGGTCTGTGCGACCTGATGATGACTTCAGTATGTTATGGGAAGTTCCTTCTGCTTCCTGGACTCATCTTAGTAGCATCAACGTTGCACTAAGCTGGTACAATTTGTATCCCTTTCTTTGCTTACTCTGAATGGTGGTGGTTGCTGGGACATAGAGTATATTGTAAAACAATCATGTACTTTTGATCACCCTGGGCTTTGACTTGGCAAGTAAGAGGTGCTTCTTGTGATTCTGCAGTTAAATTTAATTTACACGAACGAGTTTTGCACTTTTGCTAGTAGCCTATTATGCTCTGACTTGCCAAATGTTACTTCTTTTTCTTCTGTTAGATGGGTCTAAATTCTCTCGTACCTTTTGCCTTGTTTCTCAGAGCAGAAAATCTTATCCTTGCATCAGATCCTGATCGTGAAGGAGAGGCTATTGCTTGGCATATTATTGCGATGTTGCTACAACAGGATGCCTTGCGCCAAGATCTTACAGTAGCAAGAGTCGTCTTTCATGAGATAACTGAGGCATCCATAAAAAATGCTTTGCAAACTCTAAGAGGAATTGATATAAACGTAGCTCATGCTTACCTTGCTAGACGTGCTCTTGATTATTTGATTGGATTCAACATTTCACCATTGTTGTGGAGGAAATTACCAGGTTGCCAGTCAGATGCATTATCTCTTATATGTGACAGGGAAATAGAGATTGCAGGTTTCAAATTCGAGTTAAGGCGTGCATCTCTTGTAAGAGCCTGGGTTAGCTGGGGTTTTACTCGATCACATGGGCCCACAAAATGTGCTTTCCGGGTGGTGGGGTTTCTTTGCATAAAAAAAAAAGAAATAGAAATTGCTGTATTCAAGCCACAGGAGCACTGGCTTATAACAGAATGGTTCGGTTTGAATTAACTCCCATTGAGACTAGTCTGTCATTGTATAGGAAAAAAAAGCGTCCTGTACATAGTAATTACAAAGAGCAATTCTAGGAATTTGAATCAATTCTCAATTAGTTCCAACACGGAGGCAAAGGATATGGAACAGAAGATTAATTCTGTTAATATTTAAGCTGTTGGCTCTAAAAAAAACCCCATAGAAACCCACCTACTCTGTGTATAACATCATCACTTCAACAGGATGCAACTAATAAATTACATGTTGCTACAACATACACATGAAGGTGTGAAGAAATTTGTGCATTTGATCTTTCTTTTTGTCTATTTTATTAACACTGTTAGGATAATATTTTGTTATCACTCTATCTAAATACTTGCAGTAGTTATGTGTGTCTAACTTTGTGTTCTATTGCCCGATGATTAGATTTTTGCAAGGCACTCTCACTTTTCCATGATTACCTCAATAGCTTGTATCTGTATCATACAGCATGTTGTTTTTAGGATGATGAGGAATAGTACATAATATACCTTCGCTCTTGAATTTGAGGGGCTGAAATGGTGGATGTTGTCTCGATAAAGACTGGAATTTTCTTTCAACATATATTGTCAATATATAAAACTGACTGTATAATCATTTTTACTCTATTTTGTTTATTTTTTCCATTAAAAACCGTTTGTTTTCGAATTTGATACTGGTTTTCTTGTACTCATTGCATATTTTTATTGTATCGGCTCCTTAATTGTTGATGTTTTCCATTCAAATTTTATTCCCGTTATTGCTTCAACATGCCTTGTGTAGAAATTATTACTTTTATGATATTAACCGATATAATACTCTGTTATGATAGCATGCTGTCTTTGCTTAGTGGATTTTGGTTATTCTGTCACCATACCATGTGCCCCAGTTCAAGAAGCCTGCTTTTCCAAGTTATTTTTTTTTTTCATAGACAAGTGTGTGAAATCTGTTTTATTCCTAAATCTAATAGACAAGTTTATCCCTTAGTTCTTTTTTCCTCATATTTTTTCTCACCCTCCATCCCTGTATTTCATTGTGTCTCTCTAATTAAAATTTATTTTTCTACTAAAAAATCTGTGTCATTCATCAATGTCACCAGTGTTGTGTAATTAAAGCAGCGTGGAGTGAATCTAGGACTGATCAAATGTGTAGTTCCATTAGGATGTTACTATAGCATTCACCTTGGCAAATCATGTGATAGTTTACTTTAGAGAAATACACATTAAGAAGTAAAGTCAATGCATATAGTGAAGGGGAATTTGAAGTGTATTCCGTGTACTAATTTTTAAATAAGCTAAATAGTGTAAATGGTACAATATGGACCTTTTCCCTCTGCATGTACCCGTCTACATGCACTGGGAAGGACCCCATCTAACCTAGCACAAGTTTTTCCAACTTTAAAACCTTTTTAATTCTTAGTATTGCCTTCATGATTTGCTTGTAAACAGGTCAAGAAAACTTGGCATTGGTAGACCTTCAACTTATGTCAGCACACTGAAAGTTTTAAAGGTAATTAATGTGTTTAGAAGGAGTTTTCACATCATTATTTTCTGCTGTGCTAAGGCCTTCTCGAAGATTATTGGACACAATTTCGGTTGTCTTGTAGCCGTGCTGAAAGCGTCCATATTGATCAGGTGCAGTTCTGTCTTTGTTGAACTTTCCAATTATGTTGTCCCTAAGACTTTGAGTTTTTGTTTCTGATATTTACTCATTTGAGTTTCAATAATTATTCACTTTTTAATTCGTTTCCAGGTGGAGAAGATGTTGGAGATAGCATATGATCATTTTTTGTTTGCTTCACTCCCTGATAAAAGCAGAACGTGCCCAAGGTAGTAGTATATGATGCTAATTCATGTGTTAGTGGCGATATAATGGGTTTTATTTAATCCTATATTTCTATTTTGTGACATGTCTGTTTTTTATCACCATCATTTCTGACAAAGTGATCTGACCTTGATCTTTCTTTGGACATGTTTCAGTTGTTTGAAGGGCACTCTGATATTCAAAGTAAGTAGGTTTGGTGCCAGACTATTTATTGGATGTGATCGACACCCTACGTGCAAGTGAGAATGCTCTACCTTTTGCACACCCTTACATTCGTATATATTTCTATAAGCTCTTCAGTTTGATATACTGCTGTTCTCTGAAGTAAATCCGAGGCAAAAGATAGAGAAGTTGGATCCACAGCATACCTATAGTTTTTTTTCCAGTATTTTGTGATAATTAAGGCAGGAGATAACCTAGTATTTCTTTATTGCACTACATCCACACTATCTCTTCACCATTTCCCCTTGATGAATCAGTGTTAATAAAACTTTTTTCTTCTTTTATTGCACTCCATACAAAGTACCCCATTACATTTCTCCCGTTGATGAATCTATGAAGCAATTGATAGTTTTAGACTTCTAGGATCTTCATCTAACTATTCATGTTCGGGGTGTTATTCGAAACATATGCAGAAATTGAAGCCAGAGCATCGCAATGGAGCTTCTATCAGGTAAAAATGCAAGTGGATCCGGCCAAGCTAAGAGCAAACCGAAAGTCAAAGAAGCTGTTGAGGCTAGGTCGAGTGGAGTTGGTAAATAGTAAATACATGAAATCATTCTTGGCTAACACCTTGACACAATGAATGAATCAATGAATCTGTCGAACGAAGACAGCTTTTTAGTTTCAACAGAAGAAAGCATTGGTCTTCTGAGAAGGGTTCCAGCCCCTGTATGGACAAAAGAGAGATTCTTCTTACAATATAATTTTGTACAGCAGTGTAAGAATATGGAATTATATTGTAAGCTAGCAATTCAAATGTCTTGTTGGGGTTTTATAGGACAGTCTGGTTGCCGGTTTCACAATATTCAACTGGCTGGCCATTGCTTAAAATCTTGGAAAGCTGCTGTGATAATTTAAGTTCAGAAATGATGCGCTCACCATGGAAATCCTTCTTCTGAATTATTGTGTTTGGGGGTATGTTTATATTTATGCGTTAAATTATTTAAACCTGGATGTTTCTATCTTTGTAATTAATCGAAGCTTTGGATTTATTTATTTTTGAAAACAAATTGATGATAAATACTAAAAATTTGTGTTTTAATAAATCGATAAATATAGAAGATCCAACTCATGGGAAAGAAGAGTGTGTTCAAAGAATTAGAAATTTTTAAAATAATTTTTTATATTAAGAAATAGAGAGAAATATGTTTTTTCAAAGAATGATTTATCATTAAATCAATATCTTCTCCACTTTTATTTTAAAAAAATTTTCTGTTTTTTTCCCACTTATAATTTTTTTTTTTATAACTGAGATGTATGGATTAGTTTACGGGCATCACGACTATTATTTTATAGAATGACTAAAGGAGATCACAATTTCAACCAGTAATAAACAATTATTTCAACTGTGGTTTTCATTTCTCATTACTCTTTGAAAAAAATATTTTTTTTTATATATTGTTTACATAATTCTTATTTCTGTTTATATTTATATGTACATGCTTTTAGTTTTTGTTTCTATTTTTTTATTCCACTATTATTAAGATTTTTATAATATTTAAATTTTAATTTGTGTTGGTCATCATTGAAAAAATAATGTTTGTTATTATTTCTTTTCTTTTTTTTAATTTTTCAAGTTAAATAATTTCTTTAAATATAATAATATTTATTTTTTATTAATATTGTTAGGTATTGAATTTTCATTATTTTTAATTTTTATTTTCTTTTAAATATATCATAATAATTATATCTTTTGATATTTATTTTATATCAAAGCTTTATATATATTATCATTTTTTGATAGAAAAAACCTGTTTTTAACAGATTTTATCAATTATAATTTTACTAATTAAATATTAAAATAATAAAATATAATATATATAAAATTAATTAATTTTTAATATAGATAAAAAAATCTAGCGTACAAATTCGCTCGTAACTTCTAAAATCGTGACCGAAATCATTTCCATGAAGGAGAGTAAATAATAATAATAATAAACTTAAAAAATAAAATTGTTGGAACAGTAACATAAAAATATAAATTTAGGTATCGTTGATGAAGCTGAAAAGTGGGGCATAATATAACCGAGGGAAATTAAAGGTTGGAAGAAAAAGAGAGGGAGAGGGAGAGGGAGAACAGTTGTCCCCGTCACTATCGTCATCTCGAAGAGCGTGAATGCAACAGCAAGCACTGCTTCAACATCATCACATGTATCATCATCCTGCTCTCGTCGCTTCTGCCATGTCTCAGGTCTTTCTCTCCTTCTGCTGCTTAAATTTTCAATCTTTGTTTATTCTGTTTCTTTTCCGCTTTAATCACGTTTTTTTATCCATTCATTCTTCAATTAATCAGATTCAGATTTTTATTCCTTTTTTTCATAAATTTTAAAATTAAAATGATATTTTATTTTCTTGTGCTGGGTTGGTGCAGATGGAGCCTATCCTTGGTGGTAATCTGCCTCCTGCTTTTGATTCTTCTTCTTCTTGTCGCAGCGTGTAAGCCTCCTTCATTTTCTCCCGTTTCAATTTCTTTCATTTTTATCCTAATTTCCCTTCCCTTGGATTTTTTCTTAAATTTCTAATACTCTCTCCTTCCGTGGACGATCAATTAGTTATGTAGGAAATATTCATGTAAACGTCACAGACAAACTTCTCTCTGAAGTTTTCGCAACTGCTGGCCCTCTTGCTGGATGCAAGCTCATCAGGAAGGATAAGGTGTCTTTCTTTCTTTCCAACATTTTTCGATGAATTCTCTAAGTGTTTTGCATTTCCTAGAATTATTTCAGATGGGAAGGAAAAAAAAACAAACAAACGAAGAAGCTTTAGTGTTAGAAATAGCGGGTGACTTGTTCTAGATATTGTATCTCTTACTCTGAAAAAAATTCTTCACTTCTGATTTTGTGCTGGTTTTGTCTGGTCTTCTTACAATATTCTTTCACATAATGTTGCCTGCACTTTTTTCTTAATGGTTCATTTGGTTTGTGCTAAATGCAGTCATCATACGGTTTTGTGGACTACCATGACCAATCATCTGCAGCACTTGCAATAATGACATTGCATGGACGCCAACTGTAAGTTTTTGTCTCTCCTTGATTAAGCTTGGCTTTTCCTGTACCTGTAGCCTAATGTATTCGTTCAGCTGACAATCTAAAACAAGTGCAAGGAAATTATTGTAAATAATTGTTTGTACCTCTGAATCTTTTCTCCTAATTTCTATCATTTTCTTCTGTACTAAGCCACTTATTTATTTGTCGAAATACTGATTTGATTGCATGTTGTATATTGAACAATTAAGATTTGCAAATAATCAGTATGACTTTGTTAAATTTTTACTCTGTAGCAAATGCTACCTTGTTTTCAATGTATACTCATTTTTGTTTTGGACATCATAGATTTTATGCTTTATTAATATAATTTTCCAGTTATGGTCAGGCGCTTAAAGTGAATTGGGCTTATGGCAATAGCCAAAGGGAGGATACATCAGGTTATTTTAAGTTTCATTTTTTCAGCTGTTTTTTCTTTGGTTTGTGTCTTGCTTGTTCACGTTTTTTTAATGGTTTATTCTTTCATCTTGTCAGGGCATTTCCATGTATTCGTTGGTGATTTGAGTCCAGAGGTTACTGATGCTAATTTATTTGCATGCTTCTCAGTCTTTCCTAGTTGCTCGTAAGCTCCTTGTTTTCTGTTTATCTTTTTTCTTCATCCAAAGTGTTTTGGGTCAAGTGCAAACAAAGTATTTTGTAATTTGGCCATTTGAACTTATTTGTGTTTTATTTTTCAAGCAATGCTCTTAAATATGACAATACTATAACAAAATAAGGCAAAGGTAATGATGCCCTTTTGCTATTTCTGGCACTTTTAAGTAAACCCAATTATGCCCAATCGTTTAAGTAGTTAAATGCAGTGTCAGGGACATATTTCTTGCTGCTAAAACAGTTAAGGACACTACTGAGGAACAAAACACATATCACTCAAGTAGGAAAAGAAGATATCACTGAAATGTATATGGCTAAATCACACTGTACTCTTTTTCACTTTTGTCTAAAGGTTACAACATGATTTTCTCTTCAATTGATGTTAACAATCTTGGTTAACATGTTAATTGGACTTCTACCCATCTCTTTTATGTTACTCATGTCTTATGCTCTTTTTTGGCTTTGTAAAAATACCAGGCTGTTGTTTTTGCTCTAAAAACCTTATGTTTGTTTTCACAATGTTGTGTCACTTCCAGCAATGCAAGGGTCATGTGGGATCACAAAACTGGCCGCTCGAAAGGATACGGCTTTGTTTCATTCCGTAATCAGCAGGTACTGCTTTCCAGTTATGAGTAGCTATTGAATCAAGTTTCAAGGTGGATTTATTGCTCAATCCATTTTACGCTTTATGAGCTTCTTGTTAGTCACAGTTTGTTCAAGTTGATAGAAGATTTTATGAGTTAACAATGTTTTGCTTGGAGCTTGAAGTATCGAGGTCCTTTGCTAGAATTGTTTGTGCTTTTCTAGTTTATTTGGGGATATAAAGATTCAAGGAGAAATTTATTTGTTTTTAATTTCTTTTTGACGAAACTATTTTCAATGTTTTTGAGTGAATAATGATTGGTTTCCAACAGAAAATTGAAGACTGATTTAGATGTCTAGTGGCATGGATATCCTTATGTTCTGATTTCTCCATTTGGATGTTGACTAAAATTTCTTAAGAAGTTGCTTAAGCCATAAACTAATTTTCTTATGATACTAATCTGCAGGAGGCACAAAGTGCTATTAATGACTTAACTGGTAAGGCACATAACTTTCATACTTGAATGCCTGGTTTAACTTTTCTTGGCCTTTTGGGAAGAATTAGTGCATAATTTTGATGTGTTGTTCCATTTTGAACTGTAGGTAAATGGCTCGGAAACAGGCAGATAAGATGTAATTGGGCAACTAAAGGTGTCGAATCCAATGAAGATAAGCAAAACAGTGAGAATCAAAATGCAGTTGTACTTACTAATGGATCTTCAGGTAGCATAAACCTTTTCTGGTAATTCAGCCCACATTATGTAAAATAATCTTTTTTTTTTCTTTGCTTGATCTAAAAGGTCATTGACCCTTAGTACCTAGAAGGGGGTAGCTCTCTCCCTCTTTTTGTCCATTGTATCTCATCTATAAGATGGATTCAATCTGATGGCACTTGAGATAATGGCAAATGACTTTAACTAAGAAAGTGTATTCGTTCCATATTTCATATCTGCACTTATGGTTAATAGGTTATTTACCAAGCATGCATAGATAGGTGACTAGCGGATTTCAAAGTCCTGAAATATTTTGCTACTCACTGCTTTCATGAAGTGGACTCCAGTGCTTTTTCAATGTGTTTATATAATATATGAGCGTGTGTGATCACTATCAGTTTATGCCATACGCTAGCTTCATTCTGGAGTGAATTTGTTTCAGCTTTAATCACTATTGAACTTCATTTTCCACTCCAGAGTTCTGTGTTTGAGTTAAGCTATTTCCTGTTTATTGAGTTTGTAAAACAGATGTCTTTTGTAAATGCATGGTTGGAGAGTTGAATGCTGACAGAGTTTTGCCTTTGTATCTTGGTAAGCAGGAGGCCAGGAAAGCACTAATGAGGAGGCTCCTGAAAACAATCCTACATACACTACTGTCTATGTCGGCAATCTTTCCCATGAGGTAATTGAAGGGTGAATAAGGAATTTACAGTTATTTTATTGCTTTCTACATGTGTAGGTTGAACCCTCCTTTTGTTTTTGGAAGTGGTAACTTTTATCACCAATGTCGCATTTAAAATATAAGTGCTTTATAGGCAACAGATTGAATAAAAAGCGTGCTATCTGTTCAGGAACTTCTGATTTTGAGAGTGATTGGTTTCGTGTCATATTGTTTTTCTTATTTAATCGCTCTTACTTCCAAATGGAAGTGATAAGATGTTGGCTCTGTACTTTTTGCTTGACAATTTGGTCTGTTTGATCAGGTCACTCAAGCTGAGCTGCATCGTTATTTTTATGCTCTTGGGGCTGGCATGATTGAGGATGTTCGAGTCCAGAGAGATAAAGGTTTTGGGTTTGTCAGATACAACACTCATGAAGAAGCAGCCTCAGCCATTCAAATGGGCAATGGGAAGATAGTTTGTGGAAAGCCCGTGAAGGTCAGACATGATATTACTTGATGGGTTGTCTTTTCCTAGTTTTTTGCTTCCTTTCATGTCATCATTGGTGTTTTCATATGCAGTGCTCATGGGGTAGCAAGCCAACTCCTCCTGGAACAGCTTCAAATCCATTGCCACCTCCAGCTCAGCCATATCAAATTGCTTTATCAACTGGTATAAACCAAGGCTACTCTGCAGCTGATTTGTTGGCCTATCAGCGCCAACTTGCCTTGAGCCAGGCTGCTGCATCCGGCCTTTCCGGCCAAGCTCTTCTCCAGTTGTCTGGACAGCATGACCTAGCTGCTGCTTCAATGGACTTGAGCTCTGGTGGGTCCCAAGCTATGTATGATGGATATCGTAGCAGTTTGGCAGCTCAGCAACTGATGTATTACCGTTAGTTCTAGGACCATTTTTGGATGATTTTTCGTCTGGACACCGTTTCTTGTTTGAGATATGGATTTCTCTGAGATCGAATGCAACATCATTTAACTGAGTTTTAATTACCTTTTCAGTGTTGTATATGTAACATGTAATTTAAAATGCGAATTTCTTGAGTTTTCTAGCTCGTACTTTAAAACAATGTCCATCTCTTGGATTAAGTTTATTTTAATCTATCAATCATTTAGCAAAGCTTGTCCAGATTAGTTGATTGTTACCATAACTTCAAGCTATGGGTGTCCTCACTTCTTTGTTTTAGAAAAGTAACGCACTTTGTTACGTAAATATGTTAAAGCCAGAGCCCTTCTGTGGTCAAATGAAAGTGTAGTGAATGCATGCTTTCATCTAAAAAGAGAAAGAGAAATATGTGTGCCATTTAAAATGGAGTTAAAATTCAAAACATTTACTTTCGGATTAAAACCAAGCTTTAAAAGTTGTGTTAAAAGGTAATTCTCATGATGGATATTTGCTTATTTGACTCATAAACGAAACACTAGTTTGCCAAGGTATTAAGTGTTAATTAAGTATTAATGTTTCTATTTTTACTGTGCACTCTTTTACGAATTATATTAGTGTAATTTTTATTAACACTACTATTAAGCCAAAATTAAAACTCAATTGTGTATTTTTTTCTGGGGTTGAGGGTTGAATTAAAAGATAGAGGACTGAAGTGAAAAACATATGTAAAATAAGAGGTGTCTATACAATTTGTGTGAGAAGTTCACTTTAGTTCTATATCTTTTAAAACTTAGATAATCAATCCCTCTGATTTTTATACAGTATCAATATTTATGTCACTAAAATGATTGATTTTTCTATTTTAACAGATTTTGTTTTGGAGATAGAAATTTGTAGTATCAAGATTTTTGTCACCAATATTGCGACAACAAGTTTTTTTTCATGTAACTGGGTCCATGTCACATGTAACTCAATTAAAAAATTATTTAACTTAATTAAACGTATGAGTCAAATCACATGTAACTGAGTTCATCTAATATGTCATAGTTTCAATATTTTTATTATAAAATTCTTGTTATTTTTTATATGCTGATATATGTTTCTACTAGTCATTCAGATTTTCTATGAGCCCATTGCATCAACCAATTCATATTTTGTTGGCTCTAATATGATTTGGGTAAAAACTCAAGTCATGTAAGGAGTCATGTCAAGGAACTTAAAGATTTACCTACTTACAAAGTTTACTGGCATTACTAAAAAATATTCATGCTTTTAGTATTATTTTTTATGTGTTTTTTTAAATGATCTATCTTGCTGCTGCAGCAGAGCATTACTCAATAAACTAGTCTAATAAATAACTAGAAGCTTATGTGAGAAAAAAAAATAGTAATTAACTAACCTTAGTTCTCAAACATGTTGTAGGTCCGAATCATTTTTTTTTATAAAAAATAATATTTAGGTATTGAAAATGAGTTAAAAAATAAAATAAAAAATTGGTCATGACAAATGTATAACAACAATAATCATGGTTAAGTTAACAAAAGATAACAAAATTTTAATTATTATCATCGCTAGTACTACTATGATTACTATTTTAACTTTTTTCACCATTATTATTATCGTTACTATTTTCATAACTAACATTACTTTACTATTACTATTACTATTACTACTATTATTTAAATATCATCATTATCATAACTAGCATTATTATTATTATTATTGAAAAAAATAAAAACCATAAACTTGATTTGAAGGGCATAATTGAAAGTTATAAAAACTTTGAAAAAAACCCTAATGAAAACAATAAGAAATCAAAAGAAAAGGGACCAAAATAAAATCCCTATTATTATCATTGAAAAATCAAAATCATAAACTTGATTTAAAGGATGAAATTGAAAGTCATAAAACCTTTGTCAAAAGTGTACAAGAGAAAAAAAAATACAAAATTAAAATTAGAAGGATCAAATAAAAAATTGTTATATATATAAATTAGAGACTAAGGGTTAAATTGAGCACACTTAAACTTTTTAAAACTAAAAAATAACAATAATATACAGATCAAAACTAAAAAAACTAAATTTGAAATATCAATAACATTGAGGAACATAATATATTTAGTAGAATAGGAGAGAGAAACATAAGGGGGGAAGATAGAAATTGTCATTGACAATAAACCAAGAATATTTGGCCCACACCAGCCTCCTTAGATAAAAGAAAAGAAGGTGAGGAATGAGAATATACGATAAAATCCTATTTTTGACTACTAGGAGATGTGGTGTCTACTGCTTTACACACACCAACAATTTTTTCTAATTAAAAATATTATTTTAATAGTAATTTATGAAATTACCCTATACAAACAAACAATTAACAAAAAAAAAAAAAAAAGAACCAAAAGACTCTAATATCTTTGACCCCAATGCATTAAATTTCTTGAATTCAAGGGTAGATTTGCCATTCAACTATAAATAAAAAATACCTATATACCTCTACCCAAAACAATCAATTTTTTTTAGATTTTTGGATTTTTTTTTATTTTACTATTTATAAAATATTGCATGGTTAAAAATATCCTTACAAAAAATCAATAATGATGAATACCCCATGTAAAAATATCAAAATATCCCTAATTAAAGGCAAATAGTTTTTTCTCAAGTCCTTAAAGTGAAGTAAGTTTAAGTTCACATTGATTTTTCCATATATTTTAGTATATTTGTTATATATGAAGTCCAAGCCTACCGATATAAGACCAAACTCATCCTAGATAGTGTAAGAAAATAACATAAATCATATATTAGGATTGTACTTAACTTAAATTTAAAATTTTAAGTTAAATGTTTATTTGAAAGCCTTGATGATTGTCATTCTAATTAATTAAATTAAAAAAGTTAAGTATTAGATACTTGTAGATCTACACACGTTTTATGTCAAAAGGTTTTTGAATATGTTATAAGAGTCATGATAACTAAATAATCACGAGTTTTAATCGCATCACTTTTATTTTTTTCTCTAATTAAAATTAATTAATAAATCAAAATAATGAGTTTATGCAATTTTCAAATTCGAAGAGTTTTTTAAAAATATATTAAAGAATAATATAAATTATATCTTTAAAGAGTACTTGAAAAATTATAATAAAAAATAATATAAAATATATTTTAAGATTTCGCTGACCGTTTATGCTTCTAGGTTGTGATCTTTTTTTCAAAATAAAACTAAAACACCAAGGAAAGTCCAAGCAATTATGTGATTATGCTTGTACCATATTGGGTTCCTTCACAGCAATATCAAATCTCAGGATTTTTGCCAAAAGTTGTAGTGACAATCTACAAATAATTCAGAGCTTTGCTAGCCACTTACCTTGGCAATTCAAAGAGACGGGACGACTAATCTGTGACAACATTGAAACACAGCACAAAAAAGAGATAAAAATCTCAGAGGAACTTCTGACCTCATCTTGATTGATTATATCTACACAGTATCAAAAAAGAAGAAATGATGGAACTTCCATTTTAATTCCCTCAATTAATAACAGTCCTGTTTGTTTTTGACATTTCATGCATGGGCTGAAGAGCTTCTTGAGCTTACTTCGGATCTTGAAGAAGGATGGTCACTGCAAAAACATTAAGTATTTTCTAATGTGGTAATTTGTAGCTATGCATACTTGGAAATTTTTATCCATAATTAATTCTGGGAGCTTACTAGTTGCACTGAAACTTGACTAAACGGTGGGGGCCTTGCTGCACTTGGTGTCGACATTGAGCGATGCATAGTTTCTTCAGCAATTGCTCTCAATCTCTTGAGTTCTGGCAGGACAACCTTTCCGAGGTCAGGTCTGTCTTTCCGCCTCAACTCTGCACACTTCAGTGATAGCTTGGCAAAGTGTGTTGCCTCTTCAATCGGCCAATCAGGCACTGCTGGATCCAACATCTGAGCAAAAGTACCCTTTTCAAGTGCCCTTTCAACATGGTGAGTCAATCCCATTGCCGGTTTCGCTGTTAAGATTTGTAGAAACATGATCCCTAGGGAGTATATATCTGACTTTATACCTAGCATGCCTGTTTGCTGATACTCTGGATCTATATAGCAGAAAGTTCCAGCCGTGGATGTCATGCGGTACTGCGTCACATTGTCAGCAACTGACGGCGGGACTAACCTGGCCAACCCAACATCGCTGATTTTGCTCACAAAGTTGCGATCAAGCAAGATGTTGGCAGGTTTTAGATCACGATGCACGAGTGGCTCAGGTTTCGTTTGGTGGAGGAACAGCAAACCAGTGCCAATTTCAGATGCTACGCGAAACCTTAACTGCCATGATAAAGGTGGAGTGTTTCCTCTGCAGAAGAGACGATCTTCTAAACTTCCGTTAGCCATAAACTCATATACTAAGCATCCATACTCAGGACAGGCTCCCAGGAGGAGGACCATGTTAGGGTGCCTTATGCAACACAATACCTCAACCTGAAAACAGTTCTCACCGGGTTAATCGAAAGTTTAAAAAGAAAATTTTCAAGAGTTGGTCTAGTATAGTTTCAGAAAGGCTAGTGTTGAATTGTTGTAACCCATGAAAGGGTTAAACTCTTCAAATGGGGTCATTCCCAAGCTGCTTAATGAATTTAAAATGAGTGTTTTTGGAGAAATTTCTTTCTGAAAAGTTACTGCAACGATTTTTCCATTCGAGAAAATCGTTCAGAGGTAAGAGCTTGAAATTTTTTAAAAACTGAAGCACTTGCAGAGAAGTATTTTGGCTACGTACCTCTTGCTGAAACTGTGACCTTCCTTGAGCTGCATCCGGACGTAAAACCTTAATTGCTACGGATGTATGGTCCAGATAACCCTTGTATACAGGACCATAACCCCCTTCACCAATCTTGCGTGATTCTGAAAAGTAATCTGTTGCAGCTTCAATTTCCTCGATTGGGTATCTCCTGTATCTGACATCTGAATTTGCTAGAGCATCAAGAGCCTTTCTCTTCTCTTCTGCTTCTCTGCGTGCTTTCATTTCTGCATTAATCCTTTTTTGTGATTCCAGCTCAGCAATTCGCTGAGCGGCTTCTGCAGCCTCAATTGCTGCTTTAGATTTGGCCTTTTCCCTTTCTGCAATTGCCAGTGCAGCCTCCTCGGCTAGTCGTGCTTCTTCTAATCTCTGCTCTTCTTCCATTTTCCAGCGCTGGAGCTCTTTTGCCTGCAAAGACTTTAATCTCAGAACTCTTCGTGGAGTTCTTAAGGCCACATGACAAGAAGATGAAATTTCTTTTACCTTTTGTTTTGCAGTGAGTGCTTCTTTGCAAGCGGAACTGTACATTTGCATTGTTTGCTTGAGCTCCAGCTTTAACCTTCTCATTTCAGCCTCCACATCTTCCTGAGATTTTACAGAATATACTGATTGTAATTGTTATCTCTCACAAATCACAAAAACTAATGTAGATAGTGGATTATTTGTCATTTGAGTAAACTCAGAAATTGTTGCCAGCTTTGAAGTAAGGTGGAACATGCCTTCAACTGCGTGGATTAAACTGCAACTTTTCAGAGAGTATTTTGTTTCCAGGGCGAAAATGTGTAGATCTATGTTTATTACATTAATTATGAAAGATACTATTATGGATGTATGCTTGTTCATCTATAGATAATGCAGATGCTACATTTATATATTTCTGCTATTCAAATGAATGGCTGCATGCTCTTACCGCGGCTGATGGCAGCTGTTCACTTTCATGTGAGAAGGATGATAATTCAGGTGAAAAGCCACCTTGATCCATTGATCGCCTTCCATAATTCAATGACTCAAAGCTATAGTTGCTGTCAAGATCAGAGATGTTTGACAGCCGTGGAGGGGTGCGGCTTGTTTCTGTGTTGTCATAGAATGGTGGAAATATGTTGTCGATGCTTGCTCTGCCAGAGCTGACAAATGATATATCGCTATCTGGAACCGAGAGTTCACCATATGATTTTCCATTCAAACCTCTCCTAGTGAAGGGTGACCTGTTTTCAGAAGCAAAAAATCTTATGTCTGTTCTTCAGGAGACTGGTAGATTTTCCCTTTTCTCATTTTTGGATACTAGAATACGCAGTAGGTCATCGATAGTAGTTTAAGACGATTTTGATGAAAAACATCATCTCTTTCTTCACTAGAAAACTAGGTATATAGGTAATTTATGTTTTTCATATTTTTATTTTTCTTCTCTTACAAGACAACGAAAATGAGCGCTGAGCATCACTTGCCTGAAGGATTCTGTCTCGCCAGTTGATCTTCGGGGTGGTTCCAGTGGTGGCTTCTCAGCTACCGATTGAATAAACTTCATTAATTTTATGAGAAATGGGAGTTTACACGGAGTGTAGAAAATAAAAACAGAGGAGGAGTAAAAAACAAAAATAAATCCCCAACCTCTTTTAGCAGGAGTTGGAGGAATATGCATGTCCATTGAAGCTGGCATTGTGCCGTTTTGGTTAAGAAGCTGGTTGTGCACTGGGGTAACTGGTGCATGACGGGAGGCAGGTCGCATGGACTGAATCTTTCCTTTGGATATGACATAAACAGTACAGAAATCCGGTGCCCCCTTTGACACGCTGCCTGCTAAATCTGCTGCTTTGAATCTTTTGGGAAGAAATTATTTGGAGGTTAAGGAACTCGGAAGAAATTTATGCTTTCATAATATCATTAGTCTTTACATTCTACAGAAACACAAAAACACTCATTCGGATTATTGATGCAAAGCTTGTTAGCCATTTTCACATGCCTATCATCTCATTTCAACATCCTGGATAAGAAATTTGAACAATTTTTCATAGCATCTTCTGTCAGTCTGTCTTGTCTTTGATAGCATTTCTGATGCATTTGTTACATGCCAAATGAAGCACCATGTTCAGAAATGTAACTTGTAAGCACTCATCTTCTCATCTCTCACCAACATATTTCCATCTGATTTAAAGGTTTTGCTAGATTTATTTTCCTGCCAGTGACATCAAAAGAGAGGTACATACCTAAGAAAGCCTCCTTTCGTCGACCCGCCAACAATCAAAGTCTCAATTAGAGTCTGGGTAACATATTCAATTAATGCTTTTGCGACATCCGTGTCTTCCAACATGACATCTTTGCAGCTAATCTGATGTCAAAATTGAATGCAGAAGCTTAAAGACTTGAAAATATGAAACAAGTATGGTTAACTATAAATGTAAAGTGCAGGCATCCTTAGAAGGCCTTAATGAATTCAATTCATAGAGAATTTCTGGAAAAGTATGCATATGCTCTTGATAATTACATAACTCAATATTTCTTGCAGGATAGGCTTTTCCATTCAAGTTCACATTGAAAGAAAATGAAGATTTCATCTTCTACACTTACATCTTTACGTGTGCAGAAACAGCGGAAAGGAAGGAACAAATCCTTGGAATCAACAAATTGGTTCATCTCTGCATCGAAAATGAATATGCATATTGCAATAATATGATCAGTAACATGGTTAAGAAAATTCTCCATTACGAGACTATGATACAAAAATATTGAATTCATTCTCAAGGCTATAGATTCACTGCTTTTTGCATGGCATATTTCTGTTAGCATGAAAATCCATGACTTGTTTTTATTTGTTTCCAGTTTCCCATCCCTTTTTTATGTAAGACTTTCCAAGGGAAATATAATTTCCTGATATTATGAAATCAAGCTATTAAGAATAACAAAATGGAATCCACGACAAATTCCCATTTGCATCTGCAATATGTACGCAGGACTATGGTTGCAAGGGAGATGCTTACTTGGTGAAGAGGAATGTGAAGAAAGAGATGATTTGAGATTGACATGGATGAGAATAACAGTCTGCCCCTTAACCAAAAGATTGTCAATAGCCCATTTGAGGGCAATTTGACTGCTTTTGTCCCTGTCTATTGCCACTGCAACTAATCCATTTCCTCCAACCCTTTTCTCTGGCAAAGACCTGGGCATCCACATCTCTCTCAATCAACTATTTTCTGTACTTGAAACTAATAGCAGAACCTTCAAAACGTTCGGTGGGTTGATTTATCTTCTAAATCTTTTCAGAAGCTGATGAGAACCTTTTGATCAACCTTCGACTTTCTCTACAAGAAACTCAGAAATGCGGTCTGCATATCAAAATTTTACGCAAATGGGAATTTTTTTCTATTTTCTTTGAATGTCTATTTCCTCCCTCTCTCTAGAAGAAGAGAGCCAGGAAGAGACCCTTACCTCTTTGTGGTTCTGCTGCAATATTCTTTTTTCCTCAAGCTCCACAATCGTAGCTGTATCTCCCTAAATTAGGCTGGTTTCTTCTTCTTCTTTTTTAACCTTTTATTTTATTTCTCTTCTAACTAAATTAATTTAATATTAATTAAATCAATAGCCTCAAAAATCTCTCCTCCACAAATTGCTCTCTGGTGTTTGAGCTTGACCTATAAATATTCAGCTTCCATCAGATTTCTTGTTCTGTTACCCTAAATGGCATGCATAGGATTAGTGAATTGAGGCCTTTTGACTCCTTAATCAACTAGTCTTAAATTGATGCACCCAGTTAGCCTGAGGCATCAAAAAAATCAGTTTGACACATTTAATCGGTGGCAAAGTATTTTTTTTTTCTTGGAAAGATAATGTATTATTCATTCAAGTTTTTCAAGTAATCAATTCAAATAACATCTTCCACTCCCACCAAACACTCTGAGCATATGCCTCTTCTACACATGCTAGATGAAGGTCATAATCACATAATACACAAGAGAATGTCCAGAACTTGCCTTGCTCTTTGAAACAGCACATACATTTGTTTTGCCATGTCCAACTTCAGAGCAAGTTGGAGCTTTATATCCTTCACTTGCCGAGGCAATGCATCTTCTTTCCTTTTCAAAGATGCTTCCATCTCTGTAATCCTTGACTCTGTAAATGGGAAAGCCTTAGCAATAGACAAGAAAATCATGGCCTTCCCATATGTTCTAATGGTCTTACCAACCTGTCCTACAATGAACAAAGCTGGAATCCCTAGTGCGATAAAGATCCTGAAAAGGTCTTGCCATGTTATATCCTCGTATGGAATAGCAAGCCATCGCATGTTACTTAGGTTGGTATTAAATTCATTAATGTCTCGGTCTTTAGAGACGAGCAATTTCAAAGCATCCATCCGTGGTGGATATGATCTCAGTGGTAAGTTGCCAGTGAAGGCGAGGGAAAAACTGTGCACCACTGTAAAGGCCTATTGTCTTGCCAACAAGATCAGATAAGGTTAAAAAAATGTTAAAGCTATGCCTGGCATGCCATTTGAAACAGCAGGGATAAACTTAAAGCACCTTTCTAGTATCTCTTGATAAAACATAGTTTTTCCTTCATGTGCTAGAAGTTGTCCTCCCTGGCGCTTTGCATCATCGATAGACCTCGACCCCTCGATTTGTTCCCAGCTGAAGGGAAATGCTTCAACACCATACTCTTCAATCAAACCAATCGTATCGTCCTCCACTGATATTCCTTCTGAGCTCGATGAGATAAATCACGGAATGTGATTAACGTGATAGGTATCACTCAAATGTCTATGCGAGTATACTTCAAGTGAGACTGCAAGCCATGGCATGCACTTGAAGTGTTCCTTGAATCCATCCTCATCGCCACCATTGGAGGTGAGGTGTAGTGTATAAAAAAAATTTAAAAGGAAAAGACACTAATGCTCTTGGTGTATTAGGAGTAGGTGTAAATGAATAAAGGGAATTGTAATAATTATATAAATTTTGTAAATATAAATAGAAAAAAAAAAAAAGAGAAGATAGATCTGAAAATTTGAGGAGAATTGGGAGGGGAGAAAGAGAGGAGAAGAAGAAGAGAAAAGAGGGAAGGAGAAAAAAAAGAAGAGAAATAACTTGTTATAGTTTAGTCTCTGAACTTTGGAAAATGACAAAATTTTAGCTTGGTCTCTCTTTTGTGAAAATTATAGTTTAGTCTCCGAACTTGGAGAAAAAATACAGTTTGGCCTCTGGAATAAAATTCGAGATTCTAGATAGAATTGATGATGAATTATAGGAGTTATGAATTTATGAGATGTTCAATTTAGTCCTTCAATTTAATAAAAATACAATATGACCCTAAAAATATGAGAACAATTCAGAATGCTCCCTAATAAAATATTACTTTTTTATATTAGTTTGGTGAATAATTAAGGATTATTTGGTGAATTATTATTGATTTTATGAATTGTTTTTTATGAATTAGATTTCGGGAGAAATCGTTAAGTTTTTAGGTTTTGAGAAAACTAGATAGTGTGATTCAAAAACACATAAGATTATGAATTAAACTCTTTGATAAGTTTATTAAATAGATATTACTTCTTTTGATTAGTATTTGAGTATATCTCTTTTCATATTCAGATAATCGTAATATTCTGCTCGCGGGACGTGAGTAGGATTCTGTTGGCATATGCTATTGAATTTTATTCACTTTTGAGTCAAGTGAGTAGATAATATTTAATATACATGATAAATATTATAAATATTTGAATTGCTAATATGTATTGGATTATGCTTCTTGATAATATATACGTTGATTACTATTTTTATTACAATAAAGCATAATTAATTGTTGAATCTATATTCTTGATATGAGCCAATATATATTTGTGAATCGATAACTTCTCATTTGATTGATGTCATGAGTTGAGTCTTGAGATATGAATATGTTTGTTTGATTATGATATAAATCTATGATATGTCAGCAAGAATACCTATGCTAACAGGAAAATGTTAGTCTTTGTACATACAATATCTGAAACCCTAGTTTGTTGGAGGAGTCACCAATTTGTGCGAACTGATCATCCCACAATACGGAGCCCCATACTCATTGCATTCTGAATTTCTAATAAGCTATACCTTATAATATTCTTGTTATGATCTATTTGAGAAATCTTCTTATAAGAACTTAAAGCCGTTTTCATAAATATATTTCTCATTGTTATATTATCTTATAAATATATATTGAATGTTATCTATTCACTAAGTTGTTGAACTCACTCTCTCATTATTTATTATTTTCATGCTTATAGCTTGTTAACAGATTATTTTTGTTGTACTCTCATAACCTTATATTTTGGTTGTAATCAACATTTTTTTTCTTATATCTAGTTAGTGCTCCACAATTATAACATGTATTTAACTCTTGTATTAACAAAATCAAATCATACTAATTTTATTATTAAAATTGTGTTGAACTTTGAGGATAAAGGATGGGTTTGTATGTAAGTTTGGATTCGCATAGATATGAAATTTTGGAGGGAGACTATGTCTATATATCAGTCATGAATCTATCAGTCATCAATCTAGAAATCGGGTTGTGACATGAGGACTATTATAAAAATGATTTAAAAATACATTGTAAAACATATAACTTTTTTTTAGAACAAAGAATATATATATATATATATATATATATATATATATATATATATATATATATATATATATATATATATAAAAGATTTTTTTTATCCCATATTAAAAAAAATAAGACTTTATCAAGTACTTTTATAATATAAATTGATATAAGATGGTAACTAACAAAATAAGCATAATGAACTCATGAACTCTCGCACACAATTTCCACAACCTTTTATTGTCCCATGCAAACGAAACAATGTTTATACTTTTAAAAAAATATTTTCATCATTAATTTATTTTCTTGATTCTTAAAATAAATCATAATTTTCTAAATACTTAGCAGTTACAAAATATTTCTAACTCCTCTTTTATTAGAGGCTGCAAAAGATAAAAGATAATCTTTCCTTTGTGCTGATAAAGATGGCAGCAAAGTCACTGCCCTCAATAAATTTTGCTTGACTATGAGGCTCTGCCATAGTAGCTATGAGAAAAAGCTGGTAACCTCTTTTCTTGTTTTTCTTTTATAAGCCTTTCGTGAGAGATGCTGATGAAGAAAGTGAAATAAAAAAAGAAAAAAAAAACAGAAGAGTGCCATTCGCAAAAGCATCCAGTTGCGATGCACTATTACAAGAGAGGCTTTTGTAACATGGAGTTTGAGATAAGAAGGGAGAGAAAGGTGGTCAGATTCCAAAACAAACGAAGGGATAAGAGAGACGTGTGAATATTTTGGATAAACCCAATTCAGAGAGGATCGAATATGTACGTAGGCAATCAAGCGTAACCATTGATGGAGATCATCTCCATCTTCAGACAAGTGTAGTGACAGGTGACAGGTGACAGGTGACAGGTTACAGTTAAGCAAGCAACTAATAACCTCGCCCAGGTACATTCCATAACTGTTAGATCCTCTTTGAATTCCTAACCAAATTATTTGAACATTTATTATCTAGGCTTTTCCTCCCAAATTGTGTGAGATTCTTACACCATCATGTAGCAGCAAGATTGGCAGAAAAGAGGGAGGGAGAGGAAACAGAGAACATCAACAGCTGATATGTGACTCAATCAGTACCATTACATAGCAGTTATGAAGTAGGGCAAAATAAGTAGACACTTGCAACAAACTATATATATCGCTTCATCTTATGTAGCTATTGCAACCCTTGTCCTAATGCAGACTTTGGGAAAAATAACAGCAGAGCGCTAACTTTATTCATTCAATTCAACTATTGACTGAGAAGGAGAAATCATCATCGGTCAGTGCTCTAGAAGAATAGACTTCACCTTCACTTGCATAGGAATTACTGAAGTCATCATTGTCTCTCTCCTTCAATTCTTCAATTTTGGCTACAGCCTCCTTCAAATCCCACCTCCTCTCCAAATTCCATTCACAGCAGCACATCCCAATTTTCAACAGCTTCAGCAGCTCACCCTCGCAGTTCTTTGTCCTCATCATATCCATATCGAATACCTCTCCTGTCCACTCTTCTCTAACAACTGAGTTAACCCAAGTTGCCAAATCTGCATCACCACCCTTCCCTTGCGTTAGATAATTTTCAGGGAACTTGCCTGTCAAGATTTCTAGAATTAGTATGCCAAGACTCCACACATCAGTCTTCCTATTCGGACGGTCGGATTGAGAGCATTCAGGCGACTTGTAGGCAACCATAATTCTCTGAGAATGGTCTTTATTAACCACGGGAACTAGAGCATAATCTGTCAAGAGGGGCTCGAATGTATCATCTAGAAGAACGTTGGAGGATTTTAGGTGGCCATGAGGCAAAGCTAATGTTGGAAACTCCTTGTAGAGATAGGCCAAACCCTTGGCAACTCCTTTGACGATCCTCAGCCGAGTTGGCCAGTCAATCCATGGTTTTCCCGTGGAACGCTTACCTGAAGATAAATCCATAAAATCAACAAATTATTCCTGATAAACAAAATTGACAGTCTTTCTTTCTACTTCCTGTACGATAAATGTGACCAAGAAAAATCATCCACAAGTTAAGGCGATCATGTCTGGCCATCTTAGTAAAAAGCACAAACATATTCGTGGATGATGATTCCATTTGGTTTATGTAAAGTTTTAGAGAGTGGATTAGTTACCATGAAGATGAGAAGCCAAGCTGCCATTTTCAATGAAGTCAGAGACCAAAAGTTTTTCTTCTTTTCTGTAGTAGCATGCCACAAGAGGGAGCAAGTTAGGGTGTGACAATGCTCCTAACTTTCTCATGTGCTCATGAAATTCCTCCTTACCTACACTACTCATATGCCTAAATCTCTTCACAACCATAGCAGGGCCATCTAAAAGAACAGCCTTATAAGATGAACCGAAGATCCCACTGCCCAGGACCTCAGCAGAGGCCCTAAGGAGGTCTTGCAAATCAAATCTATCCCTATCATGTCTTACGAAATGCAACTGCCCACTATCACCCATTTTACCATCACCAAACTGATCTGATGATTGAGCTTCCCTTTTACCATCACCAAATTTCTTTTTGGTACCTTTAAATTTGAGTGTTTTGTTTTGGCGGCTGTGGATGCAGGCAAAGACAACAATAGCAGATAATGCAACCACAGCTACAACAACGACCGCAATAATTACGACGGTCTTTTTCCTGGATGATTTGCAGGCAGGCAGTGGCTTTCCACATAACCCTGGATTCCCTGCATCATGCATACACAAATCAAATGCCTTAAATATTGCAACAGCCATGATGTTTCTGAAGAGATTCATTTTACAGCCCATAATTTGACTTCTACAACCAGAAACGGATCAACAATGTGCTTACCACTAACAAATCTATCAAAATTATTAGACCAGTTGGAAAACACAGAAATGGGTTTCCAGTTGCATCCAATATATATTTATGAGAACAAAAACAAAAGTTGATTGGATTGAAATTGAAAACCATAGAATTGCTATGGGAATTAACCTGCAAAAGAGCTTGGACTGAAGTCAGCAAGGCTGGTAGGTATCTGACCCTTGAAATTGTTACCTGCAGCATTAAAGACATCCAAATTTTCTTGAGGGAAATCAGGCAAGTTCCCACCAAATTGATTCCCTTCAAGGCTCAACTTTGTTAGCTTCGGCACCAAAACAAGTGATCTTGGAATTTCACCAGTAAACTCATTATGTGCCAAAAAAACTTCCTTCAACGAATTCATTCCATCAAATGCATCCTTATCAATTTTTCCTGAAAAATTGTTATTGGACAAATACAAGTTTCTCAAAGAAGCAAGTTTTTTCACTTCAGGCATTGGACCCTCAAAGCTATTATTCATGAAGCTTAACGTTCTCAACTTTGGCAGTTGCATCAAGATGTCCACGTCGATGGTACCCTTTAAGCCCATATTCTCAAGCAACAACTTATCGATGGTGCCATCATCGTTGCAACGCAAACCAACCCAGTTGTCAGAGCCGCCGGTGCACGGAGGAATGCCTGACATGTTCCAATCGTATAGCAAGGAGTTTGTGGACAAGGAGTTCTTGAAGTTGACAAGGATTGCAGCATCAGTTGCACCATGTGATGCTGCAAAAAAATGGCAAGCCGTGACCAAGAAGTAAAATAGCAGCATCATGAGGTGCCAACACGCTACCTTATGAGCCATAATGAAGATGTGTAGAGTTTTCTTTCAAGCATCAAACATTGAGCAAAAAAGAGAGGGTGGGAAATGGTTAAGAGGGGTGTCAGAGACTAGGAAATCAAGAGTTTTGGTGAAAGCAAAGGGACAAAGGGTACAGGTTAAGGTTGTAATTGACGAGGCCCTATGAAGAAGCATGAGCTGTGTTACAAGGAGGCCGGCCATTTCGATGTTTTTTCTTGTATATAATAATGCATAATGAATGATTTTCTTGATTGGTAATGGCATGTCCTGTCCTGGTAAGATTTGATTATATTTATATGGGTTTCTTTCGTTGTTAATAAGGCATCAAGCAGTCTGTAATCAGTGTGGTCATGACAAGAAAAACACATTGATTTATGACTTCTATGTCTTCAATCTTTCTGATTTGTGTGTTTCCTTTAAGACAATGCTATGGAAAGTATGTTGGCGATTCAATCTTCTTCTTTTTTCATTTTTTTTATATATATAAATATATTTTTAATGATTGTAATGTGATGATGTATAGTTAATTTTCAAGATTTAATTCCTATTATATGTCTGGTGTCCTTGAGATTTTCTTCCATTTTGGTCGAGCTGTGTTTGGCTAGTTGGCCAAAAAAACAGAGGATATGTTGTATTTGAAAACAATTAGCATTGATCCAAAACGGATCCCTCTGTTTAGTTGAGAACTTGATGGCTCGAGTATTCATCCAATGGGCTGACGCTAAAGGTCTATTAATTGGATCAATCATATATAGCTTTTTTTTTTTTTTTTTTATTTAATATTTAACATTATAAAAAAAATTATCTCATCTAAATGTAACGTTTTCAAGATATAATTTTATATTATTTATCTAATACACCTTTTAATTAACTCTATCTTGTACTTAATTTTTAATAAATAAACTACATTTTAATTCATTTTATTTAGTTTTTATCCCATAAAAAAAAATAAAGAGATTCAATTTCTTGGTCAATAAAAACAACAATATTTTTTTTTTTTTTTTTAATATTGACTTGGTTGGTAAGGCTAGCTGGCAAAATTTCTGGACCAACATGCGATCAAACCCAAAAGATATGAATATAAAGCCCATTTCTAAGAAGATCCAATTAAGCTGGACTTTATTATAGTCTTTGGGTTGAAATTCATAGATTATTTATATATGGCTTCTAGTGTGGGTAAATAAGGATAAATAAGTTATTTATATATATAACTAGAAGTTTGTTTGTTTTTTGTGTTTTAAAATTATTTCTGATTTTTTTTTCTTTGTTTCAAATTAATTTTTAAAAGTGTAAAATAAATATTTCAATACATTTTCAAATGATAAAAAAAAAAGTAATTGATATCTCATATCAAACAGGCTCTACATGTTTAACTGAATAAATTATCTTGTAATCATAAAAGAGCATGAATTTCAAACCCATTTATTTAAATATTACTCATCATCCAAAACAACATGAATTTCAAACCCATTTAGGTGAATGAAAAAAAAAAAAATCTTATAATTAATAATAAATCTATTAAAGGTGTATTTATTTTCTGTGTTGATGTTTATTAGACATCTCAAGCAAAGCAAAGAATATGATAATGACTTGAGTAATTAACCCTAAAAAGAGAGAGAAAAAGTTATCTAGCTTCACATTTGGAGCAAGTTGCAACCCTTTATTCTTCCCTTCATTCAATATAATTTCATCTCTTTTTGAAGACCAAGGGAACTCACGGGATAAAACTAAGCCTTTCTGCTTTACAACAAGTGCTTATTGCAAATTAATCTCCACTGCTACTCCTACATCTTTGTGGTCAGAATAGCTGGTGCATGCATGGATAGTACTCGCTAGAATATTTCAAACTATAGTTTTCATTTCAAGAAATCTTGTACATTGAGAATAAACTACCAGATTTTTTTTAAAAAAAGAAGTAGAAATCTGTATTCTTTTCCTCCACAAAGCATATATATTATGCTTGGCTTAAACTCCCAAGCAAGATGATGTTATTTACTCGCCCCTATATTGTGAAATGTTGCTTTCTTCACAGCTGCAAAAGTTGCATGGTGTCACAGGCCTCTTGCTAGCTTCTCTCAACTGATCACTTATAAAAAAGTAGCCCTAATCATACAGACTGCCAACCAAAGTGATTATCTCCACCCCGATCACAACTTCAACAATGATCAACAACACCTCTACCACTTCCGGTGATACCCTTATAGATGTTCACTGCTCCGGTCCACATGTAACGTTTACCAAGGAAAACGATCGATCAGACCAGCGGCAGGGGAATGTTCCCTTGTTACTTCAACCATCCTATGCCAGATCAAAATCACTGCTCTTCGATGAGCTACGCAATTTTCGAATGAGCCTTAGATGGTGTGCACTTGATCATTCCTCTTGCATAGGAAAATTTGTGTCCTACTGTGTTTTCACTTTCCTTGCCATTATTGTCCCGGTTGTAAGCTCCCTCTCCGTTCGAGTCCCATCCTCAGCACCAGCTGACGACCCCATTTCTTACAACAAGCTAGTGCAGGTTCCTGAGTCTGCCTTAGCTTGTATAGCTTTCTTTACTCTTTCCCGTTTCTTTAAAAGATACGGTCTCCGCCAGCTCTTGTTCCTCGATGGCTTACAGGATGACTCGTTGTTCGTTAGACGAGGATACTCGCGCGTGCTCGATAAGGCTTTTCGGTACCTAGCCTGCATATTGCTTCCATCTTTCTTTGTCGAACTTGCACACAAAATCATATTTTTCTCCACGGTCAAAATATGGTTGCCGAATAGTATTAGTCCTCACAATATTCCATTGAATTCCATCATGTTCGTGTTGGTGTTGGCGTCTTGGGTTTATAGGACAGGAGTGTTCTTGCTGGTTTGTGTCCTGTTTCGGCTGACTTGTGAGCTTCAGATACTCAGATTTGAAGGGCTTCATAAGTTGTTTGAGGGTTGTGTATCGGATGCCGGTGCCATATTCAGGGAGCATGTTAGGATTAAGAAACAACTGTCTCTTACAAGCCATAGATATCGAATCTTTATCATATCATGTTTGGTTACCATTACAGTTAGTCAATTTGGAGCATTGCTGCTGGTTTTGGGATTCAATACTCGGAAGAGTTTCTTCAATTCCGGAGACCTTGTGGTAAGAAGTTTGCCTTTATACTAAGTGTTTTGCAGTCTACAAGACTGATTATTCCTAATACTCCGAGGGATTGATGCAGATATGGTCAGCAGTTCAACTAAGTGGATTCTTCTTATGTGTACTTGGAGCTGCAAGAATTACGCACAGAGCTCAAGGTATTGTGTCCATAGCCACCAGATGGCATATGAATGTTACATCTGCATCTGCCAGGGTAGATCAGGGAAAAAACAATGTGCCGGAAGCTGATGGGAGTCTAGCATTAACTGCCGGAGACAGCGAGTCCGATTCTTCGGACATTTTCAATGCAATTTCCTCACAGGATCCATGCTCCTTCCAAACCAGACAGGCTTTAGGTGGGTAAAACCTGACCTAAATATTTCTCACTTTCCCTTGTCAATCTGTATGTCCAGAGAATCATTGCAGGGTTGATTAGACCATCATAGAGGCAGGGGAGGGCAGTTGGTTGGCTATGTCGTTTCCTCTCTTCAAATTTTATTCTAGATTCGCTATTGAATTTAACAGCAGATGCATGCACTATTAACTATCGTTCTCAATGCAGTGGCCTATTTGCAGCACAACAATGGGGGGATCACACTGTTTGGATTTGCACTTGATCGAGGATTGCTCCATACACTTTTTGCTTTTGAGTTCTCTTTGGTGCTCTGGATTCTGAGTAAAGTGGTGGTTTTGTCTTGAGAACTTGTTATGGTACTTTTTAACTTGCCTCAGCAATGCCTAAGATATTATTAAAGTGTGAATCTTTATTCTGAATTTGTAAGTTGGAATCATGTTTATTGAAGAATAATAAGATCTTCATGTTTATTATTGCTAGTTAAAGTTCGATGACACCATTCCATGTTTCTCCTCAGTTGAATGTTTTGAAGGAAGAGATTAGGGATCTTACGTTAATATGATGGTTAATAATTGAAAAAAAATTGTTCAATGATGAATTAGATTTTAGTCCATGCACAGTCATGGAATGCCAAATAAAGATTAAGCAATTTAATCCTGACACCTGTAGGGCCATGCTAAGTTTTACGGTTTACCATTCTCACCGATTTACAGCAGTTGGACTCCATGGCCCAATGGATAAGGCGCTGGTCTACGGAACCAGAGATTCTGGGTTCGATCCCCAGTGGAGTCGAGATTTCTCTCAATCCGTCTCGGGCTCCCGTTTTCTTCTATTTTCTTCCCTTTTGTTTTTCACTTAGACATGATGAAATATGCTAAGACATCATCGGGGGACCCAGATAATAGCTTGAAGAACAATTTTATGTTATATTCAGCGCGACCGGAGCTTTCGGTTCCATTTCTACATCATCAAGCCAGTACAATACATGTGAAAATCTAAGGCTTTGAACTAAGGAAAAGTTCTCAAACCTGAAGGAGAGGGAGCTGTCTTATCTGGTCATGGTGACTACCAACTACATTAGCCCATGAGAGGAAAATTTAACATTAGATACATCAACTGGTCGCATCTTGGAGAAGCCAGGGGAACTGCCTCAGAGTGCTGACAATATTTTCAAGGCACGCAATAAGCTTGTTCCCTTGACTTCTTATAAAATCAGTTTTGAATCCCTCGATATTGTTTGAATCAGCTGCTTCGAGGTCTGCCATCTCAGGAAGGTTGCCATTAACTACAGCCTGGATCATTTCAGCATTCTCACTAAGTTTTTCCACCATCATTTGCTCCATATCTTCCGAGCTGGGCATTTTTTTTCCATTAGCGGTAGATTTTAGGCTTTTATTAATCCCCATTGCCAATTTTGAGGTTTTTCTTTTCTAAGTCGCTTTAGAGGCTTTTCTTTCACTTGAATTTCATGAAGTTCCTCTTCTGCAGGGATTGTCTGAAGCTTTCCCCTTGTGCAGCATGTCTGATGTTTTTCTTCCACATATCTTTCTTGATTTTCTTCTTCTACATGGATTGTATGAGGCTCTTCTTCTGCGCGGCTTTCCTGAGGATTGTCTTCTGCATGGATTGTTTGAATTTTTCCCTCAGCACGGCATGTCTGATTGTTTTCTTGCACCTGACTTTCCTGGCATTCTTCTTCAGCATGGAATCCATTAGGCTTTTCCATGATGCGGAATATCTGAGAATTTTCTTCCTCGTGTCTTTTCTGAGGCTCTTCTTCTGTATGGATTGTTTGAGAGTTTTCCTTTCTGCAGCATTTCTGAGTCTTTTCTACCATTTGTTTCTTGGCCCCTGAGAGGCATTGGAGGTTGTGAGAGAACGGCTGGAAATATAATCTATCACCTTACTCAAAAGCAGCCCAACTATTATACAATTGAAAAAGGTCAGCGCTCATAATAATTCTAACGTGTTTTTAGTTGTTTCTAAATATTTAAATATTAGTCTTTTATGGGTCCAACATTTATTATATCAATTTATACTATTAACTCTTGTGAATTAAGTTTGCTAATTATTTAAATATAGATTAAATTATCGGGGATTTAATAAACTAATTATTAAATCTTAAGATTATTGCAAAATATCTTTGATTTTTTGTGTGAAAATATTAAATGATACTTCTTTTCATATATTTTTTCAGGCTTTGGCCGTATACAAATAAAATATATTTTTTGTATTTAATTTTTTTTTTAATAAAACAACAATAAAATTAAAAACTGCAACACACGCACGCATTCTTTTTTATTATCACTTTATCACATTCACAATTTGCATGTTTACATGTAACAAAAATACATAAACATCCGGAATCACAAAATAATAGGAAGAGTGCGAAATATGTCGTGGCAATGCAAAAATAGTGGTTGGGCCTGGATTCACGCAAGTGTTTCCACGCGCCTCCACCCGTGAAGCAGCCAGCGAGGGTGTGATAGAATAATATTAAAAATAAAAGATAATATAGTTTTTAATATATTTTTATATTAAAAACAACCATTAGCAATCCCTTATTGATTTCCCTTGTCGGTTCCTTCTGCCATCCAACTTTTGACTTTTTCTTTTTTGGGTTGAATCCAATTACATGGACCGCTGTTACAACTGCCGCATTGTCAGTTAATAGAATACAAGATCGCATTATTGCTGCTCCAGGCCCAACTTGACTCGTGGATAGCTTTGACATGTCTTTTAATTAAAAATAAATTAAAATATTTTTTATTATAATTTCAGCATATAAAAATCATTGAAAAATACAGATTTAATATTTATTAAAATAAAAATAAATTTAAAAAACAAAAGTACAAAATAATAGCATCTTAGTTTAGACTTTAGAGTAGCAAAACGTGGGCAAAAACAGCTAAAATAAATTGGGTGACATATCACGTGAGAAGTCATAACCCCGTGTTTTTTTTTTTATTGGAAGATTTATATTTAAATCCTAAAAAGCTGAAAACAGAAAGAAAAGAGAGCATGTCCAGGTTCATTGAACCTAAAACAGATGATTTGACTCGGAATTAGAGCAGAAGACAAGTTGTTGCAAGTGGTTTTTGAAGCCTTAAATGTCAAACGTTGGCACCCGGAAACCCATCTAAATTCCTGTCCACATTCAACGCATCTACCCTCCCGTCCACTATTACACGTTATCAATATGCATTTATGCTTTCATGCCATCTAAGCCATCCATGATGATCACATCATTACTACTTTTTCTTAAATAATTAACACCTTGATTTGGAATTACTTAAACTAAAGAGGTAGACTTAATCTATATGTGTGAAAATCATCTCATAAATACCATTTATTAATTATTACCATTGAAATATTATATTTATTTTATCATATAATGATTAAATTAAAGAGATCAGTTTAATCTCTTACAAGGATATTGCTTGAGTAAAAGTTAGAGCGAGGATGCTTAGTGAAAATGAAAATCCATGGTAATTGATTATGTTTTTCCTCAAATTTTATTGGTTAGTTAGTGTTTTTTATTTAGAAAATTAAATTGATTCTTTTTAAGAAAAAAGATGCATACAAAAGAGATACATACATACATACATAATGATACACATAGGTGGCATAGGGCATGGAATTGTGGTCGAGGAGGGAGTTGGGTTGGCCGCACAACAACTTGAAGAGGCCTCTCGCCATCTCGACAATCCTTTCCTTCCTCAATAAATACGACTTCTCTAACTATCCCTTCATCCTCAAAAACCACAAAAAACCAAGGCGAGAGAGAGAGGATCCTTTTGTTTCCTCTCTGCTGTCCCGCCAATAAGCAGACCGGCCATTGCCCTTCAGCCACCATCTTCATAAATCTCTCGATTAGCCCTCTTGGATCGCACAACATTGTCTTCTTTTTGCTCCATTCCTTGTAAGCACCATCCTTTCGTCTTTCCTCTTCGATTTCCTCTTTTGTTCTTTCAGACTTCCGTTTCTTTTTTTTTTTTGTCTCTCCATTTTCTGTCCATGAAACGATGTTTGCTGTTTATTGTCAATGTACTTTTCGAGCATTGATTTTATTATGCAATGTAAGTTTTGCTTCAGTCTTACGTGGTGCGGCCAAAAATGAGAATCTCTTACCACGAAAAAAATGTTTCTGATCGACATTTTGGATGCAATCCCGTAGGATAGGAACTGGGTTTTGTGTTTTTTGCAGTATTTCTTTGAGTTTCGAGAATTTGGTGTTGATTCCCTAACATTTTTTTGGGGGGAATTATAATGTTATGATTTGGGATTATCCTTGTAGTTTGTTTGTTTTTAACTATGTGAATGGATGGTGACCTCTCTCAGGCGATAAGCAAAGATGGTTTTCTGGGTTTTTGGCTATGGCTCACTGGTGTGGAACCCAGGTTTTGAATATGATGAGAAAGTGATTGGATTTATCAGGGATTACAGACGTGTTTTTGATCTTGGTATGTTTGGATATTAAGTTGAAGTTATTTTAATCAATTACAGTAATAATCTTGAATTCATGTAGTCTTGAGTTAGTTTAGTTATTGTTAACAAATCTCATGTTCTGTATGCCAGCGTGCATTGATCACAGAGGTACACCTGAAAGTCCTGCAAGAACTTGCACGTTGAAAAATGTTGAAGGAGCTATTTGTGTAAGTTCAGCTCTTTAGCAACTTTTATGCCTTTTACCTGGTTTTATTAGTGGTGGTGGTCAGCCAAAAATGCTCATCTCTTACGGTTGCTCTATCTTTCAATAGGCTTGCGTTTTTCCTTGTTTTGTTTCTTATTCCTTTCTTTTCAATTCTTGTAGTGGGGAGCTGCCTATTGTGTACGGGGAGGTCCTGAAAGGGAAAGATTAGCTATGGAGGTATGTCCTGTTGCTGAATTTCTAGCTTAAAATTGCTGAGCGGAGCTGACAACCCATAAGCGTTTTTACTTAATTCAGCCACATTCATATATTATTATAGTGGGAAATCTTTCCCATTCTTTTGAAAGCAGTTACCGAATATGCATTGATTTTTTTTTTTTTTTTTTGCAGTATTTGGAGAGGAGAGAATGCGAATATGATAAAAAGACCCTCGTAGACTTTTATAAGGTAGGATGATGGTTTGTTTTCGTTGAAATGTCTGAATTTGCCAAATGATTTCTAGGTTTGTCTTGATGCCCTTTGTCCTCATATTTTTTATCCATTCGTGCTTTTCCTTAATACAGGAAGGGGAACCCTCACAACCTGCTTTAACTGGAGTTATAGTGTATGTTAACCACGTTGACACCTATGAACTCACATTTATTTTAGTTAAAAGAGACGATGTTTATGACATTTATCTCCTTTTGGACATGATTTTCTTAAATGAATGTGTTCCCATGTGCAGTTTCACATCTACTCCAGACAAGGTGTCAAACAAGTACTACCTAGGGCCTGCCCCGCTGGAGGAAATGGCTTGGTACCTTAGATGACATAATCTAAACCCTTATTACCATTATTGCTTCTTCTTGAATGAGGTGCAATTCATAAACAGTTACCTTATAGATTCTTTCTCACCATTGCAGGCAAATTGCAACTGCCCACGGACCATGTGGGAACAATAGAGATTATCTCTTCCTGCTAGAAAAAGCCATGTCTGCTATTGGTAAGATTTCTCTCTTTGTACAGTGATCATTTGTTAAAGAACAATATAAATTATATCTTGAAATCTCACCTGATTATATACCATACTAATTATACCCATTTTGAATTTGTCTTGCTAATGATAGAGCACTGAAATGTGTAAACAGGTCACGAGGACGACATGGTGATAGAACTAGCAAAAGGAGTGAGGAAGGTTCTTGGAATTACAGGGAATGGTATTCCCACTGAGAAGAAGAGAACTGGGACATCCCCAAAGGCGCTCAAATCGCATTCGTCAGTCCTTCGTCCACTCCAAGAAGCCGTCGCAATGGACTCTTGAAAGTGGAAGACCAATACATTAGGGATTAAACCAAGCTTCGTTAGCCCAACCTTTCTTAATCTTCTGTTGAGCTTTTCAAACTGTTCTCTGTAGCAGTTCTGCATCTAGTCTTTTGACAGTGCCCCGTCTCTAACCTATAATTAGATTAGGTTCCAATCGGCAAAATTATGTTACTTGTTCATACTGGCCAAATGACAGAAAAGTAGATGGAACAGCTTCTTTTATTCAACCTTTTTATTTCCAATGAAAATATTAAGGGATAATCCAAATTCCATTCTTTCATGTGAGTGTCATTTATCCTCAGAAGCGTGTTTTGAATGTTTGATTTGAGAATCTTATTTTGAATGAATCAAATGTAGAATGTTTTGAGATGCCTAGTTTGCTTTCTTGCTGGAAATTTCGCGGGAGTTGAAACATGGAAGCCATCAAATTGGTCATTGGTCACAGGTCAAAACCGTTAAAGATTCAGGAGACTAGATGGAAGCCATCAAATTGGTCATTGGTCACAGGTCAATACCGTTAACGATTCAGGAGACTAGAAAAGTGATCGGAACTTTGAATATTGGTTGTAGAATTCTGTGCCAAAATTTTCGAACAGTATGACAAATTCTATGGTTGAACATTGGGGATAGCGGAGCGTATGTTCAGAACACATACAGCACCTTCGTTCGCTCTCAACCCAGACAACGGAGACCCAACTTCCGTGAGATTCACAGATGAAACTATTGCTAGTCATGATATTGGTTAGTAGTGCTTAACAAGCGAGTCTACTGTACGAGGAAAGAAATTGTTTGTCTTCTTTTTTAACATAGTATTTCTCTATCTAAAAACCTACCTTTTCAATTTCTATTGAGTTTGAAAAACCACACATTAGACGTAAGCACTGTTAATAATGTAAACGATTGAAATTAATTCAATTTTTTTATATGTCGTAAATTGTAATAAAAATATTGTTTCAAGCTAACAATATAACTTTTTCATGATAATTTTTGGTTTGAATGAAATAAAATATTTAAATGACGTATAAATTGTATTTTTTTAATGAGATTTTCATGTATTTTATAAAAAACAATCAAGGAAATAATTGTTTTTAATAATGAACAGGCCTTAATAGCTTTGAGGAAGATCCTGTTTCCTTCCATTTCGGAAAGATTTTGATATGAGCCGACTCGAATACACAGTCAAAGAGAGGCAGTTAATGTAGATTTAGCAGAGGTGGTTAAATTTCAAAAATTTTACCCCTTTGAATCAAGTCTAAGGGAGGCGGCGGCAGCAACTGTTTCGTCAACAAAATCTCAATATCCTACAAAGAGTGGCAACAAGGACAGAATCAGCAGCTTGCCGGATGAGCTTCTTTCTCACTTTCTCCCTTCAAAATATGCTGGTGGTACCACCATTTTGTCCACTAGGTGGAGATACCCCTGGACTTCAGCTCCTGCTTTAGATTTTGATGACACTTCAAAACTTGCTCCTTCTACAAGTCCTGCTCGTTATTTACGTAAGAGTAAGTCATTCCTCGATTTTGCAGGCAGAGTTTTAACAATTTCCAATCTATTCATAGATTCTCCACTGGGTATTCATTAGCCTACTGCACCGATTCTTCCCGTGTAAACAAATGGATTTGCAATGCACTTGTGCGCAATCTTGTTGAGATTCATGTTTGCTACGACGTGGTTGCTTGCCTCAGATCTTTTTGGTTTCTGACAAATTAATGGTTTTGAAGCTTGAATATCTTACTGCCCTTAGTGTTCCCGATCATGTATCCTTTTCGATTCTCAAGGTCCTCCATCTTAAACATCTTTCATGTTTGGATGATGCCAGTACAAGAAAGCCCTTATCCGCTTCACCTTGTCTTGAAGAGTTATTAGTTGTGAGGTACTGGAGTGATGATGTGCTAACCTTGCATCTTCACTCATGCATACTCTAATTTTGACGATCCATGGAAATTTTCAACTTCTTTTTGATGCCCCAAAACTTGAATTGCTTCAACATTGCGCTGCAAGAGATACATTTTGGTTGCCTCAGAGCTCTTTTAGTTCCGTGAAATTAATGATTTTGAAGCTTCAACATGGCATTATCCTTGATGTTCCTGATTATGTATTCTTTCCGAGGCTCAAGATCCTCCATCTTAAATATCTTGAACATCTGAATGATGCCAGCATAAGAAAGCTCTTATCTGCCTCTCGTGCTCTTGAAGAATTGGTAATTTGTAGGCGTTATGATCATTGCTTGCTGACCGTCCATGTTCACTCATGCACACTGAAAAGTTTTACAAGCAACGGAGGTTTTGAGCTTGTTGTTGATGCCCCAAATCTCGAATTCCATGAACTCAAGGATTGCATACCTAAGGACTTGAACAGCATGGGCCTGACTGCACTAGCAAAGGCTGTTGTCGGTGCTAATGTTAAAAATGCGACTTCAACATTTGATGATTATGTGGAAATGGTTCGATTTCTAAGACAGATCTCTCATGTTAAGGTTTTATGCTTCTCTGGTTTCTTGATGAGCGTAAGTCTTATCTTTCTTTCTCTGTTGATAATTATAGTACTTCAAATAGTCTTTACTTTTGGGTTTGAAATCTTGATGTTTCCATGTCAGACTCTGAAGAAACATGTGCTAAACACCCAGATGCTTTTAACAGTTTGCCAGTATTTCATAATTTTACTCTGAAGAATCTGTTCTATCTGACTCTTCGGTTATTCCTTACATACTCGAATGCACACCTAATTTGAAAGTTCTTGTCCTTGAAGTTCTGGTTAGTTAAGCTAACTACCATCACAATACATTTCTCAAGTTTATAAAATCTGCTATTGGTTTTGTGCCTTTTCTTTTATGCTTTTCGAATTATATTTGACCGATAGTTTTATTTTCCTTTTCATTTAAAGTATGATCCAAATAATGCCTACCCCTTCAGTCAAAAGTGGATTCCCCCCAAATCTTTGCCCCGGTGTTTCTCATCATGCCTTGGGGTGGTTGAATTTAGAAAGTTTTTAGCTTCAGAAACAGAGATGGAAATAGTAGCATGCCTTTTGAAGAATGCAATGGTCTTGACAGAGATGACTGTTTCACGCGGCTCAGCTTCAAGATATCCAGTTAGCCTCCTAGATATTCTCAAGAATTTTCCAAAAGCCTCGGGCTCGTGTCAGATTTTTTGTTTCATGAAAATATGTTCATGGGAGCTTTTTCTTTCCTACTCCCTCAGATCTTCCAGTTGTAATCTACAGAAGTGGACAGAATTATTATATTTCAAGTTACAAGCGACTCAGTTTTTGTTTCCAAGCTCTCGTTGCCATGCCTTATGTCTCCCTTCACATTCTCTCCAGTCCCAACAAACAAGGTTGATCTGTATGGTCCTTCACTATGACCTCAGCCACCTAATGCCTTCACAAACAATTCAAGTTAGGAGCTTATATGAGTTGATTTCTTTTAACATACGGAGACTAAAAAAGTAATCGTTTAGATATAAGTAGAAATGCTAATAATGATATTAATGGACGCGACCCAATAATACTGCAATATTCTTCCCAGGCTGTAACGTGATGACGATTTTCACATGATCTGGCTCCATGAAATTGTATGGATTCTTTGACAAAGCATGGAAGAAGGACGGACCAAAGATGAAGCTGAGGCATGTGGTGTTGATCTTTGAAAGGAAAAATGAGAGCCACTAATAAGCCTTTTGCTTTATAGCTGCTACAAAACCCACCTGAGAGGGGAGCTGACGAAAATGGTTTTGAAGTGTTAAAGAGTTATGTATCAACAAAAAATCGTCAAGATGTTTACAATGATGGATTTCCTAATTATATATATATATTTTGATGCAACAGAGAGAGATACTACTCCATTATATAAAGTCCATTTAGACTGGGTGAAATTTCAAAGGCGTTTTAATGTGAGGACTAAACTGAACATTTCTCGCTACAAGGAGTGTCCTAGGTGGCAAGAAATTAGACCACTTTGAGGAAGAGAGGGTCCTCTTGTAGTGATAGTTGGTCAGCAACAAGCCACAATAGCAATGGCAATGGTAGGAGGCAATCAGGTCCACAACGTGTTCGTGTACGGAAGCCTTCTTGCTGATGACGTTGTTCGTGCCCTCTTGAGCCGCATCCCTCAATCTTCTCCAGCCATCCTCAACGGCCAGTCTGTCTTTATTTTCCCCGTTAAATTAAAATTGCCCTGTGATTTCATTTCAATATTAACCCTTCCTCCCCTTGTCTCGATTTCTTCTTTTTTTTCCAGTTTTTTTAATGCTCATTCATCACTGATCATAACCCACAGTTTATTTTTGCTTACTTTTTGCTGCTGCTGTTGTTTTGTAGTCACAGGTTTAGCATAAAAGGGCGTGTCTACCCTGCAATTCTACCTGTGGAGAACAAGAAAGTTACAGGCAAGGTCTGTTTCATCCCCCCAAGGGTTCAATTTTATATTCCATTCCTAATTTTTTTTACTTCTTAATCTAAGCAGATATTTTTCTTATGTATAAGCTCAAGTTTCGGGCGGTGCCATTTGTTTTCTTTTTTAAAATGTTAAATTTAAGGAGTGTGTTTTTCTCAATGAACGTGTTTTTCTCTTATGCCGCATCCAATGTATGAGTTATTGTTAGTGCAGGTTCTCCAGGGCATCACTGATTTGGAATTGTATATTTTAGATGAATTTGAGGATGTTGAATATGAAAGAGTCACTGTTGATGTTTCTTTGATGGTAAGTGGGTTCCGTTCAACAATATTCGACGTTTTCTTGTCACGTATTAAAATGAGTCGTTCATGCTTCATTGATTGCATGCCCTTGTTGTTGCTAGCTGCCAATTCCTTCTCCGCAGGATAGGAATTGACTGTCAAGAACAATATTGACCATCAACCATCCTTTTTTTCTAATTCAAGATCGATTGGTTAAGTGGCATGTCACCCTTTTATTTTTGTCATACATTTCTTTGGACGTTCCAAATTAGAATAATGTCCCATGGGTGGATGCAAAAGAAGTATTGTGGTTTTGAGTCCGCCACCTGGCTCTCATGGAGTTGTACTATATTGTTGCTGAAAGTAATAGATGGTGATGGTATTTTGCAGGACTCATCTAACAAGTCACAAGCATTTGCTTATGTTTGGTCAGACAAAAATGACCCCAACTTGTATGGGGAGTGGGATTTCGAGGTAAACATGCTATATTTTATTTTCTTGAGAATTTTCTTTGCTGAGGTCGCTGCTGTGCATTAATGTAATCTGGGGTAAAAGATGTTCGAGGAGAGGGGAATGCTAGAATACAAATTATGAACCAAGAGTTCCATTTTTTCTAATCATCAAGTTTATATTGCTTCATGCCTGGTCATGAACAATATTAGCTAGTCAAGAAAGGTAGCTGTATGTTCTCGTGGCTGCCAGCTAGGTTATTAGGCAAGTCACTGTTGTCTCAGGTGAGGTGAGCCCAAGATGTAATCAAGCCCACACCTACGTTTTTTCTCTTCTTTTTTTTTGTAGTAAATCTGTTGTATATGCTCTTAATGGTTGAGGACCTGCTCTGAATCGAAGACCTCCTGCTTTGGAAGTGATGATAAAAAATTGAGAAATAGAGATACAAGGATTTTATTTCATTTATTTACTTCCATGGTCTGTGAAGGCAGATATAGGTTTGTGTAGGAAATGAATAGCCATTGATGCTCCCAGTCAATCCCGCCTTTTAGCCCCACCATCTGCATTTCCTGTTTTACTTCTGATGCCTCCATCTCTACATATTCCTTGAATATGTTTCTTGATTGCTTACTCGTTTTTACTGTATTTGTTGAAAGGAATGGAAGAGGACTCAGATGGAGGATTTCGCCAAGATGTCTGCTGAATTTAGGAAAGACCTAGAGCTGCCCGAATCGAAGACAAGAATAGCCACTTATGAATCCTTCTACCGGCAGGATGGAGACAGTCCCCTCGTGCCCTGAAAGCGGGCATTCTTTCTCAGCAATTGTCAATGTCGTAGGCATAGTGTTGGAATATCCTGATTTTATGTTCAATAGTTCATAAAAGGCGACTGGGAATTTATAATCCCAGACGTGCATTATATCTGGGAGCCATTAATATTACCGGACAGTATAATCAAAATAATCATTTGATGCGAATCTACAAGCTTCAAAGGTTATCTCATTTTCTTTTCTAATTGGAATAGTCATCCAACCATTTTAGGACATCCCATTCATTCTTATCAAGTGGGCAACTTATTTACGGAGTTAAATTCACAGTAAATAAATTCATCAGTTGTCACTTCAGGTTCTGGTCTCAAAATAATGCTGTCCCTCTCAAACTTATGCGTCAGGCAATGAAACTGTAAGCCCTTGGTTCGGTAAATGATTAGCTTCGGAGCTTTCCTGCTACGATTAATTAGCATTTCCACTCGATAAATTGAAGCGGTAAAAAACAGATGGCGATAACCTAAACTAACATGTATACTTGTATGCTACACCGAGTCCTTTACATCAACTTCATATAGGAATATCCCATCAGATTTTAACGCACGCGGGTGAGTAGGTGATAATTTATGGCCTGAAATATGCTCTATTATTCAGAGGGGAAACAATTGGATTTTTGAAAGTAACATCAGAAATACAATTTTCTGGAATAATAATGATAAGGGTCTAATAATTTAAGCAGCTGGATTGTGGTAACCATTAATATAGTAACCACAATGAGAGACAGTTGGCTAAGGTCTGGACAAACGCCGACGAATTCTCAGATATCCGAATTTTCCTGACCCAGGTGACGAACCCTCAAAAATAAATGGCAAATAGCCAGTTCCGCCTTTGTATCTGTGCTGAATCTGGATGTTCAAATGACAAATGGTTCCATTAACAAGTTAATCCAATGACAATAATAAAGGAACAAGAAAATACTTAAAATACTAACCCCCCCCGGGCATGTATGAAAAGGAAAAAAGGAGAGTATTTCAGCAAATATCAAATTCAAGATTATTCTATTTGTATGACCACCTCAAAGAACAAGAACATGTGCACGATGATAAAAGGAACAAATTCATAAGGGAGAAAAATTATCATTTTCTGTGATTATACTGGTCTAGAATTACCTCCAGAATTTGTTGGCTGCTTCTAAGAGAGTTCCTACCAATTACACAAACTGTTCCGCCAGAACCCCCACCAGTTATTTTTGCTCCATATAAAGTCCCATCTTCAGAGCTTGACGGTTTACCATGTTGCATTTCCTGCACCAACCGCACAAGCCTATCTGTCCCATCAGAGCCAAGCCCACATGCACCGTAGCTATAGTGACACTGCAAAATAATACAGCACATGAACACTACTTTTAATCCACTTTCCTCTAACTCATAGCTCTCAGTGTTGTCATTATTTACTTTTACATTAAAAATAGTAAACTTTCTTTGATGTAAAAAGTTAACGATCAGGATGTTTATCTACTTTCAGAATAATGCTAACTATGGTCAATAAGTCAATGGTTCCTCTAAACAAGAGGGTGCATGGCATTGTCAACCAAACATGGCTGGCTTTACACATTAATAGACGAGTCGTGTTTACAGTCGCTTTAAAGGGACAGAAATATAAAGCAGTGAAAATCTTTGTAACATTTCCTATAGCTGAATCATGAATGTCTGGCAAATCAAATCTGAAGTTTCCACCAATGACAATCTCAATCACAGCGATGTCAAAAGAATTTCCTCCTTTCAAAATTAATTCCAATGGCAGCTGACATTGTTTCATCAGGAAAATGCCTGGTTATATCAGACTTTGAATATACCTGATACAATAGTTCTCCAAGGGCTGTAAGTTGCTCATCTGAACTGGTGGAAGTTAACAATGCTTTGAAGGCCTAAAATCAAGATGCAGAACAAAGAGGATTTTAGAAATAGCATGAACAACTGTATCCACCGAACATATTTGAAACAATGGAATGAAAATTATTGCTGACCTTGACACGGAAGTTTTCATATATAGGATGTTTTTTAACATATTTGAAACAATGGAATGAAAATTATTGCTGACCTTGACACGGAAGTTTTCATATATAGGATGTTTAGCCGGTGCTCTCACAACATATGTGCGCTTCTCATCAATTACCGTGACAGCATCACTATGATCAATATACTTCTTAAGAAAGGTTTCTCCAAGGATGGATTCAGGAAGCATTTTAGCATAGAGAGCCTCATATCTGTATCACGAGATTTAACATAAAAGTATAAAATGCACGTACATTAAATCAGAGTTGCAGGACAAGATTAAGATGTTACATAACCATAAATCATAAAACAAGATAATGGAGAATGACAACAGAAAATTAACGTTAAGAAGTTAAACTCAAAAAGAAGTACAACATTTGGAATGGAAAGTAGAGACAACAAGTTAGAGCCATCTAACACTGATAATATATTATAGAAGTGGGGAATCACCTATCGTTGTAATTTTTTTTTTCTCTATTAAAAAGTGCGTTTCAACTATAATAAGAGGCCATGTTTCTTAAGCAATGTAGGAGTATTTAATTCATCCCACAAAGAGAAGAGTAGGAGATTTTTAAATCAAAACAGTCACACGGCCCTGTAAGATAAATACAAGACGTAAGGATAAAAATATTATCAACATTAAGAGAAATTAATTAAGGCATTATCAACATAAAAAAATTAATTAAAGCATTATCAACATAAGATAAACTAATCAAATCATCCCACACGTCACAAGGATTACTACTTACTTTACAAAAATTATGGAATGGGCCTCAAAAGACCCTTACCTATGTGGTGATAAGTTACACAAGTAATCCAACGAAGCTTCAGCTTTGATTAGATTCACACTATCATCCTCCAACTCGTCAAGGATTAACCCATTAGCACTGGGCAGTGATCTGGACAAAGTAGATGATGCTATAGACTTAATCATCTTTCGACCCATGAAGGCACCTATTCTTACAGATCCATAATCTGCACCACCAACACTGCCGAAGAATTGTTTTTTTACAACATTAAATTATGAGCTAAGCAATGGCAAAATATATAGGAGTGTGGTTTGCTACAGAAGTTATCATAGTGATAAGATTACTACATTATCTAAGCCATTAGCAATGCCAAAAAAATATTACAATAATCCAGAAGCGAATGTAGCCATTAAAAGGAACTTCATAGACCATTAATATCTTGAACATGTAATAATTACTTGCATGCAGGAAAGTGAGCAAGTCAAGGGCCTGGCAAGAACAAGAATTAACAACCATTACTAAGTTCCATAATGCCTGATCTGTAAACAACTAATATGCTATGTACAAAGAGATTAGAGAGGTTGGTAGTGAGCCACAACACACTTTCTTTTACTGAAATGAAAAGATGCCAAATTCTCAAATCAAAAAAGATAAAACATCCATGGAGACTTAACAATCAATTAGTGAAAGCAATCAAGAAAAAAACTGAAATAGAGAAGATGAAAGAGTGCTTAGAATGAATGAACATTGCATGCAAATGCCAAATTGTAAAATGAGTGGATGAGGAATTAATCGAAAAGTACTCAGTGGGCCGGATACCTGTGTCGTATTCCTGAATCAATTCCCCAGAAACGAATATGGCTAGGAATTTCTACAAGCCCAATAACCTCAGCAGGCTGCATTGATAATCAACACAGGTTTAGCACTGTGTCTTATCCTTTGGAACATCTTTATCAAAAGTTTAGTCAGCAGCATGAATGATCCTTACCTGGCACACCATTGCAAGAAGTTTGTTGGCTTCACCGCATGCTGAAGTCATCTGATCCATTACACCACATGGAGCTCCAACAATGTGATTCTCTACCTATTGAACACTTCTTATGTCAGAACTGATACACATATTTTGCTAATAAGTAGTTTTCTTCTATTTGTTAAAAATCAAACCTTTTGGCAGAGCAAAGCAATATCTCTTGGAATGATACTTAATCCTGCAACATTTACAAGAAGGGTTGACTTTAAAGTCAATTTTTTAACAACATCGAGAATATCAGTTCATGAATAACCAAGAGTATCCATGGTCCACTAGAAAAAAATAAATGATAGCAGCTTTGTACAACAGCTTACTGTAAGAAACAGAATTTTTTGTATGATGAAACAGTATTCTTCATAAATAGCTGGGATTCAATCTAACAATGGAACTACAGCTTTAAATTTATGAACTGAACCTTGTTAGATTATTAAAATCTGCAAGGAACATTCCTAACAAAAAGTTATGGCGACAAACTCAAAGCTTTACATTATTTAAGCTTAGCATTTTGTTTAACATTGACAAGTTGTATAAAATGGCAAGGCATTTATTTTGGTAATTGGAAATAAAACCAATATAAGTAATCTTCAAGAAACTCTGAAAAAGTCTCAAATAATGGAGAAAGGTCTTTGTATCCATTAATTCTGGGTAAAAACATTACAAATTCACAGTTTTTATTTATTTATTTCCTAGCATGTATTCTATCCTATAACTCATGTGCTTCCACTAAGCCATCCACTATCCCATTGATCTGTGGTCGAACCATCTTGATTATTTCAAAATACAGTTTACTCAAAGGTCATTATTCTTGATAAGAACATTGATTGGGCAGGTAGCGAAAGGATCGAATTATAACATGACAGATATATTAAAAGAAAAATGAAGTGCCAATGAGTTTAGGAGAATTAGGATAGCAGTTACCATGAGCAGCAGCTATAGCAGACATGCTGGCAACCTCCACTGATGCAGAAGAAGATACCCCTTTTCCCTCGGGGACTGCAGAAGAAACCTGTATTTCCGTGCAGGGATAATTAAGATCTGAAATGAGCAAAGCCCAGAATGTGCATGGTTATGGTGTGCAGATGATCTACAATGAAAAGGACAAAAAAGTTCCCCATACAAAAGACAATAACCAGAAATTTAGCACAGTTGACCCAGTTCACCTTAAGCTTTTGGTCATTGTGAACCTATAGTATAGCAGTTTTATGGTTATATGACAGCACATTGCATGAAAGCAATCTTATTGTCTGTATTTTCATGTCTAATGAAGTCATTGGGACAGAGGAAGGGGGAAAAACAAAGAAACCTAATATAGCAACAAATAAAAAAAGAAGCAATAGAATCTTCTAATGGAAAAAGAGCACAAGAAGGCAACTCATACCAGCATGCTAATGCTATCCTCAAAGCGTACACCTAATTCTGTCATCAAAACAAGAATTGTCCCTGCAACATAAGCTGCCCATCTAAAAGAGGGGCCATGAAGTAAGATACAGATTTCTAAATATATCCAAATAAGAAACAAAAGTGACAGTGACCTACTTTTGTGATGGATCTTGGGCAAAATATTTTTTTGCCTTGTCATATGATATTGGCATCTCTCCATCCATAAAATCAGATAGATCCATGTCAAAGGTCGGACCACGATTGCTTAACTCTGACCCATAAGATACCTGATTGATATAAAGAAAGATGTTTACAATAGAAATTGAAGATTTATCTCACATATTAAGCTACAAGCTGCACAAAATGAGTTCAAATAATAGTTATCAGTTATCACAGCTGAATTAACAACATAAACCAACAATCCACATCGTATATGGAGAGTGACTGGAGGGGATGATGGATGGATGAGTGTGTGTGGAAATAATGTTTCAATATTCAAATGTCATACTTACTATCTGAAGAACTGGGGTAGGCCCTGGTCCTTTTGCATTTTGCCGAGCCTGGGCATGTTTCCAGAGCCTATGTTTACTCGCATGGTTCTTTTGCACAGCAACATGGCAGGCTTCTTTAATAGGCATCTATGACAAAAGAAACGGAAGATGATTAATCAACTCAATAGTGACAGATCTGACGTGAAAGAAGTGGAGTTTTCCTCACTATGGCTTCATTCATACATGGTGCATGATAATAAACTTAAGGATACAGGAATGGTTTGATTGTCAGGACCATGTTCAACATTATGATTCTTCTAAAGAAAACAAAGAGAAAGGAAGAAATAGTCAACATATGGAGGAAATAAGATTCAGATGTGACAGACAGAAACAAAAATAGATAAATTGATTCGCACCAAAGCATTTAGGGAAGCCAGATTAATATTAATTGTATTAATCCTTCACAAAATGGATATTGCTCAATTACCCAAAGCAATGCTTGGTGAGAACTGTAGTGTTGCCTCGAGGCATCAGTAACTTTTTAAAACAAAAAGGATAAAATACAGCGTTATGGTTTAAGTAAATACAAAAAAAAACAGAGGAAGCACAAAATTTTACTCTGATGGCAAAAGCTAAAACATAGAGAAGTCTAACCTGCAACACAAGACTTCCAGAATAGTCAGCAATCCCTCCCATTACATCCAATCTCCCAGGTGCTCTTGTCACATAGATATCTTCCTGTACAAATAAAACATAGGCAAAAAAACTCCTTCCATGTTTGTATCAAACACATAAAGAGGACCCATTTTAATTTCCAAATGACATTAAAATCCATCCATTTTGAAGATGATAGTGATACATACTGCAGGAATGCAACTGATTGAGAAGAAACCGCAAATCACTACAATGCCTAGAGTAAACCTTGTACATAGCTGCTATTAATGCTAAGCAATCTGGTTTTTGAAAACACTAAAAGACTACACGAGTTAAAATCAATGTGTTTTATTGGACATTATACAGACCTCCCAATTAAAGAGTCCTGCAGCAGCCTTGCGTTCCCGGATTTGGCGCTTCTCAGTGTTCTTCTCAGGGTCATATACAGTATCTAGCTCTGCCAAACTCTTTAAGAAACTCTTTGTATCTGGAAGGCCTTGAAGATCTCCATGTAGAATCTCAAAATCACCAGTGCATCTGGCAAGAGTTGCATAAAAATGTCAACAGAATAAAAAATTGAATGTATCATCAAAATTAAGAATCTGCCAGGTTAAATGGACAAAGACAAAACTCACGTGCTTGTTAGGGATCCATTTTCAATTATTTGGGTAGCTGGAGATCCGGTAGATTTATTGAGCTCATTTTCAGCACTTGAATACCATTCTGGGATGCTGATATCTCGTCCAGGGACCCTTTGTAATTGATAACCAAGGACAATGGCATCTCGCAATCTTCTTGCTCCACTGAACTACTCTTTCACAAGGAAAAACAGTATAATTGTTTCAGACCATTCAAAGACAAGGGAATAATATTTTAATGTAATTCTGAATTTAGTAACTCAAGTTTTTTCATCAGAAATTCTAGCATTTTGACAATGTACAAGGTGTGACAAAACAACAATTGTCACAGGGAAAAGAATCATGGCAGCTTAGCCATGTGCAAAACATCTCAAAAACTCAGCACAAAGGAATGAAAGGTTGAAATTGAAGGGATACGAGGATTAGCATCCATGGATTATTTATTCTTAACATTTGTCTTGTCATTTTCTTTCTTGTCCTCAATGATGTTGATGCAAAACACATGCATTATTGATTACACCCCACATAAAACTAGATATCAAAACTTTGCTTACCTTATCTGAAGCATAGTGTTTACCAATGGCTGTCTCCTGCAAAATGTGAGCTGCCACCTACAATTTCAGAATATCCAAAAGCAGTATATCAGTGTTGAGAAACAACATGTCAAGAAAATCACAGAAATCAAGAAGGAAAGTTAGTACCTCGCCTCCATTAATGCCTCCCTCATAGCATGGTTTCAAACTAATGGCACGCTCAAGATAAGGTTTCCAGTGACCAGTGAGTAAATCTCTCCTAATCATCTCAACACCGCACTGGTAATACTGTTTCAAGAAATCATATTTCACTAGTATCAAAACAAAATGAAAGGAGCTACAAGAAAAACCACAGAGAGAACTGAAGAATAAAAGGAAGAGGAAGAAAGCAAGAAAACAAAAGATTATGATGACACTTTGGAAACAATTATTGCACCTCAAGCATATTTCTCAAAAAGGGTTCTTCATTGAAATAATCTCTTCTCACAAAGACAAATGGTAACCTGAATGCCAGGGCTTCACTGACAGTGCCATATCCAATTTTCCCTGAAGAAATGGAAATCCCATTAAATTTCTGTTTTAAACTGTTTAATTTAGATCACCTACAAAAAATATCACACTGACCAAGCATGCAGTCTGATGCAGCAATAAGATCAGGTGTGTAGGCATCTTTGGCAAGCTTTATGAAATTTGGTGGAAGCTCCTGGCTGTCAGAAGCACCACAAACCTGAATCAAAACTCACATGCTTCAATAACCATTATGAAAATATGTTTTTAAACGTTAAAAAGACATAGAAATTGTTACTAAAAAGGGTACCAGGCAAAGCCAACCAGAAGGTAAGTACTCCTCCTTCAACTTCCACCCAGATGGCTGCACAAGAGGGAAAGGAGTTTGTAGTAAGAATGAAATTATTGTACAATTCCATCCAATGCATAAGGCATCGAAGCATATCAGGGACAAACATTTCAGTGGACATTCAGTGGAGAAAGAGAAATATACTTCATGCAAATTTGAGTTCACATATCAGATCTACAACAGTTTTTAGTATCCTCACCTGTCCACCAAAGTTAAGGATTACCATCTTCACATCATCACTGATGCCAAGTTCCTTCCTTACCTATGTTAAGAAAATAGAATAATAGAATCAACATCTGAATGATATATAAAGAACGGTTTCAGCAGTGTTCAGAAGCCATACCTCCTTGCGGGTTTTGTGCAACCTCCTCACAACAAGAGGTACATCAATAACATCCCTGAAAGCAGGCACTGAAACAGAAGAGAACCAAAATAATATTTTGAGAGCAACTAAAAAATGTTCCTGCACCAGGTATGGAAATGAGAAAGGAAACACAGGGGGGTTCATCTTGAGGCTGTGTATGAACCAACATACTTGGGCAAAATCCTGGGAGGCGGATTAGGAATTCACAGTGAGAATAATCCTCGGCTATCTGTAATAATTTCAAAAGCATAAGCTAATTTAGTACCAGTAAAATCACACCAAAACAAGTTCCAAATCAAAAGGGTAAATCCTGAATGCCAAAAGGGTAAAATCACACCAAAACAGTGCAGGTTCACAGAAAAAGTACAGCCACCTCAAATTTCAAATAAATTCTTGAATTGAAGAGTTATTGGCAATTGGTTTGACAGTAAAATCACTATATTGAGTATTTTCTATGCATTTTGTGATTAAATGACTTAGTTGGGATTTTTGATACAACAGAAAAAAGGTAACGGGAGAAGAAATTGGAATTATGACCAGAACATATTAAATGAAGAAGGCATTGGCAAAAGGTCACAAGAACTAGGGAAATGGAAACACTAATTGGACAATTATGAGTATGAGGGGAAGGAAATTCCATAAAAACAATATCACCTGCCAAACTATTGAACGATGATGATTTCCAGCTGCCATTACATACTCTGCATAGATGAAGTCCCAACTGCAACAGTGTAAAGACAAAGGTCAAACAGGTTATTATAGAATCACAAGGATTGATGGCGTTGCTAGCAAGATTTCAAGCAGGGGCTTTAAATTTTTCATAAGTTATATCAATGACCTTGCACGTCATATCATATTTTCAACCATGGAATGGTATCACAAACATCAACCCAAGTCTAGGGTTTATAACATGACCTAAGCACTGTGTATCAACCACCACTAAGCAACTTCATCAAGAAAGAAGCATCTTTAGTAAAATAGAATAGGATACAAGAAGCAAACTTTTTTGTTTCACACCATAAATTTAGCTAAGGTCAGGCAACAGAAGACTTTCCCATCCAAGTATCTCAGTTAAGGTCAGGCAACCTTATGGTCTAGTTTTAATTTTTTGACATGACAAAAAAGTAAGTTACAATAAGGGATATTTATTCAGTGGATAAAATTAAAAAACTTTCTTCATGCAATTATGCCTTTTCACCTAACCAATGTTTCTATTTTTTTTCCTTGAAAGAAGAAGAACAGAGCATAAATTCTTGTGGAGCTATCCATTAAAAACTCTGTTCCTCCAAGACTATAGTGATTGTTGATAACATTCAATACATTTACTCTCCAAGATAATCATACACAAATAAGAGAAAATATTGAATCAGTAAAATGAACAAGAATGCTAGTAACAAGAAGTTACCTGAAGTTGGTGACACAGACAGATCGAATTCCTGCATCAGCTGCAGCACGACATGCAACTGGAACAACATCGGAAACCTGTTTTCATGAGTAAAAACACAATTCATGAATTCTCTTCAATTTTCACCATTTTTGTCTTTTAATACTAAATTAAAGTGAACCCTTAATACCATAGCTAGATAAATATCTATTGCAGGAGTTCAACTATAATAACATGAGAAAAACAAGATCAATACCACTAAGTCAGCTTTTATGGAGTTCAGCCACTCTATCTCAGTAGCCAAAATAGATTCCCGGGGCTTCACAGCCGTCTCCGAATACTAACATCCAGAAAAGGAAGTGAGTGTAATTAGCATAGAAAAAGAAAAATCCCATCCCATCAATTTATATTTATGAATTTAGAGCCAGCACTAATTACCAAAACTATAATTGCAAGAAAAAGAAAAGAAAAAGGGGAATAACTAGTGTTTTTATACCTTCTCCAACGAAGCAAGGCGATCCACGGTCAATGCATCTGCCTGTACTGCTCCACAATCCAATAATACCTAAAAATTCAAAAACAAATACAAAAATGAATTGGAATTATATTTTTTCTACTTCCACATTCCCAAATAATAATAATAATAATAATTTACCTTGCGAATGAAGAGACGAGGCGATTGAATCTCAGAGGTGAAGACAAAATCAGGTGCACCGGTGACCACGTGCACATCATGCCCAGCAAAAATCAAGTTCCTAACGACCTATTCCAGCAAAATCACACTGTTTTACGCTCAAACCCAAATTTCCTAAAAAAATAAAACAGCTAAATACTATCCATGATCATCGCAATCACGCTATGATCATAAATATCAAGCTATCTCTAAAATAATTATGTTTTTTTTTAAAAAAAAACTGAGAGCCACGAGGAATTGCAATTTGGAGAAACTTTAAGAGCAGTAAAACAGACCTCGACAACACGAGTGGCATGGCCAAAACCATGACCGGTAACATAATAGGCAAACACCAGGTGCTTTCTCGACGCCGATACTCCTTCGCTTTCCTCAATCCGCATTTTCACCTCCTTCTTCTACTTCAAAAGAAACTGGTAAAGATGGTGACCAAATGCTGCCTCGATTTCTGGAATTTAAGTAAGCCGCTGGCGGGTGTGATTAGAAAGGATCAAAAGAGAACGTTCGCATTTTAATGAAAACGAGCACTGTGCATCTTGGACCGTTGGAACTGTTTACCTACAGATCAAGACGTTTAGATTTGACCAGTCACGGCTGTCAGGGTATGTTTGGTCGATGTGGCAACCTTATCTTTCTTTCTTCTACTTCTTTTTCACGATTTATTTCGTCATAATTTTTTTTCTTGCCTATTCATATATGTATTTACAAGAAACTGAAAAGGACAGTTAACTAATTAAGATGGACTAAAGAAAGGTCGTGTGAAAAATAAGAGAAGGTTGTCCCACAAATCTGGTATCTATCAATTTAATATCCATTTATATCACCAGATTCTAATAATTTTTGGATTCTTATATATATATATATATATATAGTAACTAAAAAATAAATAGTGTTGTTTTACTGTTTGAAACACTGTGAATTGTGAGGTGATATATTGTTGATTGTGATAGTGTGAGCCTGGTTTTGCCCTTCTTATTGTCGGGTCTTTGTGTTGGTGGCAGGGAGGCTTTTTGGTTTTTCATTTAATGTTTTGTTTCTCTTTGTTGTGGTTTTCGGGGCAAGTTAATTATGCTAATTAGTTGAGGCAAGCTCCTCGCCGCGGTGAGAGCTAGGAGAGAGAGGAAGGGAGAGAAAATCAAAGGAGAAAACCTAAGGTGTTGAGCGGGGGCAGGCTCCTCGCTGCGATGAGAGCCAGGGGAGAGAAAATCGAAGGACCTGAGGTGTTGAGCAGGGACAGGCTCCTCACCGCAGTGAGAGCTAGGGGAGAGAGAGGGAGAGAAAATCGATGAAGAAAACCTGAGGTGTTGAGCAGGGAGCTTGACGAATCTCTAGGGAATGCGTGGCTACAAGATGAGCTAGCATTTTCGGAGGACACTCAGCCTAGTGGTGAGTGGAGACGATTTTGGGGTTACTGGTGGTGTTTACCAGAAAACCAAGATAAAGACTGAATAACATGTACAAGATTATCTAGCATGATGCGTGTACAAGACGATCGGTGTGCGGTGGGCAAGTTGCTATGGCCCACTAGACTATCCTGCTCTTCTAAATATGGGTTCACGAACATTACTGGATACGAGTTTTTTAAAGACTGGGAGGAGGAGGGCAGTCGGCCACAACCGTCCATCGCCATTGCATTACAGGTACCAAAAGAAAAATAATCAATTTGATTTGTCTCAAGATGACCATCTTAGTCAGTCGTAGATTAGGAAATTCGCACATTTGATGTCTTGAGGAAGTGAGTAATTTTGTTGATAATTTTACATAGTTCATTAAGTTTACCCGATTGATATGGTTTTGTTGTGTGCATGTTCATTTTTTTTTGCTGTTCTGGTTTGATTTTATTGCTTTTTTTTGTCAATATGATGTGTTGTCCATTTTATTTAATTAATGAGATTTTGGCATGTCATTTCACACGCTGATTCTCGGTGTTTTTTACAGGTGACCATGCTGTGTTTTGACTTCTTTTCTTTTTGTGGTTGGTGGGGGTGGTTTGAGCTGGTGTTTTTAGTCACATATATTTATAGTTTGTTCTCCTGTTTTTGGGTGTTGGAGTCCAGCATTGCTTTCTTTCCTTGATGGTTAGTCTGCTTCTTTCTCTCATTTATTTTTTTCATTTCATTTCTATCCTTTTTTGGCATCATTTTAGTTGCTTTGTTTTAGGGTTTGTGCTCATTTTTGAGTTTTGGCTGTTAAGATTGTTGTCTGCTGGTTGTGCATTGCTGCTGTCAGTGTTTAACAAGGGAACCATTGAGTTTTTCAGCTAAAATTTATTTTTTCATGTTCTTTATGTTTTTTTTTTCTGGTGGCTGTTTCATTTTTTGTAATATATGGTGCTAATTATTTGTTTTCTTGCTCTTTGGGTATGGCTATTTTGTTGTTATTTTCATGCTTTTGGGTGTGCAATATGGGTTCTTTCTAACATGGCATTGACTGCTCTTTATATTTCTTTGTTTGCCTTTTTATGTGTTTTTTCTTTTGGTGCTTGGCTTTTTATCATGTTCTCTTATTATGCTTTTGTTTTTGGAGATAGTCCATCCAAGATGGCAGTTGAGAGCAGCTGTTTGGGTTGGGTTAGTGACAGTTTTTACCTACTTTTATGTTGTTGTTTAGGCGTTTTTATTTGGCGCGTTCTTTCATATTTTTATGCTTTCTTTTGAAATCTTTGACTTGCATTTTTTCCTATGAATGGCTGATTGTTAGGGTTGGGTGTGCTGCCGTGTTTTTTACATTGGGGCCATTGAATTTTTCGACTGGAAGTATATATGTATGTGCTGTTACGATGTGCTTCTGCTGTTTGGTTATAAACTAACTGAAATGGTTCTCAAGGGCTGCTGATTTGGTTGGGGTGGTCGAAGTTTTTTGGAATTTGGCTTGAGATTTTGTGGTGTTTTGTTTTGCATTTTTTCCTAGGCATTGTATTGGTTCTTGGGTGGTTTTTATTACTATTTGGTTGACTTCATTTTGCATTGTTCATTGTTGGCATCTAAGTGTTTATGCTGGATATGCTTGGATTGTTTTGTTGTTTGTGCCATTCATTTTCTCCAATTGCGTGTGTGTATATCTGTTTTGCCTTGCTGTTGATTTATTGTTTGGAAATGAGACAATGGTCATAGTTCTTTAAGGCTAATGTTGCGGATGTAATGTTGCTATTTGTTCTCCTGTTTATTTGCTGATTGCTTTGCCTGCTAGGGTAATTAGTTTAAAAATACTTTGTTCAGCTGCAATTTTTTGTTCACTTGCTCACAATGTCTCACGGTGGTTTTGCATGGCACGACAATGATCCATCGAGTTCTACTCTAGCATTGTCTTAAGTTTTGATTAACAATTTAACCAACATCTGATTTTCTTTGTTTGAGGTTAGGAACCTATGGTGAAACTTCAATGACCACAATTATTAATTAAAAATGCTTACTTCATTAATAATGTGTTTTGTAGGATAAATTCATGGTGATTAACATCGATTTTTGGTTTCGTAGGTCAGATTTCAATCACTTTATATTAAAGTCACACCTCAGATTATCATATGCAATCAAGCCAATATTAAACTATTTTCCGTTAGAATACATTGATGATATTTTCCTGATATGGATATATAATAATTAACGACAAATTTTGCTTGTTGTGTAAATTTTAAATCACCTTCGAACACCAGCTTAGTTTTCAAATGCAATCAAAATAACAAAGAATCGTCTTTCTTTGGAAATACAACAATGATATATTTCTGGAGATGGATGCATTATGATTGGCACAATTTTTGCTTGCTGTATTGATTTTTAATTGCCTTACATTCAAACGCCAGGTTAGGTTTACATAATCAGACAAACCAACATTAAATCAACTTGGTTTGGAGATAAAGTCTTGGAATAAAATTTTACAAGCTATAATCATTTATTAGAGGATGATTTATTCGCCCATATTTTTTTTGGCTTGTAACCATTGTAGTTTAGAGAGCAAGTTTTTTTCCTTTTTGCCTTTTTTTCCCTATCAAATTTTTAGATGTTTTTTTTATTTCTTGTATATTGACGCAACATGTCAAAGTTAGCTCTGCTGAAGTTCGTTCTTTCTATAATATTTTTTTATTATTCTTGCTAACATTTGCGCTCAAAATCATTTTTCATCGAAAGGCTTTGTCATGACAAGTCATTGCCAGTGTCTACAACCAGATCATCACACAGAAGCTTATGCTTACCCCACAGGTGTTTTTGATGATGATTTTTGTCCTGTTACTGATGATTTTTTGTTGGTGGTGCTAGTTCTTCGAACATTGAGGGTGCTCGCTAGAGTATTTTTGAATGTGATGCATATATTGACTCTCATTGTGGGGATCTCTCCACAATTGTTTCCTTTTCTTCTGGTTCAAGTTTGCGATCAGAAATGAATCAAGTTGATAATGCAAACATGAATGGTTCTTCATCCTCAAACAATTTCTCTTCTCTATGACCAAACAATCAAACTGGAAATCATGAGGTTAATGTTTCCTCGACGATTCATGACCAGTATAGTAACATTGGTCAATCTTTTTATAAAAAAAAAAGTGAGCTATTTCACCATCCTTGACCATTTCTTTTGTCTTGATTTTCTAAGCCAAATCCTAAGATTTTAATTCTCAAATTATTTTTGTTTCAATTTTTCTAAGGAACCTTGGTTGAGTCCATTGATTTCGGTGATAAAACATTAAAATGTCAACATTGCAATGCTCTCTTTTGGCATGCAGAGCGCTTGGTGTGTTCGTAAAAAAAATCATCTTTTACATTATGTTGTGTTAATGGAAAAATAAAATTACCTACTACTCCTAGCACACCTCAATTTCTTAATGAGCTTCTAAATCCTGACAATGGTTCATTGTCTGCCAAATTTCAAAATAACATCCGTGCTTATAATTCGATGTTTGCTTTCACTTTAATGGGAGCGAAGATTGATAATACTGTTAATTCCCAGTCAGAGCCATATATCTTTAAAATAAATGGACAATGCCATCATCTTATGGGGTTACTTCTACCAATTGATGGTGAATCACCAAGATTCGCACAACTTTACATCTTTGACACAGACAATGAAATTGCTAATCGACTACACCCATTTAATCATGATAGTTGTGAATCATCTTTGGATGAAGATATTGTCAAGAAACTTATTGCAATGCTAGATTCTTCCAATGAGTTAGTTAAGTTGTTTCGGCAGGTTAGGCATAAGCTTGACGGGAATGATTTCCCGGGATTCAAACTTCGTTTGATTGGGAAGAGAGATGGTGAATCAAGACAGTATAATGATTCTTCCTCTAATGATGTTTACGGTTTAATTATGGGGGATATTGGAGAATCACATATTGATAGAGATATTATTATTGAAAGTTATTCTGAAAATATTCGCAGGATCTCTAAATTGCATCCCAAAATTATATCTCTTCAGTATCTGCTCTTATTTTCTTATGGTGAGGATGGCTACCATACTTAAATTTTGTTCACAAATCAAGAGCATTAGACTCCTGCAAAACGTCAAAAAGTAACGATGAGAGTATACTATGCTTATGTCATTCAGGAAAGGGTTGGAGATAATATTACTTTTACCAAAGGCGGAATACTTTCTCAGCAATTTTGGTTAATGCATTTATGAATGTGGAGCAAGAGCGTCTAGATTTCATTTGCTCAAACCAAGAGAATCTTATGACTGAATCTTATAAAGGCATACAAGAGCTATTCTAAGAGGGGATGTTAATGGTTTAAGCACTGGAAAGATGATATTTCCATCTATTTTAACTGGAGGCCCTCAATACATGATGAATAATTATTAGGATGCAATGGCTATATGTCGATATTATGGTAACCCTGACCCTTTCATAACATTCACTTGCAATGTCAACTAGCCAAAAATTCAAAGGGAGATTAAAAAATTGTGAAATTATAAAGCTGAAGATAAACCTGACATAATTGCAAAGGTTTTTCGATATAAACTTAATGATATGATTTCATTCATTAAATTAGGAAAGCCCTTTGGAAAAACAGTTGTTGGTATTTTTCTATGCTTATTGTTTTTCTTTTTTGACATTGATTCAATACAATATTTTTTTAATTTGTTTTTTGCCACTTTATAGATGTTTGTGCTATTGAATTAAAAAAAAAAGACTTTCCCCATACTCATTTATTAATTTGGCTTGCTTCTGAATACAAATTTTGATCACTTAAGGATATTGATTCAGTTATTTCAGCAGAACTGCTAGACAAAGCAGATGATCCTCATTGTTATGACATTGTTTCAAAATTTATGCTATATGGACCATGCGGGATTGCTAGCCCAAAAGCCTAGTGTATGAAGGGAAACAAATGCTCTAAACATTTCCCTAAAAAAATTAAAGAATCAACAATGTTCGGTGAGAATGGATTTGTGTTTTACAAGTGGCGAAATTTTCTTGGCTCATTTGTTTTGAAAAATGGCATTGCTCTCTCTAATTGCTATGTTGTGCCATACAATAAAAAACTTTTAATACATTATAATGCTCATGTCATTGTTGAGATTTGTTGTCAATCAATGCTTATAAAATATCTTTTCAAGTATGTTAGCAAGGGGTCTGATAGGTGTCGAGTTGTTGTTCAGGGCAAAAGAAATGATGAGATTCAAGCTTATCTTAATTGTAGATTTATTTGTCCTTATGAAGTTGTATGGTGACTCTTGCAATTTCCTATCCATTCAAGAAACCCAGTAGTTGAAAGACTTCAAATACATTTGCCACAACAACATTCTGTTGTTTTATTTTGAAATGAAAACTTATCATCTGTTTTGAAAAAACTAGGTCTCAATAAGACAATGCCGATGGGATGGTTCGATCAAAACAAAGAAGATGTTGAGGCAAATCAATTATATTACTCACAATTTCCAAACAAATTTGTTTGGATGCTGAGCAAAAAGAATGGATTTGCAAGACAAGAGGTTTTTCTCTTAGAAGTATAACATATGTGCATCCTGCTGTTGGAGAACTGTATTTCTTAAGGATGCTAATGAATCATGTTAAAGGAGCAACAAGCTTTGAAAATCGACGTTGTATCTTTGATATTGTTTATCCAACTTTTCAACTCGCCTGCAAGGCATTGGGTCTCCTTGGGGATGACAAAGAATGGGCTGAAGCTTTTTCAGAAGCTGTTTTAACTGCTTCATCCTCATAACTTAGACAATTCTTTGTTAGTGTTGCTCTATTCTGTGAGATTGCTAGCCCAAGTAATCTGCTTGATCAATTTTGGCGTTCAATGTATGATGACATCAAGATCCAATTATCATCTTTATCTCCATATGATCTTCATTTCACCGATGATGAGCTTAAGAATTATGTTCTTTATGAACTCGAACAACTTTTTAATGCCTCTGCAACATCCCTCAAGGACTATAATTTGCCACTGTCAAATGATCATCCAATGGTTGAAATTAAAAACAAGCTCCTTAGAGGAGAGCTCAGTTATGATGTTTCTAAGATTCGAGACAATCATTCATCATCAGTTTCACAGCTTAATACATGCCAGAAGAAGATCTATGATTTGGTTATGGAATCAATCTCTAAAAATCAACAAGCTCTTATTTTATCTACGAGCATGGCGGCACAAGAAAATTCTTTTTATGTCATTCAATTATTAACCGTATTAGATCAGAAGGATTGATTGTTCTTACTATTATATCATCGGGGATCGCATCTATCATACTACCTGGTGGGCGTATAACCCACTCAAGATTTAAGATCCCTCTTGCTATAAATAAGAACTCAATGTGTGAAATCAAGAAAAACACTCATCTTTCAAGGTTGATTGAGATGACAACGCTTATTGTATGGAACGAAGCTCCGATGAATAATCAACACTGTTTTGAAACATTGGATAGATCATTGTGCGATATATTGGGACAGGCTGGTGGTTCCAACCATGATCAACCTTTCGGTGGAAAATCAATTTTATTTGGTGGAGTTTTTCATCAGATTCTCCCTATTATCCCAGGAGGAACAAAGGAAGATATTATTGATGCATCTTTAAGTAGTTCCCCACTTTGGCTAAAATTTGCAATTATATTGTTGAAACAAAATATGAGATTATCAATGGATGGCCTAGGTCTTGATGAAGTCGAAGAAATTAGAGATTTTTCCAAATGGATTCTTAAGTTAGGTGACGAAGAACTTTGTGATTTGCCTGTTTTTAATGACCTGTGATGAATCTTTGGTAAAAATTCCAAATGGTTTACATCTTGATGCTTCTTGTAACCCAATTGCAGCTATAGTTTCGTCCATTTATCTAGGCATTGAGTTGCCAGCTCTTGAACCATCTTATTTTAGAGAAAGGGCTATCGTCACACCTAAAAACATCATTGTTATTAAAAACAATAATTTCATATTTGGTGTTACACATGGTCCTCAACGCATTTATCTTAGCACTGATTCTATTGAGGCATCTTACAGTGATGATGACAATATAAACTTATTATATCCATTGGAATTTATAAACCAACTTGAGTTCAATGGTATTCATTCGCACCTTCTTACATTGAAATTGGGAGCGCCAATTATGTTGCTTAGAAATCTTAGCGCAATGATAGGCTTATGTAATGGGACAAGACTTATCATCATGCAACTTGCTGATCTAGTTATTGAAGCTCAAATAATAACAGGCTCTAACATTGGTGATCAAGTTTTTATCCCAAGAATTGTCTTCCCAATTAATGATGGCAAATGCCCACTCACAATGAAACAAAGATAATTTCCAATAAGATTATGCTATGTGATGACAATCAATAAAAACCAAGGGCAATCACTTAAATTTGTTGGTGTTTTCTTAAAAGAACAAGTTTTTACGCATGACCAACTATATGTTGCACTCTTAAGCTTTGCATCCAAAAAAGGTTTAAAGATCATCTCATGTGACCAGGAAGGGAAACAACTTGACCATGCTAAAAATATTGTTTACAAAGATGTCCTCAATACATTACCAAAAGGTTCTTTTCCCATTTAAAATGATTATTTTATCTTGCATTCTAGCTTTATTCTTTTATATGCATATTTTAGATTTTTGCAACCTATTTGCTCTTTGTTTAAGATGCATGTGCACACTTTTTATCTTACTTACACCATACGCATACAACTTATTTTTTGTTTGGTTATGCAGGTTGATGGTGATTCCTTTGAAAAATATCAAGAAGTATCTTTTTTATCCATTGATACTAGCCAGGGTTTGTCTCGTTTAGATGCCACTGCAAAATGGGCAAAGAAGTAGCTTCAATTGTCTTTTGGTTGACCACCAGGTTTTTATATTTTACATAATATTTTTTCGGTAATTTATGCAGTTTTATACTTAGATGTCCTATGTGGACTTCCACATCTTATTTAGTTTTGTTTTGGTATCATTTATAGTTTATGGTTATATGTTTGTGTGTGTGTGTGTTCAATTCTTTTGTTGCGGTTTTGTGAGAGACTTCATAAATCTTTTTCATTTCTTTTCATGTTCGAATTAGATGAAATATGTTATCATCCATATTTTGATGTTCATCCTTTATTTTCATGTTTTTTGTAATCATTTTTTAATCAACATAAATGGTATTTAATTACAAAAATAAGAGTGGATATCTTGGTTATCCATTCTTTATTTTATTAGCATTTTAGGATTTCAACCGCATCTTCATAGTTTTTATATTGTTTTGCTGCGATTTTTACATGGTAGGGTGGAGCCATACAAGGATCGTCCAAAGCGAGCGATGCAACATACTTCAATCTTAACATAATTGAGAGTTGTTATGTTGAGATTAAAGACTTCTACACCTATGAAAATCAATATGCTAATACTATGGTTGATCATGAGGTAGTTATCGACTTGAAGTCTGATACCAAAATAACACATCTTGATTCTGTTAAACATGATGTGCCACGATACCATTTTTACCTTATTGATTTTACACATGTTTTAACCAAAGGCAAGGGATCAAGGATTCTTACAGGTATGCACAAAAAAATATATTTGAAATTATGAAAAATAAATACCTAATATATTATTTAATCAATCTAGCAATTATTCTAGATGTTTTGGATAGGCTTAAAGCAATCCAACCAATTGAAAAGATATTGGTTTAAGGTCACAAGCTTGAGGATAAAAAGAAGTTCATCATTGAGAATATAAGGTTTTTTTGCTGTCAAATTTGCATTTCTAGATTATATTTTTCAATGCTTTATGTGAAAATTTCAAAATTGAAATAGGGGGAAGAGCTGCGTGTTATTTTATGGGGTGACATTGCTAGAAGCTTTGATGATAATATCTTTAATGCAATTATTCTAGGTTTGTTGTTTTGTTTTTAAACGCAATAGCATCATACAATTTTTTTGTTTATTATAAAATCACTATTTTTTCTCTTTGATGTTTGTTATTTCTTCTATTTATGTTACTTGCATTCATGTGCAACAAATTTGATTGAGACTATTGCTTCACTTTGGTGTTTCAATCCAAATATTCTAGAAGTTTTACCATATAAGCAATTGTAAATCCCTAATATTCTCAAAATATTTGGCAATTGATTTTTACTTAAGCAATAAATATTTATTGCTAACTATATCAAACTTTATTAAATCTAGTTATGGTCAGATGCCACTTGATGTCCATAAACTTCCTCCATCTTTGCACGCCGTCATGTCATTGGATCAACAAATTAATGAAAACCTAAAGACAATTAAAGAGATCTTATGCATGGACCCATATCAGCATAAGGTTTTATTGCTAATGCTTATTCATGCTCTTTTAACATTAGTTTTCAACTTTAATGATAACTTTTTCCTTGGTCAATGCAGAACATGCGTTTCACTTGCAAAACATCCATTACTGATTATGATATCTTTAATGGGTGGTGGTGCAAAACATGCCCAAAATGCATTAAAATACTCTCTGGCCTCTCAGATAACCTCAGATGCATTGAACATGGCCCTCCAGACTCTGCACTAATTCTATGGTGAAAAATATTTAACACACAATCTATTGTTTCATATAGATTTTTTTTCCAAAAAAAGTACAATTATTTTTTACTCAATTATAAATAACTATCGATGTATTAATGCAAGTTTAAGGTGAACTGCATTGTCATTGATGGCAACGATGTTACAAACTTCTTGCTATCTGGAAAAACTGCGAAGAACTTTTTCAACACCTCAGCATATCATTTTGTTTATGACTAAATTTATTAATCCTTATGCAATAACACCACAAATGATTAAAGTATTGAACAAAATGAAAATCTTTTCAGCTATGTTTTGGGGCCTATAAATCAACCCTTAGCAAATGTGACATATATGTTACAAATGTATTTAATGAAGGCTCAAAACAATCTTTGATAACTCAGTCAAAACAATTTGGGATAGAATCCTCGATCACTCCCACAACCATGGCTATAGAGGACTCATTAATGATTCAAGCAGACACACTTGCTCTAATAACACCACCTGAGAGCATCCCGCCATCTCAGCATCAGCAAAGCATTATTTTGGACGACACTGATAAAGACAACTACCACCCAAAAGCTAAGAAGACTTTGGCCTTTACCGATGCCTATTCAAAAAATCTGTCAATTTTCTTTTATCGCAAACATAATTATTGTTTCAAATTTAATGCTTTTAGTCAATGTAAAACACTTTCATGACATTTGTTTCCTTGCATCACCTGCATTTTCTTAGAATAAGCTTCCTTATATAATAATGTTTTCTTTTTCTTAATTTTGCAGTCATCTCAAGCAAAAAGCAATCATTCTTGATGAAAAAGATGAGCCACCAACTAAAAGAGAGAAAAACAACCATTCTCCCCATCAAAGGTTGCTTTGCACACAAATCATTTTTTAATATTTCTCTTCTATTTATATTTTATTAAATCTGATATATGTTGATTTATTTTTGCTTTTGTATTTTTGCTTTTTGTTTGTACAATTTAAGAATTTTTTAGTCTTCTTTTATCGAGGGTGTGATTTTTTTTGTTCTTTTAGAATTTGCTAAAATAAGGGTTGGAAATTGCATTTAAGAAAGATGATGCTTTGATGAAAATGATCATGATTCTTAAGGATTTTGTCCTTACCATACAAAGTTACCACCTCACTCTCTATTTTTTGTCTTGCTGTTTGATTTTCTCCCCTAGAACTAGAACAACAGTCAAGTAGAAAAGAATTCGTCTTTTGTCAATATGGAGTCAAAAGACAACAATTGGATATGTTTTTGTGTTGTTCACAGTAAAATTGGCTTTGAATTTGCAAAACATAATGAAGTTTGTGGCTCAACATCCATCTTTCTGTCTTCATTCTAGGATTTTGATTCTTTTGATATTCCTTTGTAGATATGTTTGGATCAAGCCTAGGTTTGATGATCATGGCTCTACATATTCTTTTACTAGACAAGTTCGACAAGTTGCTTGAAAAACATATTCATTTTTAGTTTCTATAAGGTGAATGCTTATGCAATAAAACATTTGAAGACGCGTAGTGCAGTCAATACATATATTATATTATTGGTCGTGTTATGCATTCAGTTGGTTTTGAGTGTTGTTGTTTTTAAGGTTGTTGCTGCTGTGTTTTGATGTTGATGTTTGTGTTTTTTATAGTTACTTGTTGGGAGTATTTTTGTTTCTGTTATTGCTAATGATTTTTCTATTTCCAATATATTTGTGTATGTTGCCTGGTTATGGTTGGATGAAAAGCAGTAACTTGATGAAAAGGATAAGGCACCAGTTAAAAAAAACATATTCCCCATCAAAGTTTGCTTTCCAAACCAATCCTTTTTTAGATATTTGCAGCAATTTTTGATTGAGTGACATCAATTTTTTTAATTTTATTTAATAGCTTGTGATGTTTTTTTTCTCACAAGAGAATCAACAAGGAGATGAAATGTCTCATTTTAAGGAGGGGTTTTCGCTTCGTTCTTCACCTTGACACCTCTCTTTTTTGGAGTGATGCTGACGTAGTATAGTTTGTGATCTTTTATGATATTTTGTAACGTAGTGGCTACATTCCAAAAGAAGTAACTTGTGCTAGAGCAACAAACTCTAATTAAAAATCTGCACATTTAGTTTCCTGGTTAATAACTTTTACTTGATTATATAATAAAAATTTATCGTTATGGAATTATTTATGTGAGATTATATACACAGGAATGCCCGCGGCAGCGCGCAGATAATATAGCTAGTATATATATAAATCATGTTTTTCAATTTTGAATGAGATTTTTATTTCTAAAAGAAAGGCATATCATTTATGATATTTTATCGATTATAATAATATCAAAGATATCGAAAGACCAATGCTCATATTTAAATTTGATGTATTTTAAATTACATGTATTTTGATGTCTCGTATTTAAGTAAGATGCAAATGATTCTATCCATTAATTATTGGCATGTATAAAGTATTTTATATATAGGTGAGTAAGAGAATAAACCAGCCAAAATACTTATTGATAAACAAAAAAAGGAAAGGAGTAAAATAAATTATTAAGATGACTTAATTTAAAAGAAAAAAGAAATGTGAATTTGGTTGAAACACTCAAAATAATAAGAAAATAAAAACAAAAGGTTTATATTTTTTGGAGTCCAACAATGCTTGATGGTAAGATGATTCAGTGGTGGACAGAGGATGTTAGCACGCTACAAAATATGTTAATGTTGACTTCTTAGCGAGGCCAACTGGGTATTCATGGCGAGTATGCCTAGTCCATGTCATGCTGAGTCAACAGTGAGTAGCTCACGCGTTGTTAACAGATAACGACAATAACCGTTTTTCTATCAAACAAGGAGGAAATAGAGAGAGCGTGTGGAGGCTTGTCCTAATTATTGTACCATCATCACTAGCTTCTCAGCATAATTATTAAATCCAAGGTTGTTCTAATCTGAATTGAGAAAACTTATCCACTCCTCATTAAGAAAAATAAAAAATAAAAATTGGTGGAAATGCAGTTTGACATGGCAGTACATTTACACAAATCTGGAAATTCTACAACCCAACAAAAAGAGTGCTGAGATTCTGAAAATCAAAGTTGTAGGAGATAAAAGCCTCGGTTTTGCCTGTAAGACCGCCTCTGTTTCATTTGCTACACTCTTCTTTTAAGTTGCAAGCTCAATATGCTAATCAAAATTAGACTTCAACAAGTTAATCTTGTGCTCGCAATAGTCTTTCCCTTCTCAACACAGCTATAATGATGCTTCCATTCCGAATCATAGATAGTATTTGTATAATGGCTTTAGAATTATTTTATTTCATATCTAAAGATTAAAAAGATTGCAGTAGAAAAAAAATGGATGAACAGGATAAATTCTATTGCAAATTGTGTATAGCAGTATAAAAGGTGCCGGAAAAAAGCCCTTTAATATCGAGAAATTAGCAACTTCTGTTAACAATCTCAATCATTAAACAGAAGATCCACCCAATAACAATCCAACTCAACAACAATACCAAAAGATTACACCTTTAACATTGGTTTGTGAAGTTAAGAAGGAGGAATTAGTAAGAACAGAAGAGAACCAGTACCTGAATCACAAAAATAATAAAACAAGAACACCTAGTCTGATGAACTTATCATGCACTCCCAGATCTGAGAGACTGATTAATTACCTCCAGGCCGACATCAAACCCAACACCCAACCAGCACCAAAGCTTTTATAGCAAACCCCTTTCCTCTTCATCACTCCTCTTGATGCCATTTATAGTAAGTGGTCATCTCTCTCTCTCTTTCTGCTTTGATGTTTTCTATTTAGCAGCCAACAATTCTCTAAAGGCCAACTGTGGAGTGCTGCAGTACATTTTGCTCGAATAACTGCCCAAATTCTTCTTAATATTTTTTATTATTTAATATACATATATATACTTAATGCATTCACACATTAACTATTTTATTTTTTATTGATTAATAACTAACAGCGGATAATAGATAAGAATTAGATACTCAAAAATAGTTCAGAAAAAAATTAAAAATCTTATTCGATTGTTAATAGAAAATCTAAACCGTGATTTCAGTAACTAGTGCTGTCGCAGTAAGAATAGCAGGTGTTGTGAAGGAGGTCATGGCAATATTGGTATAAGCATTTCTCCACGTTAATGTTTGCAGACACTTATGAATGGATTGTGCTCGAGTCCTGTTAGAGTTGATAGAAGCAAAATCTGGTGCTCGGTTACCTTTAAAAAAAAATCATGGTTTCATCCTTTTTAATTCAAGGAAGACTCGAGAACCATTGTTAGGTTCAAACTGGTCTTAAGAACTCAATCCCTAAACACAAACATCTAAACTGTTCAGAAATCGGGAAGCTGTTTTGCTGGTTTTGGTCTTAATAATCTTTTTTCATTTTTTACAGAGTGGTCTTGATAATCCGCCATAACTAGAAAGCAAGCATGCCAGAATGAACCATGAATAGCACAAAAATCATGCTTGCCAATCGAATTGGGGCTGATGTCAATCTATATTTCTTCGTCTTCTTTTTGTTTTTTACCCTTTGCAGTGAATAAAAAACTTTCAAGTGTTAGCATACTTTATTGAGTAGAAGAGTAGATTTCAATTTAAGAAGGAAACTGAGGTACCTTTCCATACATGAGGTCAACTGCTATTATAGACCAAAACCTGACCACTATTAATAAGTGTTAACATACTCCACACATTTTATTATTTACTAGCCACTTACCTGTGTCTCGTTGCGGAAAGAACTATATTTTTTTCAATACAAAAAAAATATTATAATAAATCATTGTTGCCTCGTTGCTATGAGTTTTTTCTATTACAATATAAATTTGGGCAAAATAACAAATATGTGAAGAATTCCAGTAAAATGAAAGTTTTCTATAAAATATATGAATTTTAAATCAATATAAATTTATCTAGTTTAGTAGGTTTCAACGAAATCATCGGTATAAAATTATCATCATCATTAAAAAAGCAAGAAGATTTAGATACCTGAATCATTGAATTTACTGTATTAGGATTAATTCTTTTATAATTCAATTTAAATAAAATAAAATATAAATTATAAAAACACCTGCAATAATCAAATAATAAAAATAAATAGTTAATTTTCTATCTACAAAGTGAAGAAAAACATTATTGAAAATTCATTAGAGACAATTAAAATTATTATCAATATTATTGCTCAAACAATTAAAATCATTAAATTGTCCCAAAGAATAAAAAACAAAATATTTTCACAACAAAAAAATAAAAAAAAATCACTAAAATTATCATTATTATTGCCCAAATAATAAAATAATAAAATAATAAAATCATCTGATCCAATAAATAAATAAAAATAATAGGAAACACACAAATATGAAGGACAAATATGAAGGACCTACATGTAATTTCTAGCTACAGGAAAGAGAAAAAAGAGAGAAAAATAAAAACCGTCCACCGGTTTTGATTGAAAATTCAAATTTTACGTTGTCATCATTATCATTACTATAACAGTTAAAATCATTATCAATATTACTGTCCAAAAAATTAAAATAATTAAATTTCCTCAAAGAATAAATAAAGCAAAACATTTTTACAAAAAAAAAAACCACTAAAATTATCATTATTATTGCGCAAGTAATGAAATTATAAAATCATATGATCTCAAGAATAGATAAAAATAACAGAAAACATGAAAAAAGAGAAAAAAAATGTGAAATATTAATTTTAAAATGATCACTAATATAAATTAAAATTTCAGGACTGGACAAAATAAAAATAAAACTCCAACAAAAAATAAAAACAAAAACTAAAAGCATAGATAAATAAATACGAGTAAAAAATAAACATTGTTTAAGAAGAACTGAAAAAACTAAAAGAATTAATTTAAATAACAAATTTAAAAAATAAAAACTGAAATTAAAAAAATATATAATTAATTTCAATTTAAAAACAAAATTCAAACAAATAAAAATATTTTACCGAAACAAATAATATTTCTGGCAAGCAGTAGACATCGACAATAACTAGAACAAGCATGGGCTTCAACTAACTCTCTCGTCCAAGCAAGAAGCAACAACAACTCTCTAGAGATCTTTCTCTTTAAAGAACTATGTTTTGAAGTAAAAAGCTTGTGAGAATTACTTGCCACCAGCAAACCTCACTCACAATGACTGGGGGGAACCTTTTGACTTCAAAAGTTATAGCTGTAATTTGATTTTTTTAAGGATTGCTAATTTCTTTCAAGTCCGAGATTGGGCAATTTTGTTTTGATGGCGCTTTTCATTTTGGTATGCTTTTGGAAATATATTTTTCTGGGTCATTATGTTAGAAAACGTCCTTGCGCATCGATTCCTAATGGATACCTGACACCTGATCAGATTGGTTTTGGTCCTTCATTAGAGAGAGAGAGAGAGAGAGAGACAGTAAACACAGACATAAACTTGTTGCAATAAAATGAAGATAATTCAAGAATTCATCTTCAGAAGATTTCATAATTTGGCAAACATGCCTCGACAGACATGCTAGTTCAAGGATAAAATAATTTATTATTGATTAAATCTGCATATAAATTAAGCTGAAAGGTATAATTATATTTTTTACAGACCAATTTGATTTAATCATGGGCCAATTTAAAGTATAATTATGTTTAAGAATTAATTTAGGTTGAAGTTGAAGGATTTAATTAAGTGCAAGGACTTAATTATACTTTAAATTGATCAGATTTATTTCATTAAGGGTTTAATTGATAAAAGATAAAGTTTTTGAGCTTTATTCGGGTTCAATTAAGATTGAAGTTTTTGGAGACCGAATTGAATTTTTTGCAAACCAATCATGTGAAATTAGGGGCAAAATTGAAGAAAATTAAGAGTTTAATAGTCAATTGAGGGCCAAATTGCATAAATCCAAAACCAATTATCAAAATAAAAAGGTACACAAAGTTAAGGCCCTTTTGAAATTTTAGTAGGGGTACAATTACACCAATTTAAAAATTTAAAACCAATTGGAAGTGCAATTGGAACAATCACAAATCGAGGGATCAAAATGCAATTTCACTAGGTCTCACACCTGCAGCAGCCATGCATGCTGCTGCAATCACGCTGTCGTGAAGGCAGCCATACCATTATAGCATGCCGCTGTGGGATTCAACTCATCACCGTGCAGCTGTAGCTCGCCGCTGTGGGATTCGACTCATCACCGTGCAGCTGTAGCTCGCCAACCCCACTCACTGTATACAGTTGTAGCTTGGCGTGACAAGGTCCACCTCCTCCACCTATAAATAGCACGGGGATAGAGCGAAGAAGACAGACGGGGAGAACGAGGGGTAATGAAAGTAAAATTTTGACAGTAAGGGACTGTCACGAGAGGAGAAAATACTGAAACTGGGGGAGAAAAAAAAATTGGATACTGGGAATGGAAAAAAACAGAGGAGGAAACGAAGGGAAAAGGATGAAAAAAGAGGGCAGTAACAAACTAGGAAGACAACGTAGAAAATTAGCAAACCACTAGAACTCCATTTTTATTTTTCTGGTCATCGACAGAGTTCCTCCGGCAGCATCCTCTCTCTCACTTTCCAACACCAGCGTCTCTCTCTCTCCATCTTCACCGTCAGCCACCAAGAACCATGGCAGCCCACCATCTCGTAGTAGCTGCAGCCCTCTCTTCTTCTCCGCTATAACTCCCTCCTTTCTCTCTCCCCGATGGCTCCTCTCTCTCTAAAACCAATTGCACCGTAACTCTCTCGCACCACCAGCCAGCTCCCCACACCACCTGGTCTCCCTTCTCAATGCCAGAAGCTTCACCAGCAGCTCCATCCCAGCCTTATTCTCCAGCTCTGGCAAGAGCTCCAACCGTGACAGTTGCAGCGACAAGCAACAGACCAGCCCCTTCCGACACCTCCCACAGCCACCACAGACCACCATTTTTTACGCCAACACGACAAGGAGAACCACCTCGACCTCCTTGACCCGGAGGCAGTGGCAGGTGAGCCTCTCGTGGTGGTCGGCCTACCTCCATTTTATTGTTTCACGTAACACGTGAACAGTAATAATTCACGCAGCACGTTTTTCTTTCTTTCTTTCCTGGGTTGTGTCTTGGGCTGGCTGGTCACAGCCCAACCTAATTGGCTGGCCTGGGTCCATCCCAAGCCCAACTAGGCTAGGCTAGCCCATTTAGCTGGGCTTGGCCCAACCTGAAATTATTATTATTTCTATTTATTTTCTAAAAAAATACAAAAAAAGATTTAAAAAAACAAAAAAAATGTGTTGTTTTCGTGCATATGGCCGAATTCCAAGGTTTTTCCATGTAGATCTTTCATAAAAAAATATGTTGCATCTTTCTTATATTTTAAAACAAAAATTGGATATAGTAACCAATTCATGATTATCTGTTGGAATTTTTGTTTTTGTTTTATCATTTATTTTATTTTATGTTTATTTTTTTGTTAAGTTTTAAGGCTTTTTTTTGTCTTTGATTTAATTTTGTTTTTTCATTATTAACACAATAATAATAATAATAGTTTTTGTTAATTGTTTTGTGTTTTTTTCTCGGGGTAATTTAAATAATTTTTATTGTTTTTGGCAGTAATAGTGGTGAATTTTAGATGTTGAGATTTGATGTTACTGTTGTTATTGTCGCACGTCGCCGCGCGGCGTCCCCTCGGCGAGGGGGGTCTTTTGTCGTCTCGCAATTGAGTTGTTGAGGAGTCGCCACCTAGCTATTGAGGGTTGCTAGGAACACCCGATTTGCACTGGTCTGATCAGAGATTAAAAAGTACGGAACTGGTTGCGTAAAGGGAAGGTATTAGCACCCCTAGTACGCCTTACCTGAGGTAAGCTGCATTGACTATTTTGATGTGATTTTAAATGCTTCAACGGGTCATATTTATTCACATGAAAAATGTTCCGATTGCAAAAGAAATAAGTCACTGCTCAAAACAATCCTATGAATTTACCACCTGAAATTAACCATTAATCACCATGCATTAATTTCGCGATTGATCGATTCATAAAAAAAATCGACCACCGCTCAGAATAATACTAACAATTTTGGTGGTTATTCCCGAATATGTAAATGTTAGCCACGCGTAAATCCGACAACTACTACCTAAAATTAACCATTAATTTTCATGAATTAATTTCAAGACTTGTTTTAATATTAGCCAAATTTTCAAGATTTAATAAACTTGTTATTAAATCTAAGATAAATTGTCGGAAAACGCTTATTTGGCCGTTAACAAATAAAACACAATTTTTTTCTTTCATTTTATAATCATTTTTTCTTAACAAAACATAAATAAAACACAAACACAACACAACACACACACACTTTTTCTTTCCATTTCTTTTTCATCACCTTTTATAAGTAAAATACAACTCACACACACATTATCTTTTTTTCATGTTTTCTCATTACATTCCACAAATAATAATAAAAATACAACAAACTCAAATAAAACACCTAAACATAAAGAAAATTACAAAAGGGAACTTAGGAATGGTGCTGGAACAGTGGCAGCAGCGTTGGGGGCACTGGTGGCACGTCTTTCCACGTGCCCCCGTCACTGGCGGCGCGTGGTTCCACGTGCCACTGCCGGTGAAGGAAACAGGACAGGGGGGACAGATCGGCATCTTCCCTTCCTCCCACCGGCGATGGATCTCCTGGGGACCTGCAAACAAAGAAAGCACACACAAACAGCAGCCAACACAAACACAAAACGCATAAAATCAATTTGTTCTCGGGTCTGTTCAAATCTCGGGTCTACTCAAATCTTGGGTTTGTTCTTCTCCTTCAGATCAGACCATTCTTCTTCTTCTTCTCGCCGGAAAGGGTTTCCACAATGACCTGCAAACAAAACAAAAGCCACCCAAACACAAACAAGCATGAAAAATCAATTTTTCTCTTCCAGTCTTGGCTTTGCTCTCAGCGTTTGTTCTTCTCTCAAAGGGGGGCTGGACTGGTATTTGCGCTGCCGAGGAGAGGAGGTTGAGGGCAGGTCACCGACGGTGACAGTGGAGGCATAGGGCTGACGGGAAGTAGAGGATGAAGGAGATGGGCGGCTGTGATGGGTGTTGTCATGGCCGGAGAAAAAGATGAAATGGTGGCTGGAGAAAGAGATGAAATGGTGGCTGGAATGGAAAAGGAGCTGATGGGAAAGGAGGCATGGGGGGATGTCGCCGGAGAGAGGGCTGGTGTGGGGAAGGCCACTGTCAGTGGAAGTGGTTGTGGCTGTCGGTTGGAGGCAGAGAGGGAAAGGGCGGCAGTTGAGGCTGACGAAGGAGAAGAGAAGGTTGATTGGTCGTATGGCCGGAGGGAAGACTGGGTAGAGAGAGATGGTGATTGAAATGAGAGGGGAAAATGAGGGGAAACAGGGAAAGTGAGGGCTGATGCCGGAGAGAGAGGGGAAAAAGTTGTGGGGGCAGCAGCAGCGAGAGAAGAAGAAAAATCTAGGGTTTTTCTTTTTTAGGTTTAGGGTTAGGTGGATGTATTTTTTTTTCCTTTTCTTTGTGATCGTGCACTCTATTTATAGAGTTTTTCATAGGCAAAATTCAAAATCGGCCCTTAGCTTGCCCGCCCTTTTCAATTTGGTCCTTGATTTTTAATTTGTGCGATTTGACCCTGTATTGGCTGTTAAATTCTCAATTTGTTCAATTTTTCCCCTGTAACAAGATATTTTTTGGATTTTCATCTTTTTTTATATATATTTTTGTCTTTTTTTCTAAACATAAAAATAAGTGGGTCAAAAATTGGGTAGCAACAGATGCCCCCTCTTTACAACGGTTACGACTAAAGTCTTGTAATAGACTTTAAATAGTAAGTGTTGTAAAGAAAAAATAGAATGATGGAGATGGCCTCATTATAACGGGTGACCTACCCAAATGGAAGATGGTGAAGTGGTCTCATGATGACGGGTGACCTACCCGGGTTAGAATAATTAGGATGGTCTCAATGGTGACGGGTGACCTACTCGAGTTAGAATTGTTAGTAGGGGTCTCATTGTTTTGGGTGTCCTACCCATGTTAGAATAGTTCGAAGGGGTCTCATTATTGTGGGTGACCTACCCATGTTAGAATTGTTAGAAGGGTCTCATTGTTTTGGGTGACCTACCCGAGTTAGAATTGTTAGCAGGAGTCTCATTGTTCTGGGTGACCTACCCGAGTTAGAATTGTTAGAAGGGGTCTCATTGTTCTGGGTGACCTACCCATGTTAGAATTGTTAGCAGGGGTCTCATTGTTCTGGGTGACCTACCCATGTTAGAAGGGTCTCATTGTTCTAGGTGACCTACCCAAGTTAGAAGGGTCTCATTGTTCTGGGTGACCTACCTGGATGGAAGATGGGGTCTCATTATGATGGGTGACCTGCCCGGATGGAAAATGATGGAAGGGTCTCATTATTACGGGTGACCTACCCGGATGAAGGATGGGGTCTCATTATGACGGGTGACCTACCCAGATGGAAAATGGTGATGAAGGTCTCATTATTACGGGTGACCTACCTGAATGGAAAATGGTAATGAGGGTCTCATTGTTCTAGGTGACCTACCCGTATGAAAATAGTGATGAGGGTCTCATTATTACGGGTGACCTACCCGGTGGAAGATGGAGGAAGAGGGTCTCATTATAATTGGTGACCTTCCTTGTGAAAGATGGAGGTGAAGGTCTCATTATAACGGGTGACCTACCCGGTGGAAAATGGAGGAAGAGGGTCTCATTATGTTGGGTGACCTGCCCGGATGAAAAATGGAGGTGAAGGTCTCATTATAACGGGTGACCTACCCGGATGTAATTGGTGAAGATGGGGATGCAATGCATGATGATACATGTACTTACTTGAGAAATATAGGTCCCTCTTTTTCTGATGCTCCATTGTCAAAGGATGTCTTTGCCTAATCTCCAAAGCTTTGTTGTCATCCATCCACCGAACTTAAGCGCACTGCTTATTCTAGCTATCTGCGATGATCTCTGCTTTCATTGTCTATCAAATCTGACTTTGCCCCCAAGTGTAGTGTCGCTTGATTCATAGTGAAAGAGTATAACAAGTCATTAACTTTCTTGGATTCTCTCAATAACAGCTCTTTGGTTTGCGTGTGTTCTGCTAACAATCATTGCAAGGCTTGCTAATACTGATCTCATCTTCGGTTGCCAATCAGTCATGGAGTTTTTTCATCAATTGAATTATATTTCTTCTGTTGTACGTCATCATCAACCTTCATGGAATTGTCAAGTTATCCAGAAATGCATCCAAAACTCATCGTCGCATGCTCCATGTTATCATCAATAAATTTCTCTCAGCTCGTGAGAAGAGATGTAATGATATCGTCACCCACATTCATGCTGTGAATTGCACCTTGAATTGATGCAACTGCGGTCATGCAATCTGAAACTCTTCGTTATAGACTCAATCTCTTCTAAACAAATTCTTCTTAGTTCATGTAAAGAATTATAATGTTATCATTAACGAGGTTTTTTTCTGTCTCCCATATTCATGCAGTGAACTGAACCTTAAGTCAATGGTCTTCAAAATAAATTATTTCCCAGTCAATCTTGGTGGCTTGCATACTCTTCAACATTTATCCAAATGCACCCATTTGACAACATCTTTTTGGAGACAACCAAATATGCGGGTAAGCCAAATATTTCAAAATCTAAAAAATGCCCTTCAAATGCAATGCTATTCTCAGTCACTGTTCGAACTTGTTAAACCATCATTCTCTATTAAGCAATGCTGCCCTGAATTGAATCTGTTGGTGCTCCTTGATGAATTTCACTGAATCATTATTTACTTGTGTTTCTTTACCCCCAAGCTGATGTGAAATTTTTGCATTCCTATCAAGATCCACACTGTGGCCTCTGACCGCTGGACTTTTCAATGATAGTAAACAACTATCAATGTCAAGGATTCTACAAATCCGATCAAGGTTTTTTCTATTTGTAAATCTTTCTTTTTCTGAAATTAAGTCACCAATTTCAAAGATCATGTGCATCCAAAGTCTAATCATTGAAATAAAATCAAAGAGATGTCATTTGTTGAAAATCAAATTCATTTGGTCAAATACCCAACACATGATATTCAATGCATGCAGACCTGTAATTATCTTGTATTTTTTAAACAGTAATTGACCCATTGTGAGATTGAAATCATCTTTTTATGGGTTTTTTTGTGTTTCAATTCTAATTTCTTTTCTTGGGGTATGTCATTTGATGGTACATGATGAAGTGATGATTTGTGGTTTTCAAAACAATTAGAGTGTCAAGTAAAAACCCAAGGTTCAGTTGGAAAATTTGTCTCATTTTTCAACACTTGTTTTATCAATATGCATAACAACTTGTAACTTACTTCGTGAAATTATAATCCTTATGAAAAAACTCTAACAAAATTGGAGAGTGCCACTTATCAGTTAAAATTGTTTGCTTGATCAAGGACTTTTAAAAGCACGTAATAAGGCTATGGTTCATGGCTATAAAACAAAAGGACATTCATAGGCTCAAAGAGGTGTTTAAGGGTTTCAAAGACCAAGGATCACTATTAGCTAGCCGTTAACTCTTTTTCTCTTGTCTTTATAGAAGAGACGACATAAACCTTAACGTGATTTCTTATCAACCAACCGATGCTCTAAGAATCACTACAACCATGTCATTACTTTCATTGACAATTTCAAACTTAAAAGGGAAATACTAAAACTCGAACCATCATTTGTCATCTAATGTTATTTCATCTTTAGTTGCACTAAATATAGTATAACAAAACAATTCTGCAAGATCTTCATTTGATGAATAACTTATCTTAAAGACTCAATAATCTTAATAACATTTCTTCCCACATGAGGTTTGACCAAAGATACCAACAGACATGGTATAGTTCAATATTCTCCTCTTCTTTTTTCTTTTTTCTTCTTTTTTCTTTTTTTTTTAACTTGTCCTTAGCATCAACTCTTGGTTTTTGCTATGTCCTACCTCAATTTGCTTGTTCTCCAATGTTGGGTTTTCATTCTTAAACATACCCCCTTTTGTTGACTCCAATGTTGTCATTGTATCCTCAAACTACAAATATCTTATTTGCCCCCAGTGTATTTGCCCTCGGTGTGAGGGTGTGATCCATGTCAGTTTTTTTCAAAGAAATAATATCAGGCTCAAATTGGGATTAACAAGGGATATATATTTCAAAAATAGTGAAGGAATAAACAAAGATGGCCTTTTGTCATTTCAAGCAAAGTTGATTTTAACTGATAAATTTTGACCTCGTCCAGTGTAATGATTTGGACATGCAAGAGTCATGATTTGCGAGTCAATAACTACTGAATCCATCACAAGTCAATATGCATACTAATAAAGCTTAGTTCTATGATGTGGTTCAAAAACTCGGTGTATGGGCTCAAAAATTGTTTGGTCACCTGGTATTGGTCATCATGTCATTTAAACAAAAGTTGGGTCAATTCTGCAATCAAAATACTTTTAATTTTCAAGAATGATAAACTTTAAATTTTGCATGTTGGAGTTTGATCAAAATATTTTGTCAAAAATAAAAATATTAAACAATCTCTTGATTTCAAAACAGCAAAAAGATAGAGAAAACACATGCTTCAATGAAATGATGATTTAACCCCAAAACAAATTGATAGCCGATGAGATTCCATAAGAAAATTATTGACAAGGCGACACTTTTCTCAGACTTCTCAAACAATCATTTCTGTATTGTCGTTGCTCATTAATCTTGCTCATGCTCGCGATGATTTATTGCTGACACTGTGTTGCGATGTCGCGGTCGCACAAATTAATTACCCTAGCTTAAAACACAAAAGATAGTATAGAGCAAGAAAGGGGTCGATCCCACAAGGAAGTTTCAAGTCAAATTATTATGTTGTACGTTATGTGATTGGGGGGATTTGGTTTGTGATTATCTAAACTATGGCAGCAATTAAACTAGCAAACAAAATCAATTAAAACCAAAACTTATCAAGAAACAAACCTTGGTCATAAGCACACATCCACCTACGGAAATTAGAACCGATCCTTGAAATAAAAAAAAGCAGTTTATATTCTGAAATTTTATCTTTTCTTAACGTGATTAATTAACGGATCCGCCGTATAACTAATCCTAACCAACAAACAATCAAAGTATCCGCACTAATGATTCAATTTAATGGTAGCTTTAAGAACTAGATAATTTCATCAAGATTAACATACAAGTTGTCCACAACTTGTGTCAATTTGTTCAAATGTTCTCCCTAAGTTCAATAACGTAGTTCTGCCACAATTATCAAGATTAGTTGCTTCACAAGTTCATATATCACAACTCCGGTTTTGATATTAAACTAACAATAACTTAGAGTCCACTCTAGCAATCATCAACAACAATCATAGGAAATATGCATAGGAAAACAATCATGCTCATTCATAACATAAACTGAAAATCGAAGGAAGAATAAATCTCACGGTTCTTGAAATCCGAAGGTTTTTGTGTCCTTGCAACCAAGAAAAGAGCTTAGCCTTGCATAACTATTGAACAACTAAATGAAAAGATGAAAGAAAAAATGATTTAGGATTTGGAGGAGGAAGATTTGTGTTTTCTTTGCTGCTGGCCGAAATTCCCTTGCTCCTCTCTTCCTTTATATATGCTTCGAAACCCTAGTATCTATTTTACAAAATAGTCCTTCCTTAAGTTGGTAGAATTTAGTTGTCCCTTGTAAAATTCATATCTCATTCATATCACATCATTTTGAGCTGATATTTGGAGTGTTTATATTTCTTTGAGTCATGAATCCACCAAAATTGTTTTTGCATCAATCGGACTTCTGTAGCTCGAGATATGAAGCTTTGAATGGACAAAGGTCGACATCGACAGATTGCAAGATTTGACTTTGAAGGATGCGATTCCCATGTTCTTCCTTATTTTATTTATTTTTACTTAGCTTTACAGAAATATATGAATGTTAGCTTTTTAATGCCACTGGAATCACTTCATTTCGATCTCTAGAGCTTCCGCTCTGCACAAAACATTGATTGAAGGTCAAATCTATCAATCAGCTCCAATTACCTCTTTTTTGCATCTTTCATCCAAAAATGCCTTCAAAACATAAAACAAAGAATATCAAGGCATTTAATACACAAAACAAATGCAAAACACTAGGTAAATATGGATGAAACTATCAAATAATATGGTCGCATCACACTGTCGATGATAACATCCTCCACAACACTTGACTTGCCTTTTGCTGATTAACTCTCACACTTGACTACTAAAATTCTTGCAACTATTCATCTTTCTCATCCGGATTATGTTGCAAAAGGAAGGTTTTTTTTTTTCCCTTCACCGCGCTCCTCATTGGACATAAAAGTGAATCAAGCTAGGAAGCACTCTAGACAAATCACCAAAGTGCGCAAATCATAAATAATTTCATCAAACGACAAAAAGACTCTCTTGCGGCAACTTCACTTCTTCGAGCAATGTAATCTTGCAGTGCACATGCTTTGACTTCTTAGACACTGGAACAACTTCAACAGTACCATATTATGTTTTCACACTCGAGATATTTATCTTTGCTGGCAAAATAACATGGTCTACTGTGTATGGCGGCATAAAACTCCTTGATTGACAGTGCCGCAAAAACTCCACGTGATCAGGAGAGAAATCAATTGATACTTAAATGGACTGACAACTTCTTTGACAGATGCTTGCTTTCGGAAAATGGACTACTCGCACTCCCTCAAAAGAAAAAATCAAATTTCCACAATCTCCATTGATGTATGTATTAAATATTTTGCAGATACTACCTGAGCATATATCCCACTTGATTTCACTAGAGCAGAGAACTCTGTTGTTGGCTTGTAGAAGAACATGCATAATTTCTCTGTATCGGTGTAAGTTCTTCTAAGCAATGTCAAGTGCCCATGACTATTGACCCTTTGGAGGATGATAGACTAAGGGACCCCTATTTCAAACTAATGGAATGCATGTTGACATGTATGCATGTTTGGTGTTTTTTTTTTTACAAACTTGCCTTTCGAGGAGTGACACATAATTGTAACAATTGCATGCTAAACAAAAACTATAAGAATGCATGTTGAAATGTATATGCTTATTTTTTTTTTATAGACTCGCCTTTCGAGGAGTGACACACGATTGTAACAATTACATTATTAAAAAAAACTGTGAGAATGCATGTTGAAATGTATATGCATGTTTTTTTTTGACGAACTCGACCTTCGAGTGACACGTGATCGTAACAATTGCATGATAAACAAAAACTATGAGAATGCATGTTGAAATGTAAATGCATGTTTTTTTTTCACGGACTCGCCCTTCAGGTGACATGTGATTGTAACAATTGCATGGTAAACAAAAACTTGTTTTTTTGCTTAAACCCTACAATGAAAATTTCCTAAGTGATGGCTACTGTGTCACCTAAAAGTCTTGAATTCAAGATGCTTTGAGAAGGGGTTGCCTTAAGGAAAAACAAATGGAGGGAGCATACAGTCTAATGAATGGTTCTAATCTTTGCACAACAAATGATGAGTTTGCTACTTTGGTCTCTAAACAAGGTCTCTTGCTATCCTAGTGATCACCTTCGTGAAGGCAATATGGGGGCTTAGCAGATAATGGGATGGTACGTATACCAATCACTACCAGTTTAAACACTCAGCGAAGAGTTTGCTACTTTGGTCTCTAATCAGGGTCTCTTACTGTCTCAGTGATCACCTTCGTGAAGGCAATATAGGGGCTTAGCAGATAATGGGATGGAACGTATACCAATCACTACCAGTCTAAGCACTCAGCGAAGAGTTGGGGTTTACACAAACTTCAACCTTGACTCAAGTCATAGATAAGCTGCTAGTCCCCCACGTAACTTAAAGTTGCAAACCACAATGAAGTAACTCAAATAAATTAACAATGCATGGCTACATGTATATATACACAAAAATACAAAATGCGAAAAACTTAACCAAATATAAACACACATAAAGTTCAAACACATCAAAACAAATATATCACATCAAAATATTCAAAGCTCAGTCCAATATTTTTTCAGAAAAAATACCTTCCCCAATGGAATCGCCATCCTGTTGCACGTCGTTACGCGGCGTCCCCCCGGCAAGGGGGGTCTTTTCGGGGTCTCGCAATGGAGTTTTTAAGGAGTCACCACCTAGCTGTCGAGGGTTGCTAGGAACACCCGGTTGCATTGGTCTGGTCAGAGATTCATGGGCACGGGACTTGTTGCGTAGAGAGAAGGTATTAGCACCCCTAATACACCTTACCTGAGGTAAGCTGCATTGTCTACCTTGATGTGATTTTGAATGTTTCGATGGGTCATTAATTCATGTAAAAAAATGTTCCGAAATAAATCGGTCACCGCTAAAAATAATCCTATGAATTTTATTGATTATTTCTAGATATGTAAATGCTACCCTACTTGTAGTTTTTTCATTTACCACCTGAAATTAACCATTAATCCCCATGCATTAATTTCGCGATTGATCGATTCATAAAAAAAATCGACCACCGCTCAGAATAATACTGATAATTTTGGTGGTTATTCCCGAATATGTAAATGTTAGCCACGTGTAAATCCGGCAACTACTACCTAAAATTAACCATTAATTTTCATGAATTAATTTCATGACTTGTTTTAATATTAGCCAAATTTTCAAGATTTAATAAACTTGTTATTAAATCTAAGATAAATTGTCGAGAAACGCTTATTTGGCCGTTAACAAATAAAACACAATTTTTTTCTTTCATTTTATAATCATTTTTTCTTAACAAAACATAAATAAAACACAAACACAACACAACACACACACACACATTTTCTTTCCATTTCTTTTTCATCACCTTTTATAAGTAAAATACAACTCACACACACATTATCTTTTTTTCACTTTTTCTCATTACATTCCACAAATAATAATAAAAATACAACAAACTCAAATAAAACACCTAAACATAAAGAAAATTACAAAAGGGAACTCAGGAATGGTGCTGGAACAGTGGCAACAGCGTTGGGGGCACTGGTGGCGCATCTTTCCACGCGCCCCCGGCACTGGCAGCGCGTGGTCCAGGCGCTGCCACCGGTGAAGGAAACAGGACAGGGGGGACAGATCGGCATCTTCCCTTCCTCCCACCGATGATGGATCTCCTGGGGACCTGCAAACAGAGAAAGCACACACAAACAGCCAACACAAACACAAAACACACAAAATCAATTTGTTCTCGAGTCTGTTCAAATCTCGGGTCTACTCAAATCTCGGGTTTGTTCTTCTCCTTCAGATCAGACCATTCTTCTTCTTCTTCTCGCCGGAAAAGGTTTCCACAATGACCTGCAAACAAAACAAAAGCCACCCAAACACAAACAAGCACGAAAAATCAATTTTTCTCTTCCAGTCTTGGCTCTGCTCTCGGTGTTTGTTCTTCTCTAAAAGGGGGGGCTGGACTGGTATTTGCGCTGCCGAGGAGAGGAGGTTGAGGGCAGGTCCGACGGTGACAGTGGAGGCCTAGGGCTGGCGGGAAGTAGAGGATGAAGGAGATGGGTGGTTGTGATGGGTGTTGTCATGGCCGGAGAAAAAGATGAAAGGTGACTGGAGAAAGAGATGAAATGGTGGCTAGAATGGAAAAGGAGCTGATGGGAAAGGAGGCATGGGGGGATGTCGCCGAAGAGAGGGCTGGTGTGGGGAAGGCCACTGTCAGTGGAAGTGGCTGTGGCTGTCGGTTGGAGGCAGAGAGGTAAAGGGCGGCAGTTGAGGCTGACGAAGGAGAAGAGAAGGTTGATGGGGCGTATGGCCGGAGGGAAAAATGGGTAGAGAGAGATGGTGATTGAAATGAGAGGGGAAAATGGGGGAAAACAGGGAAAGTGAGGGCTGATGCCGGAGAGAGAGGGAAAAAGTTGTAGGGGCTATAGCAGCCGCTGCAGCCCGAGAGAGAAGAAGAAAAATCTAGGGTTTTTCTTTTTTAGGTTTAGGGTTAGGCAGATGTATTTTTTTTCCCTTTTCTTTGTGATGGTGCACTCTATTTATAGAGTTTTTCATAGGCAAAATTCAAAATTTGTCCTCAGCTTGTGCGCCCTTTTCAATTTGGTCCTTGATTTTCAATTTGTGCGATTTGACCCTGCATTGACTGTTAAATTCTCAATTTGTTCAACTTTGCCCCTGTAACAAGATATTTTTGGATTTTCATCTTTTTTTATATATTTTTGTCGTTTTTTTCTAAACATAAAAATAAGTGGGTTAAAAATTGGGTAGCAACAGTTATAATAGAGTATGTTGATATGTTTCATTATATCAAACTTTACATGTATGAATATTATATTTTAAACTCAACAATTATAAAAATTGTTTGCTCGACCCCTAACGTAGTGTGGGCAATTAACTAGTACATTCTTATATTATGTTGGAAATAGCTAGAGATACTCATACCTATCCCAATTGATTAAAAATAATTAATCATGAATTATTCTTTTCTAATAAAGGGAGGGTTTGAGCTCTATAAGTGAGGGGATTTTTATTAGTTTGCATGAAACTATCTACTGAAAATACAAATTGAGGAATGATCTAACAATTGAAAAAGGGATGTGCCATATAGAAGAAATTGCTAATTCAACATGAAACACAAAGAAGAAAGATTTTATTTGCTCATCTTGGGAAAGAAATTACTCCAAAAGATAGGGGGAACTAGCATTATTTTTAGAATTAGAAAAGATGAACTACTAAGAGAGTAGAGTTAGCAACAATGGGGGCTCCTTTTTTCACACACGGGCACACCATCAATGAAAGTTCTATCACCTGAGAAGTTTGATGTTCAAGCAGATAACGAGAATCTTATATGGGAAATTTGCTAATTGATTTTAAATTTCTAAAATACCCCCAGTTCCAGGGGTTATGTTTTGTCAATTTTGGAGCTAATTATGTAGTTTTACTATGCAAATAATTCAGAAATACCATTCATATCCCCTAAAAATTTATAAAATACCCCCAGTCATCGGGGTTAAAAACTTTCAGCCCTAGGGAAAAATAATAATTTTACTATAGCAATCCACAGTGAACTGTGTCTAAGTGAACAATGAAGAAATACACAGTAAAAACATCATACGGTTTATATTTTAGTTAATTTCTACAACAAAATCATCCTTTTACTCTTGAGTTGGGGAAACTTAAGCCTCGAGGCTTGGGTTCTTTTTTTATTTTTTATTGGTCCATCAATTATTAAAAAATATTGGGGTATATGTGTTTTTTATTTTATTTTTTAACACTAAAAATACTTTTTTAACCTTAGAGTCCACTAAATACTCTTTTATCCTGTATCTGATCTCATTCGACTTTGAATTATTTTTTAAAGGCTAGGTTATCGCATATCACAAGTTTTTCGATTGTCTAGCATTCAATAATAATCTACACGAATCACTAGTGAGAAAATTTTAAAATCTCTATTTAGGAGAGAGAGATTGTTATTCCTAGAATACTAGCTCTGTATTTTGTGACTTGTATAGTTTTTTTTTATCTAACAAAAAACTCTTAAAATTATTAAAAAAAATAAGAGGTATAACTTACGATTTATAAGAAAATCTAAAAAATCATACAAGTTGACAAGGGATCACAATTTATCTCCTGATAATTTTAAAAATTAACTCAATGAAATTTTTATTTGATTTTTCTAAATCTAGAAAAATAAATATCTATTTACATGAATATAATAATGTCATGTATAATGAATGAATTAACTATATGACATTTTAAATTAATAATCTTCTACTTGCATTAAAATAATTATTCACGTCACGTTATCCAATATTATATTACTTCCTGTAGGATTAATGATTTTGCATGTAGTAATCTAACCTTTTTATTGTAGTATTGTAGTGAGGAAGGGAAAGCAAGAAAAAAAAACACGGAAGGGGGAGGAAAAGGAGTCAATAACTTTACATGGAAAACCTCTCAAAGTATAACGAATTAAATAAAAAATATATATGTAATAAATCTACTTTAAAGGGCAAAATTGAAATAAATTCTAATATGGAAATTCCATAATCCGAAATAAAACCAGAAATTAAAAGAAGTGGGACCAAAATGAAACTCAAATACGTAATTTATCTGCATGAAAGGATAAAATTGAAAGAAATCAAACTTTGACACCAAAATTATTAAGGATTTATGATTAATTTGCTTGGAAGGATAAAATTGAAATAAATCAAAACTTTGATACAAAAAATATTAAGGATTTCAAGCCAAAACACAAAATTAAAAGCACAGGGACTGAATTGAAACTACACTATATAATTACTTTGAATTGAAGGACGTAATTGAAACAAATTAAAACTTATATAATTTCAATAAGGACCAGAAAAATAAATTCGGACGTTCAGGGACTGAAATGAACTTTGCCAAAACACTGCTTCACAGGAGGAGAGAGAAATGAGGGGGGAAAATTCAAACGCCCATTCACACATACCCGGATACCACATGGATACACGCGCCGCACCATGTGGAAGAGAGCATGGCAGAAAAGCATTCTAGACGCGGGTTGGGCCTTTTTGGATGCCGTATTCCGAAAGATGTGTGAGGGCAGAAACGGACGGCGCGTGCTGGAACACGCCTACAATAATCCGGGGCGAAAAAGAATAAAAAATTGGCTAATTACCGTATCGCCCCTCCCATCCTGTGCGTTATTTTGTCCTTTTCGAGGGTTAAAATGGTGAGTGCACTGTTCAAAGAAACATTAAAAAAAATAAACCGGCCAGACGAACCGGACTGAAAACGCGCAATGACCGTTTAGCCCCTCAAACCAATGCCCTTTTTTGTCCTTTTCGAGGGACGATACTGTCATTTCATTGTTCATGGACGGTAAAAAAAAAGGGTGGACAAACTCGCGCACACCATTGGATCAAATTGTGAGTCCACAGTGACAATAAGTCACAATGAACAGTAATAATCCGTTCTCTTTAGCTCTTTCTTAATATACAGGATAGCTTCGTGTGGTCAAGTGGATCACATCGAACTTTGAAATTGCTATAAGAGTTGTAGGTAATAGCGAATTTGCCCGCGCGCTGCGTTGAATTTTTTTCTATGTAGAAAATTGATTAAATTTATGTATGTTGTAATTGGTTATTTTAATATTTAATTAATAAAATTATAATTGATAAAATATATTAGAAACGAGTTTTTTTCTGCCTAAAAGTGATTGAATGTTGTTACTATCAAAACTCTTTTGATAATTATTTAATCAGTAGATTGTACAAATGGAATCGAAAAAACTCTGTTAAAATGAGTCATGTGCCTCATGTAACATACTGATTGATTGTTGTGTATGTTTTATTTGTTTCATTAATTATTTTATTAGCAAATAGTTAAATTATAATCGTTGAATTTTAGCACAAATAAGTGATTTATTTCACATAACATATAGTTTGATTGATGATTTTGTTTTAACTCCCTTCGTAATAATTTAATTGGTATATAGCAAAGCCACAATTGATTAAATTGACTAAAGATATATTATTTGTTGTTTGCAACATATTAATTGTTTGTTGACCATGTTTTAAGTACTTAACGAATAATTTATTTGGCAAATAGCAAAAATACAAAAACTAAAATTTATCGAAAATTATTTTATCATATTGTTTTTCATATTACTATATTAAAAGTATTTTAGAAAACTGAGATTAAATTCATGTAAGATTTTTAAAGAAAAGTCAGTTTATTTTTTTATATATATTTAAGACGTTAATATCAAAAAAATATTATAATATATAATTAGCATCACCTTTTTTTTATGGAAAAGTCATAAAAATAATTATTATCATTATTCTAAATGTCCTATCTATAGTAAAATAAATACATATAAAAACTAAACAATCTTCAATTTTTTAAGTAGATTATTTATCTCAGATGTATAACATTTAAAAAAAAATAGGATCATTAGTAATTTTGTTAAATATTCAAAAATTTGATGTTGGTTGTGGCGAAACACATGACAATTTTTATTTTATTTTTGTAGATAGTTTGACATATTTTTTCCATTTATCTTGTCAATGTGTGGTATCATATTTTTTTACATAATATGAGAGCTGAAATATCATAAATAAATAAAAGATGCAGAATTTATTTTTCAAAAAAGTAACATTGACCAACAAATTTTTATCACAATTCTTAAAGCTGTCATTATAAATATTATATACATAATTAATATTCTAATTATTATTGGTCATACTATCTATGACACTGTAATTATTGTTAAAAAAAATTAATTTTACTTAGGTAATAAGATTTATTTATCATATTATTATATTAAAAGTATTTTAGAGCACTGATAGTAAATTATTATTTTATTCTAAGAAAATAAATAGGTTATTTATTTATTTATATTAAGGTGTTAATATTAAATAAATATAAAAATATATACTTAGCCTCATATATTTATAAGAAAAAAACTCACAAATAATCATTATCATTATTTTGAATGCCTCGTCTATAATAATTAGAAATTTTCACCATTAAAAATATTCACAAAAAAGCAATAACCAAAAAAAATGAAAAAAAACAAAATTGATTACATTTTAAAATATTATTTGACTTAAAGAATAAATAAATAAGTAAATAAATAAAAAAGGAAAAAAAAGAGTAAATATCATTTTTCAAATGATTACCAACACAAATTAAAATTTAAAAATTCAAGTTTAATTTTAAAATATTATTTGACTTCAAGAATTAAAAAAATTAAAAAGGAAAAAAAATACTAAACATTATTTTTCAAATGATTATCAACACAAATTAAAATTTTAACATTAAATTTAAAAAAAACCCTTAATAACAGAGGAAATCAAAAAAAATTCAGAACAAAAAACAAGAGCATGTATATATAAACATGGATAAAAATAGCAACCATTTCAGAAATATATATAAAGGAATTAAGATAAAGATGTATTTAGATGAATATAATAATATCACATAGAATGAATGAATTAACTATATGATATTTTAAATTAATAATCTTCCACTTGTTGAGTCTGTTGAATTAGTTGGTTAGAATTCAGTTAGTATTAGTTTCAATTGTTGGGAATCTGTTGATAACAGTTGAATGGTTTGTTATTAGTTTGTTAAACCAGGGGACAAACACGGAAATGCAATTATTAATTTAAATGCTGAAGATATCATCTTCGTGTTTTTATAATGTGCATATAATAATCAAACTATAATGATTCAAATAGCAAAGTGAATAACAATAATGATTATTAATTAAAAGCATCCACGAGATCTCCATCCATCTTCTTCGCATTCTTCCCCATGTTGTTGTGCTGCGTGGCATTCAAGGGAACAAGAAAGATAATTAGTTGAACTTGAAGAAAATGATAACTCAGTCAACTTCGCATTGAGTCGCTTAGCTGCGCTCCGAGTCATCCGAGCCGACCTCCGAGTCGCTGGCTTCTCCGACGACGTCGTTTTCGTCTCTTCGGCCTTCTTTTTTGGCGCCATAGGAAGAGGGGAAAAGAAAGAAAAACAAGAAAACGAGAGCCCGAACGAGCGCAGCTTCTTTCTCACTCTGCGTGGAGAGCTGCGAAATGGTTTGCGTGCCGGATTTTTTATTTTTTATATTTTTGGTGTTCTTTCGTTTTCCCGCGCTTTTTGTAAAGGGACGACTGTGATTGGGTTTGATGGGATGATCGGATGTGACGACTGATGAGGGGTTGAAAGGATAATATTCTACCACGTGGAAGAAGGTGCCAGCAGGGTATGGACACGATGTAACATATCCAGATTCCGTGGGTCTCCTTCACACTATACACTATACCTGTTTGTTTCACACTACATTTTTAATATGTTTTTGAAAAAAAAAATAATGATTATTATTATTATTACGTGATATTAGATTATTTTGATATATTTATAATAAAAATAATTTAAAAAAAATAAAAAATATTATTTTGATTTATTTCTAAGTAAAAATAATTTGAAAAACAAATTCAACCATATTCTTTTCAAACAACACTATATGTTTCAGGATTATTTATTTTTCATTCACTTTTTTTAATTTTTATACTACCTCTAAAAGACTTTTTCAACCCGTTTTCAGAAAATCTAATCGAGATTTCATATAAATTTTTATAACTATCATGAAGTTTGAAGCTTATAGATTAGACATGTCAAACAAAAATCACTTATTGTTAAAATATGGCTCTTATTTTATCATTAACCGAAAATACAAACCGTGTATTGTGGTCAGAAAAAGTAGCGTTGTATTCTAACTAATTTAGTATTGTAGTTATTTTATAAGTTCAACATCAAATATAATAGAAAATAAACATTTGAAAGTTTTACATGGTATCAAGTCAAGTTTAGCCAATTTTTTAAGTTATCATGGAATTCGACATCAGATATCCCGCACATATACTCTACAGTAGAATGTATTAACAGAAAGAAAAAACAGACAAATTATGGAAATTGTTCATGCTTCGCTATTTGGCATGAATCTGTTAAAATACCATTAGAGTGAGACAGTCAAATCAGTTGTCTACTTAATGAATTGAATATCATCAAGTGTAATTGAGTTTCAGTCTCCTCAACAGAAAATAAAATCTCTTCCATCTGTTCCTCATCTACCGAATCTAGAATCACGGGTATGTGGTTGTAGGGTGTATGTCCACATCCCTAAAATCCTGCAAAGCAAACTGGATCCTTGTGCAAAGTGGTGTGTTTTTAAAGGTTACTCGGAGTTCCAGAATGGGTAACGGTGTTATGATCCTCACCATCGAAAGCTACATGTAACCTTGGATGCATCATTTCGAGAATCAGAACCTTACTATTCAAGGGGAGTTCTCGGGTCTTCTCTTAAGGGGAAAAGTAACAATGAAGAAAACAAAGATATAATTGAATTAAAGGAAAATAAAGGGTTAAAGGAAATGAGACCAAGCTGTGATGATAACTTGGAATCCTGCACAAACTTGAATGTTCTCAGCAACGATCCCCCTATGTCTTTAGAATTGTCAACGTCTACACCATTAACCGAAGAATCAACTGAGAATGTCACTCTTTTGTCTCCTCAGGTATTTCTAAATCCTATTCTTAATGAGATAAATGAAACTCTTGTCCTAGAAAAGAATGTGATCAACATATATCCACAAAGACTAAACCAGAGAGTCCCAAAGAAACAGCATAAACATGATCTCAAAAACAAAACTAAATACCCCATCAGTAATTATATCTCTACCTAAAAACTATCAGAATCATATGCATTTACTATTAATCAATTATCCAATGTATATATCCTAGTAATGTACAAGATGCATTAGCAGACCCAAAATAGATCAAGGCGATGAATGAAGAGATAGAGACATTCCAAAAGAATAATACTTATGAGCTATGTCAACTACTACAAGGAAAGAAGAAAGTTGGGTGTAAATAGATGTTCATAGTAAAACTGGAAGCAAATGTGAGTATTGATAGATACAAAGCAAGATTAGTCATAAAGGGATATACTCAAAAGTATGAAGTGGATTAATAAGAAACTTTTACCCTAGTTGCAAAAATAAACACCATTTAGATTCTTATTTTTTTATAGCAGTGAATCGAGACTGAGCCAACAACAATTTGATATCAAGAATGTTTTTCTAAATAGAGATCTTGAAAAAGAAGTGTACATAAAATTACCCCCTAGAGTTAAAACTAGGCCCTCGTATGAAACTGAAGTATGTAAATGAAAAAAAAAAACTGAAGTATGTAAATGAAAAAACGCATTATGTGGTCTAAAGCAGTCTCCTTGGGCATGGTTTGAAAGATTCTCATCCACGATGAAGGAATTCGGTTATAAGCAAAGTAATTCATATCATACTTTGTTTATAAAACACAAAGAAGGGAAGGTAAAGATATTGATCATATATGTGGATGATATGGTCTTAATAGGAGATGATCCAAAAGAAAGAAAGGCACTACAATAATTTCTAGCGTCAAAACTCAAAATAAAAGATCTCGGATAACTGAAGTATTTCTTAGGAATCGAGGTCTCAAGGTAAAAAACTAGGATATGTCTATCATAACAAAAATATATGTTAGAATTGTTGAGAGAAAACAGAATGCTTGCATGCAAACTAGTTGACACACCTATGAAAATGAATCACAAGTTGAGACAAACAGAAAATCAGACGTCAATTGACAAAGGATGTTATCAACGGTTAGTTGAAAAACTGATATATTTATCACAAACTAGGTCAGACATATCTTATGCGGTAAGTGTGGTAAGTCAGTTCATGCATTCACCAAGAGAAGAACATATGGAAGCTGTATATCGGATCTTAAGGTATTTAAAGAGTGCACGAGGAAGAGGACTACTATTTTCTAAAAAGGAGGTCAAAGAGGTTAAAGGGTATACAGACAAATGGGGTAAGAAATCAGACTGATAGGAAGTCGACATCAAGATATTTTACGTTTGTAAAAGGCAACCTTGTCACTTGGAGAAGTAAGAAGTTGAAAGTAGTGGCAAGATCAAGTGCAAAGGTAGAATATCGAGCTATAGCTCATGCTGTGTGTGAATTACTATGGATTAAATAAGTGTTACAAGACTTGGGGATTGATTATGGGACATCCATGGGTCTACATTGTGATAATAAGGCAACTATCAAAATTGCTCACAATCATGTTCAACATGACCATACTAAACACGTTGAAGTTAACAGACACTTTATTAAAAAAAATCTTGATCGAAAAATCATACAATTTTCTTTTGTTTGGTTTGAAAATCAGCTAACCGATATTCTCACAAAGACAGTCTCTGAAAGGGTGTTTTATGACGTATTTAGCAAGTTGGGTATAATAAATATCTACGTTCCAACTTGAGGAAGAGTGTTAAAATATGGCCATTATTTTGTTATTAACCGAAAATGGAAACTATGTATTTTAGTCAGAAAAAGTACCGTCATATTCTAGTTAATTTAGTATTATAATTATTCAATAAGTTCAACATCAAATGTAATAGAAAATAAATATTCAAAATTTTTACACTTCTGAAAAGAAAATTTTGGTGTAGTAGGAGTTTATGAACAATAAAATAATAAGCAAAACTAAAAATAAAATAAAAAATTATAAGAAAGACAATTTTATTAAATGTTTTCTTATATATATTTCTCTTTATACATTATTAATTGTACTTACGATGAGTCATTTATAAATCTTAAGTTCTAAACAAAGAAAGAATTAAACTATTTAAAAACAATCATAATTTAAATAAGAAATATATTATTATTCTAAAAGCTAAAACATGTCGTGGTTCACTTACTGTTCACAATGAGATAAATCACTGTGGACGGCAATAGCATTGCTTAGTTTTCAGGTCGGGTCGGGTCGGTTCGTTTGGTTCACTGGTTTACTAAAAAAATTTTGCATAGAAAAATAATGATTTTGTCCCTTGAAAAAGACAAAACCCACGCCCTGCCTGGAGGGGTTATACGGTAATTGCATATTTTTTGTCCAATTCGGGTAACCAGTTTATTGATTTTTCTATATTTCTATGCATAATAAAATAACAATTTTGTCTCTTGAAAAAGACAAAAAAACAACTCTAGCCAGGAGGAATGCCAAGGGAATTTCATATTTTTAAAAAATGGCTAAATATAGATATGCCCCCAATAAGACAAAATTGAAGAGTTGGCTGTAGGGGTGTCCCGTTAATTTATCATTTTTTTAATATTTATTTTGTCAAATTACTGTTGGCCAGTCGCCTGACGTGTCGTCCGTTTTAGTGCTCGTATGGGTTTCAGACGACGCTTCTGGTGTTTTCCAACGTCCATAAATATCCAACCGATATCTAGAATAATTTTCAGTCATGTTCTCTTCCTCTTGAGGCGGCGCGTGTGATTATAAGGTGATCGGAGATGTATAAATGGTCATTTGATTTTTTTCCCTTTTTCTCTCGTCTGCCTGCACAAGCACATGTCAGCGCTGTTGTTTATTGTGATATTTCAGTTTAGTCCCTGAACTTTTGATTATTTTTTATGATCTTTATTGCTATTATATAGGTTTTGATTTGTTTCGATTTGGTCCTTCAATTGAAATTAATTATATATTATAGTTTCATTTAGGTCCTCAATCTTTTAATTTTTGGATTGGTTTGAAATCTATAATATTTTCGGTATCAAAGTTTTAATTTATTTCAATTTTATCCTTCCATGCAAATTTATTATAAACCCTTAATATTTTCTGTATCAAAGTTTGATTTTTTTTCAATTTTATCCTTACATACAAATTAATTATAGATTTCAGTTTCATTTTGATCCTAAATCTTTTAATTTTCAATTTTATTTTCAATTATTTATTTTTATTGGTATCAATGTTTAGATTTATTTCAATTTTTTCCTTCAAATTAAATTTATTATATATGTGTTTTTCATTTTGGTCCTTATACTTTTAATCTTGAATTTTCTTTTAATTCTTTTATTTTTTTATATATATTTCTTACATAATTCCAATTTATGTCCATATTTATATGTACATGCTCTTAGTTTTTGTTTTCAATTTTCTTTATTTCCAATGTTATTAAGGTTTTTTTTATTTAATGTTCAAATTTTAATATTTTCTCATTATCATTTGAAAATTAATAATTATTAATGTTTATATTTTAATTTGTGTTGGTGATCATTGAAAAATTAATATTTATTTCTCTTTGTTGTTTTTGAAATTCTTTATTTTTATTCTTCAAGTCAAATAATTTTTTTAAATCTTTTTTTTTTTGTCATGTATTTACTTTTTCAATTTCGTTTTTATTAATATTGTTAGGTGTTCAAATTTATAATTATTATAAATAAGGGATTCAAAATAATAATAATAATGATTATTTGTAAGATTTTTTAATCGTATATATATGTGAGACTAATTATATATTTTGATATTTACTTAATATTAAAATCTTCATATATACAAATGAGCTATTTATTATTTTTGAAAAATAATAATTTACTATCATTGTTCTAAAATATTTTTAATATAATAATATTAGAAATAAATCTTTAAAAAAATAATTACAATGTCATCGATATGATGACAAATAATAATTAGAATATTAAATATGTATAATAATATTTGTAATGACAACTATAATAATTGTGACAAAAATTAATTGGTCAATGTGTTTTTTTTAAATAACTTATGCGTCTTTTTTATGTATGATATTTCAGATCTCATATCACAAAAAAAAAAAATGCAACCATACGTTGACAAAACAGTTAGAAAAATTATGTCAAATTATCTACAATAATAAAATAAAAATTTCCCTGTATTTCATCACAACCGGCACCAAATTTTTTAACATGTGATAAAATTGTTAATGATCCTCTCCCCCCTCCCCTCTCTGTATATATATTATTTGATATTAACATTTTAAAATATATATATAAAAAATTGAATTGACTTTTCTATATAAATCTCATATTAATTTAATCTCAGTATTATATTTTTTTTAATTTAATAATATGAAGAAAAAAATATGAAAAAAGAATATTTGATAAATTTTAGCAGTTGTATTTTTTCTATTTGTCAAAGAATAAAAACATGCCCAATAAACAATTAGTATCTTGCAGGCAACAAATAATATATCTTTATTCAATTTAATCAATTGCGGTTTTACTATCTACCAATTAAATTATTACCAAAGTAGTTACAACAAAACCACCAATTAAACTATTTAGTGTATAACACATCACTCGTCCGTGCTAAATTTTAACGATTATAATTTTACTATTTACTAATTAAAGAATTTATGAAACAAATAAAATATACACAACAATTAATCAGTATGTTACTGGAGCGCATGACTAATTTTAACAGAATTTTTTTTTATTACAATTGTACAATCTACCAATGAAATAATTATAAAAATAATTTTAACAGTAGCAACATTCAATCACTTCTAGGCGGAAAAAAATCTCCTTTCTAATAGATTCTATTAATTATAATTTTACTAATTAGATATTAAAATAATAAATTACAACACGTATAAAATCAATTAATTTTCTATATAGAAAAAAGTCCAGATAATACATTCAAAATAATGATAATGATTATTTTTATGTTTTTTTCCTTATAAATACGTGAGACTAATTATATATTTTAATATTTATTTAATATGAGAGCCTGAAAATACATATATAGAGGAAAAAAATGACATAGAATTTTTTGAAGAAAACATATTAATATAAGTGTTCTGAAAGAATTTTAATATGATAATATGAGGAACAAATCTTATAAAATAAGAAAAGAGTTATATTTTGATATTTATTAATATGAAGACCTTAAAAAATATATAAAAAAAAATTAAGTTTTGTTTTTTAAAATTCTCAAATTAATTTAATCTTAGTATTTTGAAATACTTCAAATATAATAATATGAAGAAAAAAATCTTGGAAAAAAACTAAATTTCTTTTTAAAACGATAATGAGAGTGTTAGTGATAATATTTTTAGTAATGATTAGAATATTAATTATTTTCAATAATCATTCCAATAATAGCTATAATAATTATGATAATTTAACAATCATGATAATAACGATAAGAATAATAATCAAGATAATTCATTAATCGATGTTGTTTTTGTGAAAAATGGACTTCCATAACTTTTTTATATATTATATTTCATATCAAATATTACATGAATAAAAAATATACGAAGCTACACATATACAAAACAAGTTAAAAAAATTGGTCAAATTATCTGCAAATAAAAAATATATGAGTTAGTTACCCTGTGTTTCGCCGCATACAAAATCAAATTTTATAACATGTCAAAAAATATTAATGGTTTTTGATTTATCTACTAACGCTATACATTAGAGCAAAATAATGAATTTACAAGACCTTCAATTATTTAGTTTTTTATTATATTCATTTTATTATAGATAATGCATTTAAAATAATTCTAAATATTATTTTAAAGGTTTTTCTATTAAAAATAATTATATATTCTGATATTTTTTTCAATATTAACGCTTTAAAAATATAATAAGAAACTAACAGCTAAAGATTAACTATGCATACATAAGAGAAGGTTTTACTTTCATTTCACATCACCAAAGGTGAACTTATTCTGTTTTTTAACCAAAGCTACATTTAATACAAAGATAAATTCTACTAAAATTTAAAAGTCAAAACTAAGAGTATAGATATATAAATATAAATAAATTCTTTAGAGTTATACCAAAATTACTGAAAAAATAAATGGATCCAAACTAAATCAAGAAATAAAAGAATTAATTATTTTTCCTTGCAATATTTTTAATTGTTTTCATTTAATCATTCTATTAAAATTATTTATGTTTTTTATTTTCATTTCGACCCATATACTTTTAATTTTTTATTTTAATTCTTTTATTTTTTATATATATTTCTAAATATTTTTTATTTTTGTTCATGTTTATATATATATATATATATGCTCTTAATTCTGGTTATTAATTCTCTAAACATTTCTTGCTATTTCTCATTCTATTTGTTTTTGCGTTCAGGTGAATTTCTTGTTCGTCAAGTTTCTATATAAAATCTGTGTTCTTTTTGCTGCCATCACATTCTCATCATCTAGTTTGAGAATTTTATCTTACCTTTTTTCATTAATTTAGAAGACTTTTATTCCAAAGATCATACTTAATCAAATTATCTTAGTTTAATAACTGATTAATGATTCTTAATATATCAGCACAAATATAAATTATATTAATTAATAAAATAATTTAATTTATTGTCAATTTAACAATTGATTAATGCATATTTGAAAATCACATGCATTGCCTAGTAATGTGTTATAATCTCTCAAATATTAGAAAAATTGGCTTGACTTAATATTTCCTATATAATACAACAAAGTGATTTTAAGTTTAAGGATTATTTACACAATTATCACGTAAATCTCTTTTCATAGATATGGGTGATCTTTATATACGGAGTTATCATGCCTGTGAATTCAGTAACAAAAATCTATATGAATTAACTATATGACATTTTAAATTAATAATCTTCCTGTAATAATCTAACCTTTTTATTGTAGTATTATTGCAGTATTATTGTATTATTGTAGTGAGGGACAAACACGGAAATGCAATTATTAATTTAAATGCTGAAGATATCATCTTCGTGTTTTTATAATGTGCATATAATAATCAAACTATAATGATTCAAATAGCAAAGTGAATAACAATAATGATTATTAATTAAAAGCATCCACGAGATCTCCATCCATCTTCTTCGCATTCTTCCCCATGTTGTTGGGCTGCGTGGCATGGCATTCAAGGTAACAGCAAAGATAATTAGTTGAGCTAGAAAAAAATGATGGATGACAAAATTCAATAAAAACACTAAAAATAAAAAGAGTTTCCATAAGTTACCTGCCGGTGATCTTTAACAAAAACAACTATTTATTGTTGTTTTTGTATTAAATCGTGTCAATTACTGCAGATCAATAAAAGAGAAAAAAATTAAATAAGCAACGTTTTTATTCTAATAAATAAATAAATAAATAAAAATGTGATGTCAGATTTAATAAATAAGATTAGCTAGTATATAAAAGGATACAATTTTGTATTAATTACCTCAAAGAAGTTTGATGTTTGGAGTATGAGAGGTGTTGGGCCAGCCCTTTCCCCCTTCTTTGAATTGCTCTTTTAGAATTGGGCTGTACATGATTCGCAGCTTCTCTAGAGTTGTTGACTGGTAGATGTAATCCGGAAGTGCTTTCAGTTTCGGGCAATCATAAATTTCCAAGGAACGAAGAGATGGCATTATTGTTTTGTCTTCATTCCGCCTCCCTTCTCCTTCCCACTCTTCCCAGTTTTCCAAAGTATCAAAGCTAAGAGTTTTCAACCTGGGGAATGCAATGATAGTATTTGACGGTGATGCTGTTATCTCTCCAATACTAATGTCACTATCATCATCATCAGCACCAGCTTCCATTCCTAAGAATTCACTCCCCACCTTTCTCACGCTATCCATCCAAGCTACAGCTAATTCTTCAAGAAAAGGCAGCTTCCCCAAGGAAGGCAGATTCTCAATCTTCCCCCAATTTACGAGTCGAACAACCTTTAGTTTATTAATCCAACTAGGAAGCACTTGGATGATTCCTTGGTAATCATATATCCCCAACCAATCAATGTTTGGAGGTGGTTCTAAGGCTTCAAGGATTTCATCATCGCGAATTATCCTCCTCTCTCTCCTCGACCCAAACCTTAAATCTAACCGAGTGAGCTTTTCCTTCCTCTTCAGTTCAGCTTTCTTAACCTCATCTGGATCTTTCACATCTCCCAGCCATTTTATCCAAAGAGATCCTTGAAGGTGGTTCAAGTTTTTCAAACCCCCAATATTAGACCCTTCACCACTACCACTCACATGAAACTCATCTAATTCCCGAAGACAACCTAACCCCTCAAAGCCTCTCATCTCTACAAACGACGAGTCACTCCGACGGAGAACACTGAGATGTCTTAATTTGATTAGGTTTCCAATGTTGTCAGGCAGCTTTTCAAGTTTCCAACAAGCCGAGACATCTAAAGTTTGCATATTATACAATTCACACATCTCTTCAGGTAACTCCTTGATCTCATTACCAGACAAGTCAACATGCCTCAGGTGTATCAACTTTCCTATGTTGGATGGGACTTCTTCTATTCCACAATCTGACAGCTTCAATGTTCTTAGACAACTCAAATTAGCTATTAAGTGAGGCAAGGCTGCATTCATCGGTGAAGGAGAACCATTAACAATCAGGCTGCGAAGCTTTTTAAAACTATGGATGGTTGCAGGAAATGAGTAGGCATCATCATTTCTAAACACCACCATTGAGTGCCGGGCATCTCTAGAAAAAGAGCCTATCTTCGACTCTGCCGGACCTCCATCAATCTCTAAACTAAAAATTTCATTTTTTGTCATGGATTGAGCAAAATCATGCACCATATCATGCATCTTACATTCGATAATCCTACCATCATCCTCGTCTTTCTCAAAATCTTGGAAGAAAGAGCGAGCAGCCAAAGCTTCGAAGCACTCGCCACCCGTTGCTTCCATCTCTTGATTTTGTGTTTCCCGAAGGAAACCTTGTGCCATCCACAGTTTGATCAACGCATCCCTCTTAAATGTGTAGTCTTTTGGAAAGACTGCACAATATAAGAAACACGGTCTCATCTTAGTGGGCAAGTCATGGTAGCTCAACCATAAAGGAGCCAAAAGTTTGCTTTCAGCTTCTTCTATCTCCCAAACATGGTTGTTCAAGACACTTTCCCACTCTGCTCTGCTTCTTTTGAAACGCAAAAGACTTCCTAGAGTCTTTGCAGCAAGAGGCAAGCCTTTACACCTTTCTGCAATTTTTCTACCAGTTCCTTCTAAATTTTCCCTCTGTCTACTGTTTTTTTCAAAAAATGCAAACTGACTGAATAGTGACCAGCATTCATCTGGAGAGAGCAGTCCTAGTTCTAAAATATCAGTGGATGAGGAGCCCATGATATTTGCAACTTTCTTATTGCGTGTTGTCACCAAAAATCTACTTCCAGGCAAACAACCACGCTTGAGGGAGTTTTTCAGTTGCTCCCACTTTGTGGAATCTTCATTCCACACATCATCTAGGACAAGCAACAATCTCTTTCCGCTAATTGATTCTTGTATTTTTTCTAGCAAAGCCTGCAATTCAATTAAATTTTGGGCAGACCTAGTAAGAGCTTCGAGGATTGCCTTGGCAATCCTCGTCTCATCAAAGGGATCTGATACACAAACCCATATTCTCTTCCCAAAATAGGTCTCCACCTGGTGATCATTATAAACTAGTTGAGCGAGGGTTGTCTTTCCTATCCCTCCCATCCCTACTAGAGAGATTGTACGGAGAGCTGGTTCTTGATCACTACTCTCACCCACCAACATTTTCACTATCGTGCCTTTATCCTTTTCTCTACCTTTAATTTCTGTTGCATCTATAACAGAAGCCGTTATTTTACGTTCAGGCAGATTAGGTCCCCCTTCAGATAATTTAAAGTGGAACGTATTTTTCTCTGTCACAATGCCATCTATTCTGTCATTCAGTGTTTGTATCTCACGAGCAACATGGCAACGCAAACCAACTTCTCTAAAGCAAAAGCAGGAGAAGATCATGAAGGAGCATACCTTCTTAATAGTCTTGCGGGGATGCTCATCATTCACCTTCATTTGTGATTTCGCAATTGTAGTGCTCCACTCATCCAATACGTCGTCCATGTCGTAAGATACGTCTTTCAGCTGACCCATCCAATGTTTGATGGATTCTTCATTCAACTGCCTTTGCTCTGCATCGGCAAGCACAGCTATGATGGCCTTAAATTTTCTTTCAAGCTTTTGAACCTCGTTCTTGACACCAGCGACGAGCCCCACTTCCTTTTGCACCTTCTGAGCAATTATTGAGCTCAACTGCTCCAAGACTACGGTAACAAGAGCATCAGCCATATTATTCAGAACTAAGGAATGGTCGAGAGAGGATAAAATCGAAATAAAAGGATTTCAAATTTGGGAACATGCAATAGATAAAGCGGAGAAATGAAAGGGGAGGTTATGCTTTGATGATACTTCTAATGATCTATGGCATGATTTATATTTAAAAAAGGCAAAGGAAGAGTAGTGTGGACAGAGAGCAAGATAGACGGAGAGAGAAAGGGAGGCAAAGCAAGGGAGGAATGCGCGAAAGTTCTTCGAAACGACCGTAAGAAGATGTCGTTTTCAGATTAATGGAATCTAGGGTGGGACAACCTCTTGTTGAAATTTTAACTCATACTTTTGACAACGCGTTTGCTGACGTTAGTTTTGTTTTTTTCAATGATTAAATAAAAAGGACATATAAAAGGAGGAGGGTCGCATGCGTTGTTGGTCCAATTTGGACCACTTGATTGAGATATGAAATTGGAACCTGCTTACTGCTCCAGCAAGGCAGGAATTTGCTTGCAACTCTCACTTCAAGCTAAGGATTTTTAGATATTTAATCAATGAAAACAGGCACCACAATCTAAAATTTACAATATCTATCTCAAGTTCTTTTTCTCCATATCATAGGGGACCTCCTTTCAAATACTTGCTCATGTTAATAAAGTTTGTTTTATAATAAATATAGTTATTAAACTCAAAATATCTTTGAATTTTCTAAAAGAATTCACTTCAATAATCATAGTAATTTTTAGGTATCATTGCATTGTTTTATTATTGCTAAATTAAGCTGGTATATTTGTTTTTGTCGACCTGAATTTAATCAAATATGTCTAGTTTTAGATATAAATGAGTTGCCTTGTCCATACATTGCGCTGAGCTTTTTTAATATAATAAATTGATTGATTGTGGTGCCTATTTTCATTGATTAAATAATATTTAATTAGTTAAATTCTCATCGATAAAATCTATTTTAAATAGATTATTTGTTTTGTGCATCAAAGTACTTGAATATTATTAGTGCTCAAAATATTTGGATAATTATTTATTTTATGGATTGTCTATGTCCAATATTTACAATATTTACAAAGTAATTGAACCCACTCATATAGGTGAGAAACGGAAAGTAAAGCTTTGAGCTTTGCCTTTTGATTTCAATACAAGGGAAAAAGCTTTTTCCCACCCCCACCAAGCTAATCATTGTACTCCATGAATCATTATTTTTACCTTTTTTTTTTTTTTTTTACTCCAAACCCCACCCCACCGAGCTAATCATTTTACTCCATAAATCATTCTTTTTTCATATTCTTTTTCTAAAGCTACCCCCAGAGTTTTTTTTGTTTTATTTTTTTAATTGAAACATAATATATCAAGACAAGATGGCTACTTTTAATTGAATTAATATCTTGAACTACCGCATAGTATAATCCTCTTCAGGTGGCTACAGTAGTAGACTGTCTGTCTTTTCTTTTGCTTACATGATAGCTATTTTTATTGCTTGGCCACTTGCCTTGAATTTACACCCATTTAACTTTAAAGCCTCCAACCAAGGTTTTGTTGTGCTTCATCTCAATGCACGTTTTTTCTCTTATTGTTTGTAGTAAATCTGATGTATATGGTCTTAATGGTGGAGGACCTACTCTGAATCGAAGACCTTCTGCTTTGGAAGGGATGATAAAAAATTAAGAAATAGAGATACAAGGATTTTATTTCATTTATTTACCTCCATGGTATGTGAAGGCAGGTTTAGGTTTGTGTAGGAAATGCATAGCCATGGATGCTCCCTATCAATCCCGCCTTTTAGCCCCACCATTTGTATTTGCTGTTTTACTTCTGATGCCTCCATCTCTACATTTTCCTTAAATATGTTTCTTGATTGCTTACTCGTTTGTACTGTATTTGTTGAAAGGAATGGAAGAGGGCTCATATGGAGGATTTCGCCAAGATGTCTGCTGAATTTAGGAAAGACCTAGAGCTGCCCGAATCGAAGATGTCTGTTTAATTTATGAATCCTTCTATCGGCAGGACGGAGACAGTCCCCTCGTGCCCTGAAAGCAGGCATTCTTTCTCAGCAATTGTCAATGGCGTAGGCATACTGTTGGAATATCCTGATTTTATGGTCAATAGTTCATAAAAGGCGACTGGGAATTTATGATCCCAAACGTGCATTATATCTGGGAGCCATTAATATTACTGGACAGTATACTCAAAATAATCATTCGATGTGAATCTACAAGCTTCAAAGGTTATCGCATTTTCTTTTCTAATTGGAATAGTCATCCAATCATTTTAGGACATCCCATTCATTTTTCTCAAGTGGGCAACTTATTTACGAAGTTAAATTCACAGTAAATAAATTCATCAGTCGTCACTTGAGGTTATGGTCTCAAAATTATGCTGTCCCTCGCAAACTTATGCGTGAGGCAATGAAAATGTAAGCCTTGGGTCGGTAAATTAGCACTTCCACTCGATAAATTGAGGAGTTAAAAAACAGATGGCGATAATCTAAAGTAACATATATACTTCTATGCTATACCGAGTCCTTTACATCAACTTGATATAGGAATATCCCATCAGATTCTAACGCACGCGGGTGAGTAGGTGACAATTTATGGCCTGAAATATGCTCTATTATTCTGAGGGGAAACAATTGGAGTTTTGAAAGTAACATCAGAAATACAAATTTCTGGAACAATAATGATAAGGGAGGGTCTAATCAATTAAGCAGCTGGATTGTGGTTACCGTTAATATAGTAACCACAATGAGAGACAATTGCCTAAGTTCTGGACAAAGGCCGGCGAATTCTCAGATATCCGAATTTTCCTGACCCAGGTGACGAACCCTCGAAAATAAATGGCAAATAGCCAGTTCCGCCTTTGTATCTGTGCTGAATCTGGATGTTCAAAATGACAAATGGTTCCGTTAACAAGTTAATCCAATAACAATTATAAAGGAACAAGAAAAATACTTAAAATGCTATTCAAAGGAAAAAAAGGAGAGTATTTCAGCAAATATCAAATTCAAGATTATTCTATTTGTATGACCACCTCAAGGAACAAGAACATGTGCACGATGATAAAAGGAACAATTTCATAAGGGCGAAAAATTATCATTTTCTGTGATTATACTGGTCTAGAATTACCTCCAGAATTTGTTGGCTGCTTCTAAGACAGTTCCTACCAATTACACAAACTGTTCCGCCAGAACCCCCACCAGTTATTTTTGCTCCATTTAAAGTCCCATCTTCAGAGCTTGACGGTTTACCACGTTGCATTTCCTGTACCAACCGCACAAGCCTATCTGTCCCATCAGAGCCAAGCCCACATGCACCGTAGCTATATTGACACTGCAAAATAATACAGCACATTAACAATACTTTTAATCCACTTTCCTCTAACTCATAGTTCTCAGTGTTGTCATGATTCCATTCATTGAGCAAGCTGTTATTATTTACTTTCACATTAAAAATAGTAAAATTTCTTTGATGTAAAAAGTTAACGATCAGGATGTTTATCAGAATAATGCTAATTATGGTCAGTAAGTCAATAGTTCCTCTAAATAAAAGGGTACATGGCATCGTCAACCAAACATGGCTGGCTTTACACATTAATAGTCGTGTTTCCAGTCACTTTATCATGATAAAGGGACAGAAATATAGAGCAGTGAAAATCTTTGTAACATTTCCTATAGCTGAATCATGAATATCTGGCAAATCATATCTGAAGTTTCCACCAATGAAAATCTCAATCACAGCGATGTCAAAAGAATTTCCTCCTTTCAAAAGTAATTCCAATGGCAGCTGACATTGTTTCATCAGGAAAATGCCTGGTTATATCAGACTTTGAATATACCTGATACAATCGTTCTCCAAGGACTGTAAGTCGCTCATCTGAACTGGTGGAAGTTAACAATGCTTTGAAGGCCTAACATCAAGATGCAGAACAAAGAGAATTTCAGAAATAGCATGAACAACTGTATCCACCGAACATATTTGAAACAATGAAATGAAAATTATTGCCGACCTTGACACGGAAGTTTTCATATATAGGATGTTTAGCTGGTGCTCTCACAACATATGTGCGCTTCTCATCAATTACTGTGACAGCATCACTATGATCAATATACTTCTCAAGAAAGGTTTCTCCAAGGATCGATTCAGGAAGCATCTTAGCATAGAGAGCCTCATATCTGTATCATGAGATTTAACATAAAAGTAAAAAATGCACGTACATTAAATCAGAGTTGCAGGACAAGATTAAGATGTTACATAACCATAAATCATAAAACAAGATAATGGAGAATGACAACAGAAAATTAAAGTTAAGAAGTTAAACTCAAAAAGAAGTACAGCATTTGGAAAGGAAAGTAAAGACAAGAAGTTAGAGCCATCTAACACTGATAATATAATATAGAAGTGGGGAATCACCTGTCGTTGAGGTAGCATGAGGTTATGACAAGTAATTTTTCCTCTCTCTATTATAATTAAAATGTGCGTTTCAACTATAATAAGAGGCCATGTTTCTTAAGCAATGTAGGAGTATTTAATTCATCCCACAAAGAGAAGAGTAGCAGATTTTTAAATCAAAACAGTCACACGGCGCTGTAAGATAAATACAAGATGCAAGGATAAAAATATTATCAAAATAAGAGAAATTAATTAAGGCATTATCAACATAAAAAAATTAATTAAAGCATTATAAACATAAGAGGAACTAATCAAATCATCCCACACATCACAAGGATTACTACCTACTTTACAAAAATTATGGAATGGGCCTCAAAAGACCCTTTATCAACATAAGAAAATTAATTAAAGCATTATCAACATAAGAGAAACTAATCAAATCATCCCACACATCACAAGGATTACTACCTACTTTACAAAAATTATGGAATGGGCCTCAAAAGACCCTTACCTGTGTGGTGATAAGTTACACAAGTAATCCAACAAAGCTTCAGCTTTGATTAGATTCACACTATCATCCTCCAACTCGTCAATGATTAACCCATTAGCACTGGGCAGTGATCTGGACAAAGTAGATGATGCTATAGACTTAATCATCTTTCGACCCGTGATGGCAGTGATCTAAACCCTATTCTTACAGATCCATAATCTGCACCACCAACACTACCGAAGAATTTTTTTTACAACATTAAAATATGAGCTAAGCAATGCCAAAATATAAAGAAGTGTGGTTTGCTACAGAAGTTATCAAAGTGATAAAATTACTACAATATCTAAGCCATTAGCAGTGCCAAAAAAATGTTACAATAATCCAGATGCGAATGTAGCCATTAAAAGGAACTTCATGGACCATTAATATCTTGAACATGTAATAATTACTTGCATGCAGGAAAGTGAGCAAGTCAAGGGCCTGACAAGAACAAGAATTAACAACCATTATTGAGTTCCATAATGCCTGATCTGTAAACAACTAATATGCCATGTACAAAAGAGATTAGAGAGGTAGGTAGTGAGCCACAACACAGTTTCTTTTACTAAAATGAAAAGATGTCAAATCCTCAAATCAAATAAGATAAAACATCCATGGAGACGTTAATCAATTAGTGAAAGCAATCAAGAAAAAAACTGAAATATAGAAGATGAAAGAGTGCTTCGAATGAATGAACATTGCATGCAAATGCCAATTTGTAAAATGAGTGGCCGAGGAATTAATAAAAAGTATTCAGTGGGCCGGATACCTGTGTCGTATTCCTGAATCAATTCCCCATAAACGAATATGGCTAGGAATTTCTACAAGCCCAATAACCTCAGCAGGCTGCATTGATAATCAACACAGGTTTAGCATTGTTTCTTATCCTTTGGAACATCTTTATCAAAAGTTTAGTCAGCAGCGTGAATGATCCTTACCTGGCACACCATTGCAAGAAGTTTGTTGGCTTCACCACATGCTGAAGTCATCTGATCCATTACACCACATGGAGCTCCAACAATGTGATTCTCTACCTATTGAACACTTCTTATGTCAGAACTGATACACATATTTTACTAATAAGAAGTTTTCTTCTATTTGTTAAAAATCAAACCTTTTGGCAGAGCAAAGCAATATCTCTTGGACCGATACTTAATTCTGCAACATTTACAACAAGGGTTGACTTTAAAGTCAATTTTTTAACAGCATCAAGAATATCAGTTCATGAATAACCGAGAGTGTATCCATGGTCCGCTAGAAAAAATAAATGATAGTGGGCTTTGTACAACAGCTTACTGTACGAAACAGAGTTTTTTGTATGATGCAACAATATTCTTCATAAATAGCTGGGATTCAATCTAACAGCAGAACTGCAGCTTTAAATTTATGAACTAAACCTTGTTAGATTATTAAAATCTGCAAGGAACATTCCTAAGAAAAAATTATGGCGACAAACTCAAAGCTTTACATTATTTAAGCTTAGCATTTTGTTTAACATTGACATGTTGTATAAAATGGCAAGGCATTTATTTTGGTAATTGGAAATAAAGCCAATTTTTGTAAATGGCAAGGCATTTATTTTAGTATCCTCACCTGTCCACCAAAGTTAAGGATTACCATCTTCACATCATCACTGATGCCAAGTTCCTTCCTTACCTATGTTAAGAAAATAGAATAACTGGATCAACATCTGAATGATATATAAAGAAGGGTTTCAGCAGTGTTCAGAAGCCATACCTCCTTGCGGGTTTTGTGCAACCTCCTCACAACAAGAGGTACATCAATAACATCCCTGAAAGCAGGCACTGAAACAGTAGAGAACCAAAATAATATTTTGAGAGCAGCCAAAAAATGTTCTTGCACCAGGTATGGAAATGAGAAAGGAAACACGGGGGTTCATCTTGATGCTGTGTATGAACCAACATGCTTGGGCAAAATCCTGGGAGGCGGATTAGGAATTCACAGTGAGAATAATCCTCGACTATCTGCAATAATTTCAAGAGCATAAGCAAATTTAGTACCAGTAAAATCACACCAAAACAAGTTCCAAATCAAAAGGGTAAATCCTGAATACCAAAACAGTGCAGGTTCACAGAAAAAGTACAGCCACCTCAAATTTCAAATAAATTCTTGAATTGAAGAGTTATTGGCAATTGGTTTGACAGTAAAATCACTATATTGAGTATTTTCTATGCCTTTTGTGATTAATTGACTTAGTTGGGATTTTTGATACAACAGAAAAAAGGTAACGGGAGAAGAAATTGGAATTATGACCAGAACATATTAAATGAAGAAGGCATTGGCAAAAGGTCACAAGAACTAGGGAAATGGAAACACTATTTGGACAATTATGAGTATGAGGGGAAAGGAATTCCATAAAAACAATGTCACCTGCCAAACTATTGAACGATGATGATTTCCAGCTGCCATTACATACTCTGCATAGATGAAGTCCCAACTGCAACAGTGTAAAGACAAAGATCAAACAGTTTATTATAGAATCACAAGGATTGATGGCGTTGCTAGCAAGATTTCAAGCAGGGGCTTTAAATTTTTCATAAGTTATATCAATGACCTTGCACGTCATATCATATTTTCAACCATGGAATGGTATCACAAACATCAACCCAAGTCTAGGGTTTATAACATGACCTAAGCACTGTGTATGAACCACCACTAAGCAACTTCATCAAGAAAGAAGCATCTATACTAAAATAGAATAGGATACAAGAAGCAAACTTTTTTGTTTCACACCATAAATTTAGCTAATGTCAGGCAACAGAAGACTTTCCCATCCAAGTATCTCAGTTAAGGTCAGGCAACCTTATGGTCTAGTTTTAATTTTTTGACATGACAAAAATGTAAGTTACAATAAGGGATATTTATTCAGTGGATAAAATTAAAAAACTTTCTTCATGCAATTATGCCTTTTCACCTAACCAATGTTTCTATTTTTTATTCCTTGAAAGAAGAAGAACAGAGCATAAATTCTTGTGGAGCTATCCATTAAAAACTCTGTTCCTCCAAGACTATAGTGATTGTTGATAACATTCAATACATTTACTCTCCAAGATAATCATACACAAATAAGAGAAAATATAGAAACAGTAAAATGAACAAGAATGCTAGTAACAAGAAGTTACCTGAAGTTGGTGACACAGACAGATCGAATTCCTGCAATTTATATTTATGAAGTTAGAGCCAGCACTATTTACCAAAACTATAATTGCAAGAAAAAGGGGGGATAATTAGTGTTTTTATACCTTCTCCAACGAAGCAAGGCGATCCACGGTCAATGCATCTGCCTGTACTGCTCCACAATCCAATAATACCTAAAAATTCAAAAACAAATACAAAAATGAATTGGAATTGTATTTTTTCTACTTCCACATTCCCAAATAACAATAATACTAATTTACCTTGCGAATGAAGAGACGAGGCGACTGAATTTCAGAGGTGAAGACAAAATCAGGTGCACCGGTGACCACGTGCACATCATGCCCAGCCAAAATCAAGTTCCTAACGACCTATTCCAGCAAAATCACACTGTTTTACGCTCAAACCCAAATTTCCTAAAAAAAATAAAGCAGCTAAATACTATCCATGATCATCGCAATCAAGCTATGATCATAAATATCAAGGTATCTCTAAAATAGTGATGATTTTTTAAAAAAGAGAATAAGAAAACTGAGAGCCACGAGGAATTGCAATTTGGAAACTAAAACAGCAGTAAAACAGACCTCGACAACACGAGTGGCATGGCCAAAACCATGACCGGTAACATAATAGGCGAACACCAGGTGCTTTCTCGACGCCGATACTCCTTCGCTTTCCTCAATCCGCATTTTGACCTCCTTCTTCTACTTCAAAAGAAACTGGTAAAGATGGTGACAAAATGCTGCCTGGGTTTCTGGAATTTAAGTGAGCTGCTGGCGGGTGTGATCAGAAAGGATCAAAAGAGAACGTTCGCATTTTAATGAAAACGAGCACTGTGCATCTTGGACCGTTGGAACTGTTTACCTCCAGATCAAGACGTTTGGATTTGACCAGTCACAGCTGTCAGGGTATGTTTGGTCAATGTGGCATCCTTATCTTTGTTTCTTCTTCTTTTTCACGATTTATTTCGTCATATATTTTTTTTCTTGCCTTTTTATATATGTACTCACAAGAAACTGAAAAGGACAGATAACAAATTAAGATGGACTAAAGAAAGGAGGAGATAGAATTATTAGAATCTTCTAATATATATAAATGGATATTAAATATATATCATATTTCTCACTTTTAAATGAGATTTTACCGATTATAATAATATCAAAGATATCTTAAGATCAATGCTCGTATATTTAAATTTAATGTATTTTAAATTAGATATATTTTGATGTCTCGTATTTAATTAAGATGCAAATGATTCTATCCATTAATTATTAAAAAAAAGTGTATAAAGTATTCTATATATAGGTGAGTTAGAGAATAAACCAGCCAAAATAATTATTGATAAACAAAAAAGAAAAGGAGTAAAATAAATTATTAAGATGACTTAATTTAAAAGAAAAAAGAAATGTGAATTTGGTTGAAACACTCGAAATAATAAGAAAAGAAAAATAGAAGGTTGAGATTTTTTGGAGTCCAACATTAATTGATGGTAAGATGATCCTTCGTGTCTAGGCTGTAGATTCAATGAGTGTTGTGCGATATTTAGATTTGAAGAATTGTATTTTTATGGCTTGATTTTTATTCTGATATCTCGTGAAATACATGAATTTGATTTTTAACAATTTGTTAACAAAGTAGGATAAAGGATTAAATTGAAGTTTTTTTATTAGGAGACTGAAAAAGGATTAAAAGAAAAAATTGATTTTTTTATTGTTTTAAATAAAAAAAATAGTGTTTTTAAATCATTTTGATGTGCTGATGTTAAAGATAATTTTTAAAAAATTAAAAAAAATATATATTGTTTTTATATATTTTTAAACAAAAAATAATTTGAAAACCAACTGAATCACACTCACAACCATGTTATTTTAATATTTTATTTTATTTTTATTTGTTTTAAAATGTGATTAAGATAGATTTTTTTTTTTAAATAAACATAGTAAGCTAATCGTTATCTAAGGGATCTTGTCAAAGCATGAAAAAAGGCGTCTTAGCCCGTCCTAATAATCTCTCTCGAGATGGTGGATGTTTTCAAACATTTCGAAAAGTCTTCTGTATGGTCAAACATGGAGAATGGTCGAAAAATCAAAATAAAGCTCTCCCTGCAAGCTTCTTGTATGTTTATAAATTGAAATTACTACTTCTCCATGCAAAGGATTTCTGTCGCCCCGCAGCCTAGACACGAATGATATGCTGATCAAAATCAGACTTCAACAAGTTAAACTTGCGCTCGCAATAATCTCTCCCTTCTCAACACAACTAGAATCTTGCTTCCATTCCCAGACAGAGATATTATTTTGTATAATGGCTTTAGAATTATTTTATTTAATATCTAAAGATTAAAAAGATGAAAGCAGAAAAGACTGGATGAACAGGATAAATTCTATTGCAAATTGTGGATGACAGTACAAAAGGTGCTGAAAAAAAGCCCTTTAATTTTCATAAATTAGCAACTTCTGTTAACAATCTGAAACATTTAACAGAAGATCCACCCAATAACAATCTAACTTCAACAACGATACCAAAAGATTGCACCTTTAACATTGGTTGGTGAAGTTAAGAAGGAGGCATTAGTAAGAGCAGAAGAGACCCGGTACTTGAATCACAAAATAATAAAACAAGAACACCTAGTCTGATGAACTTATCATGCACTCCCAGATCTGAGAGATCTTTCCTGTACTTCATTACAAATATTTTTGGAAGCAGCTGGTACAAAAACCAAATAAAGTTAACCCCCTGCAAATTTTCGAGCAAAATACATTGAAATCATACAGACCAGATTGTTTTTTCTACCCTACATAAAATTTAACAAATTGATATATATGAAAGATTGATTAATTACCTCCAGGCCGACATCAAACCCAACACCCAACCAGCACCAAAGCTTTTATAGCAAACCCTTTTTCTATTCATCACTCCTCTTGAAGCCATTTACAGTAAGTGGTTCAGCAGTCCTCTGATTAATTGCTCTTACGTTGGAACAATTATCGGGCCTTCTCTAAAGGCCGACTGAGGAGTGTTGCAGTACATTTTGCTCGAATAGATGCCTAAATTCTTCTTAAATTTCTTTATTATATATATATATATATATATATATATATATATTAGTATCTAGCAATGACAGGAGCCTGCTGTGAGTTGACATGGCTTCGGCATCTTTTGAAGGATTTTGGTCTCTCTCACGAAGAACCTGTTTTGTTTTATTGTGATAACAGGGCTGCTCTACACATTGCAGCCAACCCCCTTTTTCATGAGCGAACTAGACACATAGAGATAGATTGACATTACATTAAAGACAAAATCCAAGATGGTTCGATAACTACAAAATATGTAAGCTCTGCGTATCAGTTGGCAGATGTTTTAACAAAGCCTTTAGAGAAAGATTTTTTTTGTTCCTATGACTCACAAGTTGGGAGTGCAAGATATCCACTCTCCAACTTGAGACAGAGTGTTAGAAGATAAGAACATATTTATTATCTTTCCTATTTATAGTTATTTGCTGTATATATTCTTTCCCATTGTATTGTCTAAAGTTTAGTTAGACAGCTGATGAAGTCCTGATTAGTAGGGATAATTTGTTAGTCTCCTTATATAAAATACCCGATTGATGATCAATGAAAACATATCAATGTATTCAATATTTTCTTCCATCTTTTCAGTATTTGTATAATGGTTTTAGAATTATTTTATTTCATTTCTAAATATTAAAAAGATGGCAGCAGAAAAACATGGATGAATAGGATAAATTCTATTGCAAAGTGTGGATAACAATACAAAAGGTGCCGGAAAAAAGCCCTTTAATATTCAGACATTAGCAACTTCCGTTAACAATCTCAATCATTAAACAGAAGATCCACCTAGTAACAATCCAACCTCAACAACAATGCCAAAAGATTACACCTTCAACATTGGTTGGTGAAGTTAAGAAATGGCATTAGTAAGAACAGAAGAAACCCTTATTCTTTTAATTTGTTTTAACTGTGCTGTAGAATTGAAATTAATCATATATGTTATTTTTCATTTTGATCCTTATTCTTTTAATTTTTGTAACAAAATAACACTGTATTTTTTTTTAAATAATTTTATTTGTTTCGGTCTCTGGGTTTTTATTTGTTTCAATTTTGTTCTTTGATTGGAATTAGTTATATATTTTATTTTTCATTTCGGTCCTTATTCTTTGAATTTTTTATTTGATATTAATTCTTTTGGTTTTTTTATCATTCTTGGATAATGTTTATTTTTTATCCGTATTTATGCATCTATGCTTTTAGTTTTTGTTTTTAATTTATGTTGGTGATCATTTTAAAATTAATATTGCTTCTTTTTTTTCCCTTTATTCTTTTTTTTTTGTGTGTGTTTTTAGCTATTTTTATTTATTCTTTGGATCAGATGATTTTTATAATTTTATTATTTGCACAATAATAATGATAATTTTAGTGATTATTTGTTCATTGTTTTTTTATAAAAAGGTTTTTTTTAATAATTTTTCAGGGTAATTTAATTATTTTGATAGTAATGTTGATAATAATCTTAACTGTTATAGCAATGATAATGATGATAATGTAAGGATGGATTTTCAATTTATGTTTTTGTCTTTTTATGGATAGAAAATTAACTATTTATTTTTGTTATTTGATTATTACAGGTATTTTCATAATTTATATTTTTTTTATTTAAATTGAATTATATAATACAGTGAATTCAATAATTCAGATATCCGAATCTTCTTGTTTTTTGAATGATGATGATAATTTTATGCTATTTTTTTTTGTTGAAAAAAAATAAACAGATAAATTTATATCGATTTAAAATTCATATATTTTATAGAAAACTTGCACTTAACAGGAATTACGCATAGATTTATTATTTTGACTAAATTTATATTATAATAAAAAAAATACACACAATTAATATTTTTTGTGTTGAAAAAAATATGGTGTCGTCCGCAACGAGGTACGGAGGCATTGGCTAGTAAATAATAAAATGTGTGGAGAATGTTAACACTTGTTAATAGAGGTCCCAACAGATACGTGAATTGATTTGCCGTGGAGACTACTTCTGTGGATGACAAAAAATAAAACCGTGGTGCTTCAGTTAAAATGAGGTGACTTGCCCACATGTTATGCTAGGTTTTTTTTTATTTAGAATGCTGATTAATTTTTTATATGTTGTAATTAGTTATTTTAATATTTAATTAGTAAAATTGTAATAGATATAATCTGTTTGAAATGAGTTTTTTTTCGCCTAAAGGAATAGTGTAATCGAAATACAGAGATGATTCGTATATTTTTTAATTGTAGATAACTTGGATAAATTTATCTATCCATTTTGTTTATGATTTGCCTTTTTTCCCTTGTAATATTATATATAAAATATTATATATAAAAATATTGCAATTTTGTTTTTACAAAGACAACCTAAAATCCAACAATTAATTTTTTTTACGAAATAAAACTTAAAAAAAAGGACAAAATTAAAATTAAAAGATAATTTTTTTTATTTTATAAGATTTATTCCACATATTATTATATTAAAAGTATTTTAGAATAATGATATTAATTTTTTTCTTCAAAAAATCCTAGGTCATTCTCTCTCTCTCTCTCTCTCTCTCTCTCTCTATATATATATATATATATATATATATATATATATATATATATTTTCTGGCGTCAATATTAAATAAATATTCAAATATATAATTAGGCTCAGATATTTATAAAGAAAAGTTTTTAAAAATAATCATTCTCATTATTTTTATTTTCTTATCTATAATAATTAAAAATTTCAACACCTAACAATATTGGAAAAAAGGCAAATAAAAACAAAATAAATGAAAAAAAAACATAAATAAATATTAAGAGATTTTAAAAAATTATATGACCTGAAGAATAAAAAAAATTCAAAATCAAACAACAAATACAAAAATATTCAATATCAATTTTCAAATGATCACCAACACAAATTAAAATTTAAACATTGCATAAAAAAATAAAAACCTTAATAACAGTGGAAATAATAAAAATTTGAAACAACAACTAAGAGTATGTATTTATAAACATGAAAAAAATAGAAATCATTTACAAAAAATATAAAAAAAAATAAAGGAATTAAAATAAAATTCAAGATTAAAGTATAAGGGACAAAATGAAAAACACATATATAATATATTAAATTTAAAGCACAAAATTCAAACAAATCAAAACTTTGATACCAAAAAAATGAAAGAATTTAAGATGATATTTTTTAATTGTAGATAACTTGAGTAAATTTGTGTACCCATTTTATTTATACATAAAAATATTATACATAAAAATGTCATATATATATATTTTTCCCCAGTAATATTAGATCTGAAATATTATACATAAAAATGTCATATATTGTTTTTTTTTACAAAAACAACCTAAAATCAAAGAATTAAATTTTTCTAAGAAATAAACTTAAACAAAAGAGACAAAATTAGAATTAAAAACCAAATTTATTTTCTTTATAAGATTTATTCTTCATATCATTATATTAAAAATATTTTAGAATAGAGATATTATTCTTTTTTTCTTCAAAAAATCCTAGGTCATTTGTTTTCTCTCTCTCTATATATTTAGGCGCTAATATTAAATAAATAATTAGTATCACATATTTATAAAAAAACTTAAAAATAATCATTATCATTATTTTGAATACCTTATCCATAATAATTAGAAATTTCAACATCTAAAAGTTTTTGTTTTATAAAAAGCAATGAAAAACAAAATAAATGACAAAACATAAATAAATATTATTAGATTTTAAAAAATTATATGATCTGAAGAATAAAAAATTCAAAATCAAAAAACAAAGAGAAAAAATAATAAATATCAATTTTCAAATGATCACTAACACAAATGAAAATTTAAACATCCCATAAAAAAATGAAAACCTTAATAATAGTGGAAATCATAAAAATTTAAAACAAAAACTAAGAGCATGTATATATGAACATGGAAAAAAATAGAAACTATTTACGAAAAATATATAAAAAATAAAGGAATTAAAATAAAATTCAAGATTAAAAGTCTAAGGGCCAAAATGAAAAACATATATATATATATATATATAATATTAAATTTAAAAAACAAAATTGAAATAAATCAAAACTTTGATACTGAAGAAATTGAAGAATTTAAGACAAAATTGAAAATTAAAAGAACATGGACCAAAATGAAACTTAAATAGATAATCAATTTGCATTGAAGGATACAATTGAAACAAATCAAAACTCTGATACCAAAAATCTTAAGGATTTTAATTCAATCCAGAAATTAAAAGACTGAGGATTGAAATGAAACTACAATATATAATCAATTCCAATTGAAGGGTAAAATTGAAACAAATCAAAACCTATATTAAAGAAATAAGGACCATACAAAACAATCGAAAGCTTAGGGACTATAATGAAAAGTCAACAAATAGCAGGGCAGGATAGAGATACGGGGGGGGGGGAATTCAATGAATCATGGACACGTCTCCGGCCATGTTAGACCACCACGCGCCACTCTAGCAAAAAAAAAACATATTGGAAAATAATTCTAGACGCTAGTAAGGTATTTTCGAAGGCCATATAACATCGCACGTGCCGTCCAAAAACTGCGTGAGCACGGAAACGGATAGCGCGTCTGGCGACACGCCTACAGTATCACGTCATAATAAATATTAAAAAAAGATAAATTACCGTAACACCCCTGCAACCAACTCTTTCATTTTGTCTTATTGGGAGGATATCCGTATTTAGCCATTTTTAAAAATGTAAAATGCCCGTGGCACCCCTCCCCATTAGGCCTTTTTTGTCTTTTTGGAGGGACAAAATGATTATTTTATTGTGTAAAAAATATTAAAAAATCAATAAACCGGTTACCCAAACCAAACCGAATATGTGCAATTACCGTGGAACCCCTCCCCGCAAGGCCTTGTTTTTGTCTTTTTCTATGGACAAAATAGTTATTTTACTGTGAAAAAAATAGTAAACCAGTGAAGCGAACGAACCGACCTGAACAAAAAACTGAGCATTACTATTGCCGTCCACAGTGATTTGTCTCACTGTGAACAGTAACCAAACCATGATATATTTTAGCTTTTAGAATAATTAATGAGAAAAAATTTACAGTTTGATGAACATCTTCATTTCAACTATGCCATCTTGATTAGGAATATTTAAGAGAGCTTCAACTAGGAATATTTTAGCAATAATGCTTTGATGCAATGAGAATTCTATAATTATAATAATTTTTTTTTTTTGCATAATATTTTTGTCTCATAGACTTTATATTTAGTCTAGATTCATAAATTAAATATTACACTCATTAATATAATATTATATAATAAAAATACTAAAATAGTCTAAGTTTAAATGATTAAGGTAACAACTTTTTTTTTTTTTTTTATGTACAAATAATAATAAAACTATAAGAAAAAGAACATATAAGAGAGGAGAGAGAGCGACAACATTAAGTAAAGTAAAAAAAAAAGCAAAGTCAAAAACAATATAATTGATTAAACAGATACAAATCTCCTCCAATCTTGTTGTCATAAGTATACAAGGCTCTAAAACTAATTAGGCAACGTTTTTATACTAATAATTAAATAAAAATGTGATGTGTTAGATTTAATAAATAAGATTAGCTACTAAAAGGATTCAATTTTGTATTAATTACCTCCTTTAAGTGTGATAACTCAAGTACCCTTATATATTTTATTTTATACTCATTATCTTCTATTTCATTACCTCAATTAAGATAGTATTACAAAGATCAATACATAATATTTTCTATATATTACAACAAAGTGATTTTAAATTTAAAGATTATTTACACGATCATCACATTAATCTTTTTATAAACATAAATGATCTCTATATATGAAGTTCTCATGCGTGTGAATTCAGTAACAAACAATTATATATTAGTTTTCAGTATCCCTTATAAATTAGTTTACGAGAACAATTTTTTTATATGAAAAAAGAACATAATATATATATTAGTGTATTAAGCTTTAGTAAATATCTAGTATTTAAAAGAATATCAACTATGAATATTTTACATGAAAAACCCTCTCAAGATGAGGGGGAAACCACAAGACAATCACACACACACTATTATTAATTTAAATGCTCAAGGTAACATCTTTGTGTTTTTTTAATGTACATTTAATAATCAAACCATAAGAAACACAACATGCAGGAGAGAGAGAGAGAGAAATAAAAAAGCAAAGTGAATAACAATAATGATTAATTAAAAGCATGCACATCTCCATCCATCTTGGCATTATTCTCCATGTTGTTGCGCTGCATGGCATTCACGGGAACAAGAAAGATAATTAGTTGAACTGAAAAAATGGATGGAGATTTACTAAACCTTAATACACTAATATATATTATACTAATAATTAAATAAAAATGTGATGTGTTAGATTTAATAAATAAGATTAGCTACTAAAAGGATATAATTTTGTATTAATTACCTCAACTAAGTGTGACGCTTCGAATATGAGAGATATTGGGCCAGCCCTTTCCCCCTTCTTTGAATTGCTCTTTTAGAATTGGGGCGTTGATGATTTCCAGCTTCTGTAGAGTTGTTGACTGGTAGATGTAATCCGGAAGTGCTTTCAGTTTCGGGCAATCCGAAATAAGCAAGGAACGAAGAGATGGCATTATTGTTTTGTCTTCATTTCGCCTCCCTTCTCCTTCCCACTCTTTCCAGTTTTTCAAACTCTCAAAGTGAAGACTTTTCAACTTAGGGAATGCAATAACAGTATTTGACGGTGATGGTGATGCTGTCATCTCTACAATACCAATGCCACTATCATCATCATCATCATCAGCAGCAGCAGCAACTTCCATTCCTAAGAATCCACGCCCCACCTTTCTCACGCTCTCCATCGAATCTACAGATAATTCTTCAAGAAAAGGCAACTTCCCCAAGGGAGGCAGATTCTCAATCTTCCCCAATTTTCGGAGTTCAACAACTCTTAGTTTATTAATCCAACTAGGAAGCACTTGGATGATTCCTTGGTAATCACTTATCTTCAATGAATCAATGTTCGGAGGTGGTTCTAAGGCTTCAAGGATTTCATCATCGCGAATTATCCCCCTCTCTATCCTCGACCCAAACCTTAAATGTAACCGAGTGAGGTTATTCTTGCTCTTCAGTTCAGCTTTATTAACCTCATCTGGATCTTTCACATCTCCCAGCCATTTTATCCTAAGAGATCCTTGAAGGTGGTTCAAGTTTTTCAAACCCCCAATATTAGACCCTTCACCACTACCACTCACATGGAACTCATCTAATTCCCGAAGCCAACCTAACCCCTCAAATCCTCTCATCTTTACAAACGACGAGTCACTCCAATGAACAACATTGAGATGTCTTAATTTGATTAGTTTTCCAATGTTGTCAGGCAGCGTTTCAAGTTCACTACAATACTTGACATGTAAAGTTTGCATATTATACAATTCACACATCTCTTCAGGTAACTCCTTGATCTCATTCCAAGACAAGTCAACATACCTCAGGTGTATCAACTTTCCTATGTTGGATGGGACTTCTTTTATTCCACAATTTGACAGCTTCAATGTTCTTAGACAACTCAAATTAGCTATTAAGTTAGGCAAGGCTGCATTCATCGATGAAGGATAACGATCAACAATGAGGCTGCGAAGCTTTTTAAAACTATGGATTGTTGCAGGAAATGAGTCGGTACGATGATTTCTAAACACCACCATTGAGTGTCGGGCATCTCTAGAAAAAGAATCTATCTTCGACTCTGCCGTACCTCCATCAATCTCTACACTAAAACTTTCATTTTTTGTCATAGATTGTGCAAAATCATGCACAATATCATGCATCTTACATTCGATAATACTACCATCATCCTTGTTTATCTTAAAATCTTGAAGGAAAGAGCGAGCAGCCAAAGCTTCAAAGCACTCACCACCCGTTACTTCCATCTCTTGATTTTGTGTTTCCCGAAGGAAACCTTGTGCCATCCACAGTTTGATCAAGGTATCCCTCTCATATGTGTAGTCTTTTGGAAAGACTGCACAATATAAGAAACACGGTCTCATTTCAGTGGGCAAGTCATCGTAGCTCAACCATAAAGGAGCCAAAAGTTTGCTTTCAGCTTCTTTTATCTCCCAAACATGGTTGTTCAAGACACTTTCCCACTCTGCTCTGCTTCTTTTGAAGCGCAAAAGACTTCCTAGAGTCTTTGCAGCAAGAGGCAAGCCTTTAGAGCTTGCTGCAATTTTTCTACCAGTTTCTTCTAAATTTTCCCTCTCCCTACTGTTTTTTCCAAAAAATGCAAACTGACTGAATAGTGACCAGCATTCATCTAGAGAGAGCAGTTCTAGTTCTAAAATGTCCGTGGATGAGGAGCCCATGATACCTGCAACTTTCTTATTACGTGTTGTCACCAAAAATCTACTTCCAGGCAAACAACCATGCTCGAGGGAGTTTTTCAGTTGCTCCCACTTTGTGGAATCTTCATTCCACACATCATCCAGGACAAGCAAGAATCTCTTTCCCCTAATTGATTCTTGTATTCTTAATAGCAAAGCCTGCAATTCGTTTAAATCATGGGCAGACTCATTGAGACCTTCCAGGATCGCCTTGGCAATCCTTATCTCATCAAAGGGGTCTGATACACAAACCCATATTCTCTTCCCAAAATAGGTCTCCACCTCGTGATCATTATAAACTAGATGAGCGAGGGTTGTCTTTCCTATCCCTCCCATCCCTACTAGAGAGATTGTACGGAGGGCTGGTTCTTGATCACTGCTCTCACTCGTCAACATTTTCACTATCGTGCCTTTATCCTTTTCTCTACCTTTAATTTCTGTTGCATCTATAACAGAAGCGGTTATTTTACGTTCAGGCAGATTAGGTCCCCCTTCAGATAATTTAAAGTGGAACATATTTTTCACTCTCACAATGCCATCTATCCTGTCATTCAGTGTTTGTATCTCACGAGCAACATGGAAACGCAAACCAACTTCTCTAAAGCGAAAGCAGGAGAAGATCATGAAGGAGCATACCTTCTTAATAGTCTTGCGGGGATGCTCATCATTCACCTTCATTTGTGATTTTGCAATTGCAGTGCTCCACTCATCCAATACGTCGTCCATGTCGTAAGATACGTCTTTGAGCTGATCTATCCAACGTTTGATGGATTCTTCCTTCAACTGTCTTTGCTCTGCATCGGCAAGCACAGCTTGGATGGCCTGAAAATTGCTTTCAAGCTTTCGAACCTCGTTCTTGACACCAGCGACGACCCCCACTTCCTTTTGCACCTTCTGAGCAATTATTGAGCTCAACTGCTCCAAGACTACGGAAACAAGAGCATCAGCCATATTATTCAGAACTAAGGAATGGTCGAGAGAGGATAAAATCGAAAAAAAAGGATTACAAATTTAGGAATATGCAATTAGAGGGAGTAATTGATTGGTTGAGAAAAGAGGAGAAATGACGGGGGAGAATATGCTTTGATGATACTTCTTATATGATCTATGGCATCGGAAAAGGCAAAGGAAGAGTAGTCTGAACAGAGAGCAAGATAGACGGAGAGAGACAGGGAGGAAAAGCCAGGGAGGAATGCGCGAAAGTTCTCGGAAACGACCGTAAGAAGATGTCGTGTTTGCTGACGTTAGTTGTTGTTTTTTTAATAATTAAATAAAGCGGTAAAAAAAATATTGAAAAACAAGAGCAAACAATTTGAATCATGACCACTAAAGAGATTATTCGTTTTAAGAGCAAGTTCAACGCATGAGCTATCTTTAACATGTAAGAAAATTAAAGTAGAAAAAGATATGTAAAAAAATATTTTGGAAGTTTAGTACATAACAATGCCAAATTCTGAATAACTTGGTAACTCCATCAGCATATGCTATTTTGAATATTTTTTTAAATAACAGTGCCCCGGTGAAATCTCCGCTCTCACGTGACGTATTAAAAATTGTTATATCCAGGAGGGGGTGAAAGAGGTAAGAGGGCATTCATTTGCGTTTTAATTTGGAAGCAAACAAGGGCGCTTTCTGAAACTTGAAAAATTGGCTAAGCGCAGAACTGCAATTTTACCATGCATGTTCTCCCACATGCCCTAAACACTCCGTGGCACAAACACGGGGACCCCACAGTTTTTGAAAAGCTAATAGTCATGTATGGTCCCTAGACCACGACGGGCAGCAAGCAAACCACCAGGTTGATAAACACAATAAATAATTTTATTTTTAATGGATTTTATACATTATAATTTTATTATTTTTCAATTAAATAATTTATTGCAATTAAAACAAGTTCAACTATTAACCTGATGGCTATAAAAAAACAAATAATTCATCTTTAATTAATTATAATTTTGCTATATAACGATTAAATAATTGTCAAAACAAGTAAAACACGTCTAACAATCAATCCATTAATCAATTAGCTGCAAAGTACAATTAACCTATTTTAAATAGATTTTTTCGATTGTAATTTTGCGAGGTGTCGATTCAAATATTATCCCAACAGGTCAAACGATGATATATCAACCAGTTTGATGAAGACAACAAATAAATTCATCTTTAATGGATTTTAGCAATTATAATTTTACTATCTGCCGATTAAATAATTCGTTGAAGTTAAAAAAAGTCCACCATCAACCAGTTGACTATAAGAAACAAATAATTCATCTTTAATTTATTGTAATTTTACTATATAACAATTAAATAATTGTCAAAATAATTAAAACATACAGGGGAATGCTAGAATATGAATTATGAACCAAGAGTTCCATTTTTTCTTTCAGCCAATAGGAAGCTGCAAAAGGTTAAAGGTCAAGGCAATTGTTCTCGGTTCTATTCGTGCTCCTTTGCTGTGTCGGTTCTCGGTTCTATTCAGTAGTTTCCATTTCTTTCCCCCTAACAGTCTATCCATTTAATTATTGGTCAGTGCCAAGGTCAGGTAACCTTGTTTGCAAAATTGAAATGGAATAGATAACTCATATCCGCACTGAGATGGGAATATTACCTTGTTTCCAATAATGCCTGTCTTTTCTTTTGCTTACATGATAGCTATTTTTATTGCTTGGCCACTTGCCTTGAATTTACACCCATTTAACTTTCAAACCTCCAACCATGATAGCTATTATTTACTTTTACATTAAAAATAGTAAAGTTTCTTTGATGTAAAAAATTAACGATCAGGATGTTTATCCACTTTCAGAATAATGCTAACTATGGTCAATAAGTCAATAGTTCCTCTAAACAAGAGGGTACGTGGCATTGTCATCCAAACATGGCTGACCTTACACATTAATAGTCGAGTCGTGTTTCCAGTCACTTTATCATGATAAAGGGACAGAAATATAGAGCAGTGAAAATCTTTGTAACAGTTCCTATAGCTGAATCATGAATATCTGGCAAATCAAATCTGAAGTTTCCACCAATGAAAATCTCAATCTCAATCTTTTGGCGATGTCAAAAGAATTTCCTCCTTTCAAAATTAATTCCAATGGCAGCTGACATTGTTTCATCAGGAAAATGCCTGGTTATATCAGACTTTGAATATACCTGATTTCTTCAAGGGCTGAAAGTTGCTCATCTGAACTGGTGGAAGTTTACAATGCTTTGAAGGCCTAACATTAAGATGCAGAACAAAGAGGATTTTAAAAATAGCATGAACAACTGCATCCACTGAACAGATTTGAAACAACGAAATGAAAATTATTGCTGACCTTGACACGAAAGTTTTCATATATAGGATGTTTAGCCGGTGCTCTCACAACATATGTGCGCTTCTCATCAATTACTGTGACAGCATCACTATGATCAATATACTTCTCAAGAAAGGGTTCTCCAAGGATGGATTCAGGAAGCATCTTAGCATAGTAAAAAATGCACATACATTTAAATCAGAGTTGCAGGACAAGATTAAGATGTTACATAACCATAAATCATAAAACAAGATAATGGAGAGTGACAACAGAAAATTAACGTTAAGAAGATAAACTCAAAAAGAAGTACAGCATTTGGAATGGAAAGTAAAGACAACAAGTTAGAGCCATCTAACACTGATAATATATTATAGAAGTGGGGAATCACCTGTCGTTGAGGTAGCATGAGGTTATGACAACTAATTTTTTCTCTCTCTATTATGTTTAAAATGTGCGTTTCAACTATAGTAAGAGGCCATGTTTCTTAAGCAATGTAGGAGTATTTAATTCATCCCACAAAGAGAAGAGTAGGAGATTTTTAAATCAAAACAGTCACAGGGCTCTGTAAGATAAATACAAGATGCAAGGATAAAAATATTATCAACATAAGAGAAATTAATTAAGGCATTATCAACATAAAAAAATTAATTAAAGCATTATCAACATAAGAGAAACTAATCAAATCATCCCACACATCACAAGGATGACTACCTACTTTACAAAAATTATGGAATGGGCCACAAAAGACCCTTACCTGTGTGGTGATAAGTTACACAAGTAATCCAATGAAGCTTCAGCTTTGATTAGATTCACACTATCATCCTCCAACTCGTCAACGATTAACCCATTAGCACTGGGCTGTGATCTGGACAAAGTAGATGATGCTATAGACTTAATCATCTTTCGACCCATGAAGGCACCTATTGTTACAGATCCATAATCTGCACCACCAACACTGCCGAAGAATTTTTTTTACAACATTAAAATATGAGCTAAGCAATGCCAAAATATAAAGAAGTGTTGTTTGCTACAGAAGTTATCAAAGTGATAAAATTACTACAATAACTAAGACATTAGCAATGCCAAAAAAATGTTACAATAATCCAGAAGCGAATGTAGCCATTAAAAGGAACTTCATAGACCATTAATATCTTGAACATGTAATAATTACTTGCATGCAGGAAAGTGAGCAAGTCAAGGGCCTGGCAAGAATTAACAACCATTATTGAGTTCCATAATGCCTGATCTGTAAACAACTAATATGCCATGTACAAAAGAGATTAGAGAGGTAGGTAGTGAGCCACAACACAGTTTCTTTTAGTAAAATGAAAAGATGTCAAATCCTCAAATCAAATAAGATAAAACATTCATGGAGACGTTAATCAATTAGTGAAAGCAATCAAGAAAAAAACTGAAATACAGAAGATGAAAGAGTGCTTCGAATGAATGAACGTTGCATGCAAATGCCAATTTGTAAAATGAGTGGCCGAGGAATTAATAAAAAGTATTCAGTGGGCCAGATACCTGTGTCGTATTCCTGAATCAATTCCCCAGAAACGAATATGGCTAGGAATTTCTACAAGCACAATAACCTCAGCAGGCTGCATTGATAATCAACACACGTTTAGCATTGTTTATTATCCTTTGGAACATCTTTATCAAAAGTTTAGTCAGCAGCATCAATGATCCTTACCTGGCACGCCATTGCAAGAAGTTTGTTGGCTTCACCGCATGCTGAAGTCATCTGATCCATTACACCACATCGAGCTCCAACAATGTGATTCTCTACCTATTGAACACTTTTTATGTCAGAACTGATACACATATTTTGCTAATAAGAAGTTTTCTTCTATTTGTTAAAAATCAAACCTTTTGGCAGAGCAAAGCAATATCTCTTGGACTGATACTTAATCCTGCAACATTTACAAGAAGGGTTGACTTTTAAGTCAATTTTTCAACAGCATCAAGAATATCAGTTCATGAATAACCAAGAGTATTCATAGTCCACTAGAAAAAATAAATGATAGCAGCTTTGTACAACATCTTACTATAAGAAACATAATTTTTTGTATGATGCAACAGTATTCTTCATAAATAGCTGGGATTTCAATCTAACAACGGAATTGCAGCTTTAAATATATGAACTAAACCTTGTTAGATTATTAAAATCTGCAAGGAACATTCCTAACAAAAAATTATGGCGACAAATTCAAAGCTTTACATTATTTAAGCTTAGCATTTTTTTTAACATTGGCAAATTGTATAAAGTGGCAAGGCATTTATATTTTGGTAATTGGAAATTAAACCATTTTAAGTAATCTTCAAGAAACTCTGACAAAGTCTCGAATGATGGAGAAAGATTTTGTATCCATTGATTCTGGGTAAAAACATTACAAATTCACAGTTTTTTTTTTTTTTTTTATTTCCTAGCATGTAGGTCGAACCATCTTGATTATTTCAAAATACAGTTTACACAGAGGTCATTATTCTTGATAAAAACACAGAGGTCATTATTCTTGATAAAAACATTAATTGGGCAACTAGCGAAAGGACTGAATCATTTCATGACAGATGTCATAACCTAATTTTGGGTCATTCCCCAAAACTATCTAAAAATACAAAAAAATAAAATAAAAGAGGGTCAGTATCGGTGAGAAAATGAAGGCAGAAATTATTGGCGTTTCAAGAGCTCGATCATACCTCTTTTATGCCCGGAAATGAAAGAAAATGCAGATTCAAGGTTAACATAATTTATTAGTGGATAAATCTGTGTAGAAATTAAGTCGAAAGATATAATTAAATTTTTAGGTGCCAATTCGATTTAATCGTTGGCCAATTTAAAAGTGTAATTATATTCGAGAATTAATTTATGGTTCAATTGAAAGATTTCATTAAGCGCGATGATTTAATTATATTTTAAATTGGTCAAATTAAAATTATTAAGGGCTTAGTCAATGAGAAATCAAGTTCTTAAATTTAATCCGGGTGCAATTGATGAGATGGGAATTTTCGGAGACCGATTTAAATTATTGCAAGCCAATTATGCACAATCACAGGCCAAATTGAACAGATTGAGTTTAACTGTCAAATGAGGATTAAATCGCACAAATCAGACATCAAGGACCATAATAAAAAGACGCAAAGCTAAGGTTGAGATTGAAGTTTTTAAGGCCATTTAGAGCAATTAAAAATGGAGGACCAAATTATACTTTTACCTTTAGAAACTTTGAAAGGTGCACTGTTCCAGCTGCATTTTGGGAAATTACACTGCGTGCCGTCCGGCCTTAATTGAAGACGCTCCTGCATTTAAAACTTAGCGTCGATACTTGCATTTAGCCGTTGGGCAGCCGAAGGGTCTAGTTAGGCACTGCTATAAATAGATGAAGGAGACAAAAACGAGGGGGGGGGGGAGAACCAACGGGCAGAGAAAAATTTGAAGTAAAAAAACGGGAGAAGAGAAGTTGCAGCGAAGGGAAAGCAGAGAGAAACAGAGGGAAAAAAAAAGGGGAAAAATAGGAATTTACGAGGCAAATTTTACATAAAAAAAACTCAGTAATCTTCTGCAACAGAGCCCCAGCATCACCATTTCCTTTCCCTTTTCCTTTTTTCCTTCCCTCTCGATTGTTCGGTCGTTTCTCTCTCTAAGACCAGGTACGCCGGAGCTTCTCTCTTTCATCCAGCAGCCACCACTCTGTCCATTTTTGCATCACCCCACCATCACCAGAAGCCACCTTTCCACAGAAAAGAACCCAACAGCAACTCAGGCGCGGCAGCCGAGCAACAGCCCCAGTTGACAGCAACGAATCCGACAGCTTCCGAAGCTCCGTCTGGCCACCACAGGCCACCATTTCCGATGCCACCACGACGGGAAGCACCACCTCGACGTCCTCTACATGAAGGTACTAGTAGGTAAGCCATTCATCACACTCGAAAATTCTCCACGTTACTGTTCATCTCCTATGCGTGCATGCAGGGGGAGTGAATTCGTTCACTCCCCTGCCCACTGTCCCTGCATGTGGACAGTGGGTTGGTCGGGCCGGGCTTTATGCCCGGCCTGACCCTCTACTGAACACGGGCTTCCAGCCCGTTTGGGCTGGAAGCCCAGTCCAGATAAAGGCTGGGCTGCCAGCCATCTGGGCTGGCAGCCCAGCCTGAGGTAAGGTGGGCTGGAGGCCCAGCCCGAGGTGGGTGAGCATCCAGGCCACCGAAAAAATAATAAATAAAATCATATAATAAAAAAATACAAATTTTGCAAAAAATATATTTTGATTTAAAAGGACAAAATATATTTGTTTTCATGCATACGGCCAATACACTAGCATATTTTAAAATTTCTTTTTTTCAAAAGAAAAATATATTATCTTGAAAATAAAAAAATATATTTTTGCATGGATTTAGCAAAGAAAAATCATTTCCCGCATTTTTGGATTTTACAACATGTTTGTAAAGTTCCTAATGGTATTGGCCAATATTCCAAAAATATTAAAATCTTTTTCCGGGTTTATTATTCATTGTTGGTATTTGGATAAAAATATCCTAAAGGGTTAAATCCAAAATATTCAACGGGAATGATATGCTATTATTCACTGTCGGTGTTTGGATAAATAAATCCTAAGGGGTTAGTATCCAAAATATTCGGGGGGAATGATATGCTATTATTCACTGTCGGTGTTTGGATAAATAAATCCTATGGGGTTAATATCCAAAATATTCGGCGGGAATGATATGCTATTATTCACTGGCGGTGTTTGGATAAATAAATCCTAAGGGATTAATATCCAAAATATTCGGCGGGAATGATATGCTATTATTCACTGGCGGTGTTTGGATAAATAAATCCTAAGGGGTCAATATCCAAAATATTCGACGGGGATAATTTGCATTTATTCACCGTTGGTGTTTGGATAAATAAATTCTAAGAGGTCAATATTCAAAATATTCGACGGGGATAATTTGCATTTATTCACCGTTGGTGTTTGGATAAATAAATTCTATGGGGTCAATATTCAAAATATTCGACAGGGATAATTTACTATTATTCACCGTTGGTGTTTGGATAAACAAATCCTAAGGGGTTAATATTTAAAATATTCAGCGGAGATAATACACCATCACCATTTAACCAAAATATTTTTTGAACGATCAAAAACATAACAAATCATAAACAAACCAAAACGTCAAGCAGCTTACCTTAGGTAGGGCATATTAGGGGTGCTAAAACCTTCCCTTTACACAACCAGTCCCTTGCCTTAGAATCTCTGAAAGATCAGTTTTAGGTTTCCTAGTAACCGTAATACTAGGTGGCGACTCCCTTTTCTAAAAATAAAGATAAGACCCCCTTACCATGAATTTCCCCCGCTCACGGGGACTGTCACCGCGACGCCGCGCTCATTTTCGGGGTGCGACAGGATGGCGACTCCACTGGGGAAATTTGACTAGGCTTGATAATTTTGTTTGTTTATGATATGTTGATTTTTTGTGATATGTTGATTTTGTTGCTGTGAATGATTTATATTTTTAGCATGCATCTTTATATCGTATCATACATGACATATCAAATGTGAAAAGATATCCTATCATGCATCACCTTTATTATTATTATGTAGCACACACAGTAAACTTTAAGTTAGGTGGGGGACTAGCAGCTTACCTATGACTTGAGTCAAGGTTGAAGTTTGTGTAAACCCTAACTCTTTGCTGAGTGTTTAGACCGGTAGTGATTGGTATACGTACCATTCCGCTACCTGCTAAACCCCCAAATTGCCTTTACGAAGGTGATCACTGGGACAGCAAGAGACCCTCTTTAGAGACCAAATAGTAAACTTACCCTATGTCTCACATAAAGGAACTAGAACCTATCATTAGGGTGCATGCTACATAATATCCTTTTATATCTATATCTATATCTATATATATATATATATATATATATAAACATGCACATACATTTCAACATGAATTTTCACAATTTGTTAATATCACGTGTCACTCCTCGAAGAGCGAGTCCGTAAAAAAAAAAAAAAACCAACAAAAAATCATATACATTTCAATATTCATTCCCACAGTTTTTTGTTTATCATGCAATTGTTACAATCACATATCACCTCAAAAGGCGAGTCCGTCAAAAAAAAAAAATATATATATGCATTTACATTTCAACATGCATTTTCATAGTTTGTTTATATAATGTAATTGTTATGATCACGTGTCACTCTTCGAAGAGCGAGTCCGTAAAAAAAAAAAAAAAAACAACCAAAAAACATATATTTTTCAACATGCATTCTCATAGTTTTTGATTAGCATGCAATTGTTAAAATCACGTGTCACTCCTCGAAGAGCGAGTCCGTAAAAAAAAAAAAAAAACCAAACATGCATACATCTCAACATGCATTCCCATAGTTTGAAATAGGGGTCCCTCAATCTGTCATCCTCCGAAGGGCCAAGAGTCGTGGACATATGACATTGCTGAGAAGAACTCACGCTGATACAGAGACATCATTCTTTTTTCTGCAAGCCAACAATATGAGTTCTCTGCTCTTTAGTTAAATTAGTCAAGGCACATGCTCAGATATCATCTGCAAAGTGTTAATGCATTCGTCAATGAAGATTGCGGAAAATTCAGGTTTCTGTTGAAGGGATGCAGTTAGTCCATATATGAGTCCAATTTCAGAAAGCAAGCATCAGTCAAAGAAGTTGTCAGTCTATTAATTGCTTTCCCTCTAAATCATGTGGAGTTTGGTGGCACTGTCAGATCAAGGAGTTGTTTGCCGCCACACACAGTATACCATGTTATTTTGCGAGCAAAGATAAAGTATCCCGAGTGTACAAACATAATATGGGATTGTTGAATCTATTCTGGTGTCTGAAAGGTTTAAGCATGTGCACTGCAAGATTACATTGCTCGACGAAGTGAAAATTGCCGCAAGAGAGTTTTGTCGTCGTCTAACGAAATTGTTCATGATTGGCGTACTTTGGTGATTTGTTTAGAGTTCTTTCTAACTTGATTCATTTTTTTTTGTCCAATGAGGAGCGCAGTGGAGCGCAAAAAAAAAAAAAAACTGCCTTCTTTTTGCGACATAATCCAGATGAGGGAGATGACTAGTTGCAAGAATTTCAGTATTCAAGTGTGAAAGTTAATCAGCAAAAGGCAAGTCAAGTTTTGTGGAGAATATTATCATCGGCAGTGTCAGTAATGAATTATCACGATCATGAGCAAGATAAATGAGCAGCGACAATACAGAAAGGATTGATTGAAAATTCTGAGAAAAGTGTCGCACCGTCAATAGTTGTCTTATGGAATCTCATCGACTATCACCTTGTTTTGGGGTTAAATCATCATTTCATTTGATAAATGTGTTTTGTTTGTCTTTTTGTTGTTTTGAAATCAATAGATGTTTAACAGTCTTATTTTTGAAAAAAAAAAAAATTTGATCAAACTTCTACATGCAAAATTTGAAGTTTATCATTCTTGAAAATTAAAAGTATTTTGATTGCAGAATTGACCTGATTTTTGTTTAAATGACATGATGACCAATACCAGGTGACCAAACAATTTCTGAGCTCATACACCGAATTTTGAACCATATCATAAAACTAAGCTTTATTAGTATGCATATTGACTTATGATGGATTCATTAGTTATTGACCCATGAATCATGACTCTTGCACATCCAAATCATTACACTGGACGAGGTCAAAATTTATCAATTAAAATCAATTTTGCTTGAAATGATAAAAGGCCATCTTTGGTTATTCCTTCACTATTCTTAAAATGTGTATCCCTTGTTAACCCCAATTTGAGCCTGATATTATATTTCTTTGGAAAAAAAAAAAAACCCGACATGGATCACACCCTCACACTGGGGGCAAACATAGGGGGCAAATAAGAGATTTGCAGTTTGAGGATACAGTGACAACGTTAGAATTAACAAAAAGGGGGATGTTTAAGAATGAAAAGACAACATTGGAGAACAAGCAAATTGAGGTAGGACAGGGTAAAAACCAAGATTTGATGCTAAGGACAAGTTCAAAAAATTGAAAAAAGAAAGAAAGAAAGAATTTGAGAAAAAAAGAAGAAAAGAAGAAGAAAGAAGATGAGAATGTTGTCCGTCGATATCTTTGGTCAAACCTCTTATGGGGAGAAATATTATTAAGATTATCGAGTCTCCAAGATAAGTTATTAATCAAACGAATATCTTGCATAATTGTTTTGTTAGACTCTATTGAACGCAACAAAAGATGCAATAACATTAGATGACAAATGATGGTTTGAGTTTTAGTATTCCCCTTTTAAGTTTGAAATTGTCAATGAAATGAATGACATGGTTATGGAGCTTCTTAGAGCATTGGTTAACTGATAAAAATCATGTTAAGATAATTAACGTGTTTTTATGTCAGTTTCTTCTGCAAACACAACAAAAAGAGAGTTAACAACTAGATGATGGTGATCCTAGGTTTTTGAAACCCTTAAACACTTTTTTGAGCCTATGAATTCCCTTTTATTTTATAACCATGAGCCATAGCCTCATTACATGCTTTTAAAAGTCTTTCGTGATCAAACAGACAATTTTAACTGATAAGTGGTGTCTCCAATATTGTTAAGGTTTTTCCATAAGAGTTATAACTTCACAAAGTAAGTTACAATTTGTTATACATATTGATAAAGTAAAGTGTTGGAAAAGGAGATAAATTTTCAACTGAATCTCGGGTCTTTACTCGATACTCTAATTATTTGAAAATCATCTCATCATATACTATCAAATAACATACCCAAAATCAGAGATTAGAATTGAAAACAATCCATTAAAAAAAAAAAAACGATTTCAATCTCACAATGAATCCATTACTGTTTGCAAAATACAAGATGATTATAGATTTGCATGCATTAAATATCGTGTGTTGAGTATTTGACCAAATGAATTTGATTTTCAGCAAATGACATCGCTTTGATTTTATTTCAAGGATTAGACCTTAGATGCACATGATTTTTGAAATTGGTGGCTTAATTTCAGAACAAGAAAGATTTGCAAACAAAGAGAACACTGACTGGATTTGCGGAATCCTTAATATTGGCAATTTTTTTATTAGAAAGCCCAACAGTCAGAGGCCACGATATGGATCTTGATAGGGATTCAAACAATTTCACGTCAACTTGGGGGCAAAATAAAAAGAAAGAAAGTAATGACTCGACGAAATTCATCAGGTTTATAGCAACAACGACTATGTTTTGGTGGTAAACAGATGAACGAGTATCAACAGATTAACTCAAAGCAGAATTGCTTAGTAGAGAATGGTGGTTTAAGCAAGCTCCAACAACGGTTGAGATTAAAATCGCATTTGAAGGGCACCTTCAGATTTCTAGAATGTCAACTTACTCGCGAAATCGATTGTCTCCAATAGATATTGTCTCATGGGTGCATTTTGATAAATATTGAAGAGTATGCATGCCATCAAGGTTGACTTTTGAATAATGTTTTTGAAGTTGTCGAGGCAAGCTCCGCTTCATTACATGCATGTGCATGATTAAAAGGAAAGATGTCATCGCATGAGATACATTATTGAAGAGTATATGACCACAAAGACTAATTACGGGATAATCTATCCTAAAGCCCATTGACCTAATGTTCTGTTCACTGCATGAATATGAGAGACAAAAAGAAACTAGTTAATGACAACATTATAATTCTCTGGATGGAATAAGAATTTGTTCTGAAAAATTAAGTCTACAATGAAGAGTTTCAGATTGCATGACCATGCAGTTGCATCAATTCAAGGTGCAATTCATCGCATGATTATGAATGATGATAACATTACACCTTTTCTCACGAGCTGAGAGGAATTTATTGAGGATATCATTGAGCAGGCAATGATTGAGTTTTTGGATGCTTTTTTGGATGACTTGACAATTCAAAGAATTGTTATTGAAAGAATCAAAGGAAATGGATGACCTGTTACACCCCTTCATAATGAATCAAGCAACACCACACTTGGGGGCAAGGTCAAACTGATAAAACATGAGAGTAGAGATCATCCATAAAGAGCCCAGAATAAACAATGCGTTTAAAGTTGGTTGGATGAATCACAACAAAGCTTTGGAGATCCAATGACAATGGAGAATCAAATGAAAGGGGACCTATATTTCTCGGGTAAGTATACATGCATAATCATGCATTGCATCCCCATCTTCAACTTCCATCCGGGTAGGTCACCCATAATAATGAGACCCAATCCGGGTAGGTCACCCGTAATAATAAGACCCAATCCGGGTAGGTCACCCGTAATAATGAGACCCCAACTTCCATCCGGGTAGGTCACCCATAATAATGAGACCCAATCCGGGTAGGTCACCCGTAATAATAAGACCCAATCCGGGTAGGTCACCCGTAATAATGAGACCCCAACTTCCATCCGGGTAGGTCACCCGTAATAATGAGACCCAATCCGGGTAGGTCACCCGTAATAATGAGACCCCAACTTCCATCCGGGTAGGTCACCTGTAATAATGAGACCCAATCCGGGTAGGTCACCCGTAATAATGAGACCCCAACTTCCATTCGGGTAGGTCACCCGTAATAATGAGACCCAATCCGGGTAGGTCACCCGTAATAATGAGACCCTAACTAACCTGGGTAGGTCACCCAGAATAATGAGACCCTTCTAACCACTAACTCGGGTAGGTCACCTAGAATAATGAGACCTCATATCTAACTTGGGTAGGTCACCCAGAATAATGAGACCCTTCTAACCACTAACCCGGGTAGGTCACCCAGAATAATGAGACCCCATATCTAACTTGGGTAGGTCACCCAGAATAATGAGACCCTTCTAACCACTAATCCGGGTAGGTCACCCAGAATAATGAGACCCCATATCTAACTTGGGTAGGTCACCCAGAATAATGAGACCCTTCTAACCACTAACCCTGGTAGGTCACCTAGAATAATGAGACCCCTCTAACTACTAACCCGAGTAGGTCACCCAAAATAATGAGACCCATATCTAACTTGGGTAGGTCACCCAAAATAATGAGACCATTCTAACTTGGGTAGGTCACCCAGAACAATGAGACCCATATCTAACTTGGGTAGGTCACCCAGAACAATGAGACCCTTCTAACCGCTAACTTGGGTAGGTCACCCAGAACAATGAGACCAATCTAATTTGGGTAGGTCACCCAGTATAATGAGACCATCTCGACTATTCTCACTTGGGTAGGTCACCCATCATAGCGAGACCACCTTCATCATTTCTTTTTTCTTTACAACACTTACTAATTAAAGCCTTTTACAAAGACTTTAGTCGTAAGCATTGTAAAGAAGGGGGCAACTGTCATAACCCAATTTTGGGTCATTCCCCAAAACTATCCAAAAATACAAAAAAATAAAATAAAATAGGGTCAGTATCGGTGAGAAAATGAAGGCAGAAATTATTGGCGTTTCAAGAGTTCGATCATACCTCTTTTATGCCCGGAAATGAAAGAAAATGCAGATTCAAGGTTAACATAATTTATTAGTGGATAAATCTGTGTAGAAATTAAGTCGAAAGATATAATTAAATTTTTAGGTGCCAATTCGATTTAATCATTGGCCAATTTAAAAATGTAATTATATTCGAGAATTAATTTATGGTTCAATTGAAAGATTTCATTAAGCGCGATGATTTAATTATATTTTAAATTGGTCAAATTAAATTTATTAAGGGCTTAGTCAATGAGAAATCAAGTTCTTAAATTTAATCCGGGTGCAATTGATGAGATGGGAATTTTCGGAGACTGATTTAAATTATTGCAAGCCAATTATGCGCAATCGCGGGCCAAATTGAATAGATTGAGTTTAATTGTCAATTGAGGATTAAATCGCACAAATCAGACATCAAGGACCAGAATAAAAAGGCACAAAGCTAAGGTTGAGATTGAAGTTTTTAAGACCATTTAGAGCAATTAAAAATGGAGGACCAAATTATACTTTTACCTTTAGAAACTTTGAAAGGTGCACTGTTCCGGCTGCATTTTGGGAAATTACACTGCGTGCCGTCCGGCTTTAATTGAAGACGCTCCTGCATTTAAAACTTAGCGTCGATACTTGCATTAAGCCGTTGGGCAGCCGAAGGGTCTAGTTAGGCACTGCTATAAATAGATGAAGGAGAAAAAAACGAGGGGGAGAACCAACGGGCAGAGAAAAATTTGAAGTAAAAAAACGGGAGAAGAGAAGTTGCAGCGAAGGGAAAGCAGAGAGAAACAGAGGGAAAAAATAAGGGGAAAAATAGGAATTTACGAGGCAAATTTTAGATAAAAAAACTCAGTAATCTTCTGCAACAGAGCCCCAGCATCACCATTTCCTTTCCCTTTTCCTTTTTTCCTTCCCTCTCGATCGTTCGGTCGTTTCTCTCTCTAAGACCAGGTACGCCGGAGCTTCTCTCTTTCATCCAGCAGCCACCACTCCGTCCATTTTTGCATCACCCCACCATCACCAGAAGCCACCTTTCCACAGAAAAGAACCCAACAGCAACTCAGGCGCGGCAGCCGAGCAACAGCCCCAGTTGACAGCAACGAATCCCGACAGCTTCCGAAGCTCCGTCTGGCCACCACAGGCCACCATTTCCGATGCCACCACGACGGGAAGCACCACCTCGACGTCCTCTACATGAAGGTACTAGTAGGTAAGCCATTCATCACACTCGAAAATTCTCCACGTTACTGTTCATCTCCTACGCGTGCATGCAGGGGGAGTGAATTCGTTCACTCCCCTGCCCACTGTCCCTGCATGTGGACAGTGGGTTGGTCGGGCCGGGCTTTGTGCCCGACCTGACCCTCTGCTGAACACGGGCTTCCAGCCCGTTTGGGCTGGAAGCCCAGTCCAGATAAAGGCTGGGCTACCAGCCATCTGGGCTGGCAGCCCAGCCTGAGGTAAGGTGGGCTGGAGGCCCAGCCCGAGGTGGGTGAGCATCCAGGCCACCGAAAAAATAATAAATAAAATCATATAATAAAAAAATACAAATTTTGCAAAAAATATATTTTGATTTAAAAGGACAAAATATATTTGTTTTCATGCATACGGCCAATACACTAGCATATTTTAAAATTTCTTTTTTTCAAAAGAAAAATATATTATCTTGAAAATAAAAAAATATATTTTTGCATGGATTTAGCAAAGAAAAATCATTTCCCGCATTTTTGGATTTTACAACATGTTTGTAAAGTTCCTAAGGGTATTGGCCAATATTCCAAAAATATTAAAATCTTTTTCCGGGTTTATTATTCATTGTTGGTATTTGGATAAAAATATCCTAAAGGGTTAAATCCAAAATATTCAACGGGAATGATATGCTATTATTCACTGTCGGTGTTTGGATAAATAAATCCTAAGGGGTTAGTATCCAAAATATTCGGGGGGAATGATATGCTATTATTCACTGTCGGTGTTTGGATAAATAAATCCTATGGGGTTAATATCCAAAATATTCGGCGGGAATGATATGCTATTATTCACTGGCGGTGTTTGGATAAATAAATCCTAAGGGATTAATATCCAAAATATTCGGCGGGAATGATATGCTATTATTCACTGGCGGTGTTTGGATAAATAAATCCTAAGGGGTCAATATCCAAAATATTCGACGGGGATAATTTGCATTTATTCACCGTTGGTGTTTGGATAAATAAATTATAAGGGGTCAATATTCAAAATATTCGACAGGGATAATTTACTATTATTCACCGTTGGTGTTTGGATAAACAAATCCTAAGGGGTTAATATTCAAAATATTCAGCGGAGATAATACACCATCACCATTTAACCAGAATATTTTTTGAACTATCAAAAACATAACAAATCATAAACAAACCAAAACGTCAAGCAGCTTACCTTAGGTAGGGCGTATTAGGGGTGCTAAAACCTTCCCTTTACGCAACCATTCCCTTGCCTTAGAATCTCTGAAAGACCAGTTTTAGGTTTCCTAGTAACCGTAATACTAGGTGGCGACTCCCTTTTCCAAAAATAAAGATAAGACCCCCTCACCATGAATTTCCCCTGCTCACGGGGACGGTCACCGCGACGTCGCGCTCATTTTCGGGGTGTGACAACAGATATATTAAAAGAAAAAAATGAAGTGCCAATTGTTAGAGTATAGAAGAAAAATATTCTAGAGTAGTGTATTTGTATTTTAGAGTATAGAAGAAAAATATTCTAGAGTAGTGTATTTGTATTTTAGAGTATGAAAGAATGTATGAGAAAAGTGTATAAATAGAGAAAGGCAACCACAACAAAGGCATAAAAAACAGAATATCAATACAACAACAATTCAAATTTCAGTCTCCCTCTCTTTTCTCTCTTCTCCCTCTTCCCATCTCTAAACTCATTCTTTCATTTCAATTATGTACAAACTTTCTCAATCCTAAACTTTCTCAATCCTAACATGGTATTAGAGCTTTTATGCTTGCGCAAATAAATTAATTGATCCAATACAATCCTCTGCTTCCGCAATCTGATCCTCATGCATTATTCAAAAAAAAAAATTAAAGCTAAAACAGAGCAGCAGCAACAGAGTGAGAATCATTGTGAAGAAGCTGCGAAGCATGCCTCTGTCTCCAGTCATCACCACCACAGATGTAATCTCCACCGAGAGCCACCTCTGCCAGGCTCAACTGATTCTAGAGTACCAGGACCTCTGCGATCACTCCAATCTCTCTCTTGCGCACCTCCAAACCCTAACTACTGAATTCAAGTTGATTCGTCGAGAAAATGCAGATCTCAAAGTCACAAATAGTGAGCTTGTCAAGCTTGTTAGTCTCGCTTTCCAAGCCTCTGTGATGCAGCATCAACAATGTTCTTTGGGAAACAATCGTGATTTTGCATTTCAGCGGAGGAATAATGCTAATAACGTGGGGACAGAGACAGTGACGTTGCCGAAGAATATTTCCATTAGATCTACTGGTTTTGTTTGCAAGCAACAACAAAGACAGAGAACGGCAAGAGCAGCAAAAATGGTGAAGTTCTTGAAGAAAACCAAGGCCGTGATAATCCTGCAAGGAAAATACGCAGGTCGCAAAGCAGTGATCGCTAGGTCCTTAGACGATGGTACACATGATCGCGCGTATGACCACTGGTTGGTTGCAGGTATAAAGAAGTACCCAAGCAAGGTGAATCAAGCGATTTCTGGTAATGTGAGAAACAATGGAGGCGGTCGCGGTAGTGCTAGCAGTAACTCAACTCGGTCTTGTGTGGCAAGTCCACTCAATCAACTTGCTTCTGAATCATGTATGCAGATGCAGCAGAGCTGGATTGGATGCAGCGTGGCTTAGAGAGGAATAAGTAAAACCCTTAATTTTTTTTTTTTGTGATTTGTATGGTGTGTTTTGTGTGTGCTGCCGTTTTGATCGGTTCATTCTATCACCTCTCTTACCTCCCATTTCTTTCTTCTCATCCCTTTCTTCTCAATATCATCAACAAATGAAAAACTTCAGAAAAACTGAAATAGACAAATGAAATTTCAATCAAGAAATAGACAAATGAAATGTCTTCTCTCTCTCTCTCTTCTATCTTCTTTGCCATTTGAGCATTTTTCTTCTTCTCAATCTCTCAAATTCTCAAAATCTTCTCAATCAAATTCAAACTTGTCTTTCTGTTCTCTTCTTTCTATTTTCCAAACTGATTTTTATTAAACACGGTTAAGTACTCGTGTATTTTGTTTTTTATCTCCGCAACAATCAGTATTATTTTGCAGATATCTTGACAAAAGGCCTCACTGCTCCTCTGTTTCAAAGTCATTACTGCAATCTCATGCTTGGTTCATCAAAGCAAGAGATTGAGGGGGGATGTTAGAGTATAGAAGAAAGAATATTCTAGAGTAGTGTATTTGTATTTTAGAGTATGAAAGAATGTATGAGAAAAGTGTATAAATAGAGAAATGCACACACAACAAAGGCATGAAAAACAGAATATCAATACAACAACAATTCAAATTTCAGTCTCCCTCCCTTTTCTCTCTTCTCCCACTTCCCATCTCTAAACTCATTCTTACATTTCAATTATGTACAAACTTTCTCAATCCTAAACTTTCTCAATCCTAACACCAATGGAACAAAGGGGAAGTCAATGAACGAACCCTTGCCACTTTATACAAACTTTTTCAATTACTGTCTTTATTTTCATGTATAATGAAGTCAATGAGACAGAGGAAGGGGAAAAAACAAAGAAAGCTAATATGAAATAAAAAAAAAAGAAGAAGCAATAGAATCTTCTAATGGAAAAAGCACAACAAGGCAACTCATACCAACACGCTAATGCTATCCTCAAAGCGTACACCTAATTCTGTCATCAAAACAAGAATTGTCCCTGCAACATAAGCTGCCCATCTAAAAGAGGGACCACGAAATTAAGATACAGAGTTCTAAATATATCCAAATAAGAAACAAAAGTGACAGTGACCTACTTTTGTGATGGATCTTGGGCAAAATATTTTTTTGCCTTGTCATATGATGTTGGCATCTCTCCATCCATAAAATCAGATAGATCCATGTCAAAAGTCAGACCACGATTGCTTAACTCTGACCCATAGGATACCTGATTGAGATAAAGAAAGATGTTTACAATAGAAATTAAAGATTTATCTCATATATTAAGCTAAAAGCTTCACAAAATGAGTTCAAATCATATTTATCAGTTATCACAGCTGAATTAACAACATAAACCAACAATCCACATCGTATATGGAGAGTGACTGGAGGGGATGATGGATGGATGAGCGTGTGTGGAAATAATGTCTCAATATTCAAATGTGATACTTACTATTTGAAGAACGGGGGTAGGCCCTTATCCTTTTTCATTTTGCCGAGCCTGGACATGTTTCATGAGCCTATGTTTACTCGCATGGTTCTTTTGCACAGCAACATGGCAGGCTTCTTTAATAGGCATCTATGACAAGAAACGGAAGATGATTAATAGTGACAGATCTGATGTGAAAGAAGTGGAGTTTTCCTCACTATGGCTTCATTCATACATGGTGCATGATAATAAACTTCCTGTGCAAATACAACAAAGGAAAAAAGAAACCCTTCCATGTTCGTATCAAACACATAAAGAGGACCCATTTTAATTTCCAAATGATATTAAAATCCATCCATTTTGAAGATGATAGTGATTTATAGTGCAGGAATGCAACTGGTTGAGAAGAAACCGCAAATCACTACAAAGCCTAGAGTAAACCCTGTACATAGCCACGGGTTTCCAAGGTTTTTGCCCAGACTAAACCCGTTTCGCACGGCGTGGGTGATGCTCCCAGAGGGCCTGCTGCAGACGAAGAGAGGGGTCGAACCCCTGACCTCGTAAGCGGTCCGAGGCTGCCCTTACCAATTCGACCAGGACCCTTTGGGTAAGCAATCTGGTTTTTGAAAACACTAAAAGACTACACGAGTTAAAATCAATGTGTTTTATTGGACATTATACAGACCTTCCAATTAAAGAGTCCTGCAGTAGCCTTACGTTCCCGGATTTGGCGCCTCTTAGTGTTCTTCTCAGGATCATATACAGTATCTAGCTCTGCCAAACTCTTTGAGAAACTTTTTGTATCTGGAAGGCCTTGAAGATCTCCATGTAGAATCTCAAAATCACCAGTGCATCTAGCAAGAGTTGCATAAAAATGTCAACAGAATAAAAAATTGAATGTATCATCAAAATTAAGAATCTGCCAAGTTAAATGGACAAAGACAAAACTCACGTGCTTGTTAGGGATCCATTTTCAATTATTTGGGTAGCTGGAGACCCGGTAGAATTATTGAGTTCATTTTCAGCACTGGAATACCATTCTGGGATGCTGATATCTCGTCCAAGGACCCTTTGCAATTGATAACCAAGGAACAATGGCATCTCGCAATCTTCTTGCTCCGCTAAACTACTCTTTCATAAGGAAAAATGGGACAATTGCTTCAGACCATTCAAGACAAGGAAATAATATTTTAATGTAAATCTGAATTTAGTAACTCAATTTTTTTCACAAGAAATTCTAGCATTTTGACAATGCACAAGGTGTGACAAAACAAAAATTGTCCCAGGGAAAAGAATCAAGGCAGCTTAGCCATGTGTAAAACATCTCAGAAAGGTTGAAATTGCAGGGATACGAGGATTAATGTCCATGGATTATTTATTCTTAACATTTGATTTGTATATTTTCTTTGTAGATAGTTACAAAATGAAAGGAGCTACAAGAAAAAACACAGAGAGAACTGAAGAATAAAAGGAAGAAAACAAAGGATTATGATGACACTTTGGAAACAATCATTGCACCTCAGGCATATTTCTCAAAAAGGGTTCTTCATTGAAATATTCTCTTCTCACAAGGACAAATGGTAACCTGAATGCCAGGGCTTCACTGACGGTGCCATATCCAATTTTTCCTGAAGAAATGGAAATCCCATTAAATTTCTGTTTTAATCTGTTTAATTTAGATCACCTACAAAAAATATCACACTGACCAAGCATGCAGTCTGATGCAGCAATAAGATCAGGTGTGTAGGCATCTTTGGCAAGCTTTATGAAATTTGGTGGAAGCTCCTGGCTGTCAGAAGCACCACAAACCTGAATCAAAACTCACATGCTTCAATAACCATTATGAAAATGTGTTTTTAAACATTACAAAGACATCGAAATTGTTGCTGAAAAAGGTACCAGGCAAAGCCAACCAGAAGGTAAGTACTCCTCCTTCAACTTCCACCCAGATGGCTGCACAAGAGGGAAAGAAGTTTGTAGTAAGAATGAAATTATTGTACAGTTCCAACCAATGCATAACGCATCGAAGAATATCAGGGACAAACATCGCAGTGGACATTCAATGGAGAAAGAGAAAATTACTTCACGCAAGTTTGAGTACACATCAGATCTACAACAGTTTTTAGTATCCTCACCTATCCACCAAAGTCAAGGATTACCATCTTCACATCATTACTGATGCCAAGTTCCTTCCTTCCTTGCCTATGTTAAGAAAATAGAATAATTGGATCAACATCTGAATGATATAAAGAAGGGTTTCAGCAGTGTTCAGAAGCCATACCTCCTTGTGTGTTTTGTGCAACCCCCTCACAACAAGAGGTACATCAATAACATCCCTGAAAGCAGGCACTGAAACAGAAGAGAGCCAAATTAATATTTTGAGAGCAGCCAAAAAATGTTCCTGCACCAGGTATGGAAATGAGAAAGGAAACACAGGGGGGTTCATCTTGAGGCTGTGTATGAACTGTTAGAGTAGTATACAAGATGTATAAATAGAGGTTGTTGTAACACACAATGTGGGTGACAAAGATAATAAAATTCAAATTCTCTTCTCTCCCTCTCCTCTGTTTTCTCTTCTTTGTTTTCTCTCTAATTGTTCTTCATCAATTACATCATTCTAACATGGTATCAGAGCTTCAAATGCTCACGCATACACATTAATTCAAATTTCTTGCTTCCGTAATTTGCTCTTCTTCACAATCTTGTTTACAGTGAGTTGCTACAGAAAAAAAATCTTCGTCTTCTTCACTCCAAGCTTGATGATCGGAGCAACCTGAGCACTGTTGTCTTCTTCGTCGCCAGTCAGAGCTTTCTCATCTTCTCTATGCTCATGTTCAGATGAATAACCTCTGCAAACCGATATTGCAGGGCGGATCCTCTGCTCAAAAATCTGAAGCAACACAATCACAAATCGTCTCCTTCATCTAAGAATCTTCTCAAAATCAGTACATAAATGGAGGAGAAGGAGAAGGAGAAGGAGAGTTCTGTGATTCAACTCACTGATTTCAAAATCGAGGTTCTTATTCATCCACTTCCTCAAGCTGCCAAAGACCTGCACTTCGCCGAGATACGATTGGAAGCGCAGGACGTGCCGTCGAAGCAAGCGGAGGCGATTACTGCTGTGATGACTGGAGTGTTGAATGATAGTTTGGAGAATGTTGCTCATTCTTTTGTTTCTAAGGCAGAAATGCAGAAGAGTGAAATGATTCAAGACGCAAATTTGTCTAAGTTTAAGTTTGAAGCACAGAGTTCTCAGGAGCATCATTTTTCTTTGCTACAACATGAGACTGAAAACTTCAGAGGAGACAGAGAGAAAATGCGCAATGAATTGAAGTATGAAATTGATATGGTAACTGGTGGACAGTGTTTGGATTTGACTCTAGAAAGAGGATGTATACGCGACGAGTTGGCAAAACAGAATGCAGAAACCACAAACAAGCTTGATAGAGAAATTCATGCCTTGAGAGCACACCTGGAAGCAGCGATGACTCATCGTTTCAAGGAATTGCTTTCCTCTTCAAATTTGCCTTCCACCTTCTCTCCAAAACTCATCTCAATCAAAGCCTCCACATCATCAACTCTCAACTCCAGAGAGAACAAGCAGAGAGACATAGGATTGTTGAAACATTGGATGTCGAGATCAAGCGTTGGGCTGCAGGAAAAGAGGAACATTAATGTGCTCTGCTATCATCACTCCAATGTGATGTGGCTTGAATGTGAACGGTAGCCTATTTCCTTGACCGATTGATCACTGGTGCTGCAATTCCAAATGAAGCGGTAGACATGCACTCTCTAACATTGAGCTAGGGTTCCTTTGTGCCTTTATTTTTTTTTTCTTTTATTCTTCTGTGCATGTGGTGTTGTTTTGACAAAAAAAAAGATTAAGAAAAAAAAAAAAACTTACTCTGAAGAAGAAGAAGAAGAAGAAGAACATGAATTCTTACATAGATTAAGAAATTCATCAACAAATGAAAAGCTTCAGAAAAACTGAAGAAGACAAATTAAATTCAAACCCATTCTATCACCTCTCTTACCTCCCATTTCTTTCTTCTCATCCCTCTCTTCTCAAAGTCTTACAAAGACAAATGAAATTCAGGTCAAGAAATAGACCAATGAAATTCCTTCTCTTCTCTTCTCACTTTTACATACTGTTTGTCAAAAGAATTAAGTACTCATGTATTTCATTTTCATTGTTACAATCTCATGTTTTGTTTATCAAAGCATGAGATTGAGGGGGGATGTTAGAGTAGTATACAAGATGTATAAATAGAGGTTGTTGTAACACACAATGTGGGTGACAAAGATAATAAAATTCAAATTCTCTTCTCTCCCTCTCCTCTGTTTTCTCTCCTTTGTTTTCTCTCTAATTGTTCTTCATCAATTACATCATTCTAACATGAACCAACATACTTGGGCAAAATCCTGTGAGGCTGATTAGGAATTCACAGTGAGAATAATCCTCTGCTATCTGTAATAATTTCAAGAGCATAAGCAAATTTACTACCACTAAAATCACACCAAAGCAAGTTCCAAATCAAAAGGGTAAATCCTGAATGCCAAAACAGTGCATGTTCACAGAAAAAATACAGCCACGTCAAATTTCATGTAAATTCTTGAGATGAAGAGTTAATGGCAATTGGTTTGACAGTAAAATCACTATATTGAATGTTTTCTATGCATTTTGTGATTAATTGTCTTGGTTGGGATTTTTGGTACAGCAGAAAAAAGATAACGGGAGAAGATATTGGAATTATGACCAGAAGATATCAAATGAAGAAGGCATTGGCAAAAGGTCACAAGAACTAGGGAAATGAAAACACTAATTGGACAATTATGAGTATGAGGGGAAAGGAATTCCATAAAAACAATGTCACCTGCCAAACTATTGAACGATGATGATTTCCAGCTGCCATTACATACTCTGCATAGATGAAGTCCAAACTGCAGCAGTGTAAAGACAAAGATCAAACAGTTTATTATAGAATCACAAGGATTGATGGCGTTGCTAGCAAGATTTCAAGCAGGGGCTTTAAATTTTTCATAAGTTATATCAATGACCTTGCACGTCATATCATATTTTCAACCATGGAATGGTATCACAAACATCATCCCAAGTCTAGGGTTTATAACATGACCTAAGCACTGTGTAAGAACCACCACTAAGCAACTTCATCAAGAAAGAAGCATCTATACTAAAATAGAATAGGATACAAGAAGCAAACTTTTTTGTTTCACGCCATAAATTTAGCTAAGGTCAGGCAACAGAAGACTTTCCCATCCAAGTATCTCAGTTAAGGTCAGGCAACCTTATGGTCTAGTTTTAATTTTTTGACATTACAAAAAAGTGACAATAAGGGATATTTATTCAGTGGATAAATTAAAAAACTTTCTTCATGCAATTATGCCTTTTCACCTAACCAATGTTTCTATTTTTTTTTCCTTGAAAGAAGAAGAACAGAGCATAAATTCTTGTGGAAATATCCATTAAAACGTCTGTTCCTCCAAGACTAGAGTGATTGTTGATAACATTCAATACATTTACCCTCCAAGATAAATTAGACACAAATAAGAGAAACATCATATTTCCTATAAAAAAAACAGCAAAATACTATGCCTGATCATAATTATTGTTTCTTGCCTATTTATATATGTATTCACAAGAAACTGAGAAGGACAGTTAACAAATTAAGATGGAGTAAAGAAAGGAGGAGGTGTGAAAAATAAGAGAAGGTTATCCCACAAATCTGGTATCTATCAATTTAATATTCATTTATATATATCACAAGATTCTAATAATTTCGGATATATATATATATATATATATATATATATATATATATATATATATAAATCATGTTTTTCAAATTTGAATGAGATTTTATCGATTATAATAATATCAAAGATATCGAAAGATCAATGCTCATATATTTCAATTTAATGTATTTTAAATTACATGTATTTTGATGTCTCGTAATTAATTAAGATGCAAATGATTCTATCCATTAATTATTTGTGCTAAAAAAGAGTGTATAAAGTATTTTATGTATAAAAAAGTGTACAAGGTTGATATTTTTTGGAGTTTAATATATTTTTTTTGGATAATCGGGGTGTCCGGATTAGTTTATATGTACCACAAATAATCACTGAACCCAGTGAACATGATGCAACATTGATGGATTGATGGTAAGATGATCAACCGATGGATAGAGGATGTTAGCCAGTGAACATCATGCAACATTGATGGATTGATGGTAAGATGATCAACCGGTGGATAGAGGATGTTAGCACGCTACAAATATGTTAATGCTGACTTCTTAGCCAGCTGGGTATTCATAGCGAGTATACCTAATCCATGTCATGCTGAGTCGACGGCAAGTAGCTCACGCGTTGTTAACAGATAACAACAATAACTGTTTATCCATCAAACAAGGAGAAAATAGAGAGCACGTGTGGGGGGCTATCCTAATTATTGAGTAGCATCATCACTAACTTATCAGCATTGGTTGGTGAAGTTAAGAAGGAGGAATTAGTAAGAACAGAAGAGACCTGGTACTTGAATCACAAAAATAATAAAACAAGAACACCTAGTCTGATGAAGTTTTCATGCACTCCTAGATCTGAGAGATCTTTCGCGTAGTTCATTACAAATCTTTTTGGAAGCAGCTGGTACAAAAACCAAATAATTTTAACCCCCCGCCAATTTTCAAGCAAAATACATTGAACCAAATTGTTTTTCCTGCCCTACAGAAAAATAAACAAATTGATATATATGAAAGATTGATTAATTACCTCCAGGCCGACATCAAACGCAACACCCAACTAGCGCCAAACCCTTTATAGCAAACCCTTTTCCTCTTCATCACTCCTCTTGATTCCATTTATAGTAAGTGGTCATCTCTCTCGTTCTTTCTGCTTTGATGTTTTCTATTTAGCAGCCAACAATTCTCTAAACGCTAACTGGGGAGTGCTACAGTACATTTTGCTCGAATAGCTGCCCAAATTCTTAATATTTTTTACTATTTAATATACATATATATACTTAATGCATACGCACATTAACTATTTTATTTTTTATTGATTAATAACTAACAACAGATAATAGATAATAATTAGATACTCGAAAATAGTTTAGAGACATTTAAACATCTTATTCGATTGTTAATAGAAAATCTAAACCGTGATTTCAATAACTAGTGATGTCGCCGTGAGAATAGAAGGTGTTGTGAAGGAGGCCCTGGCTATATAGTTATAAGCATTTCTCCACGTTAATGTTTGCAAACACTTATGAATGGATTGTGCTCGAGTCCTGTTAGAGTTGGTAGAAGCAAAATCTGGTGCTCGGTTACCTTTAAAAAAAATCATGGTTTTGTCCTTTTGAATTCAAGGAAGACTCTAGAACATTTGTTAGGTTCAGACTGTGGTCTTAAGAACTCAATCCCTAAACACTTACATCTGAACTGGTCAGGAATCTGGAAGCTGTTTTGTTGGTTTTGGTGTTAATAATCTTTTTTCATTTTTTACAGAGTGGTATTGATAAGCTACCATAACTAGAAAGCAAGCATGCCAGAATGAACCAATCGAATTGGGGTTGATGTCAATCTATATTTCTTCGTCTTCTTTTTGTTTTTTACCCTTTGCAGCGAATAAAAAACTTTCTGAGTGTTAGCATACTCTATTGAGTAGAAGGGTAGATTTCAATTTAAGAAGGAACCTGAGGTACCTTTCCATACATAAGGTCAACTGCTATTGTAGACCAAAACCTGACCTCTATTAATAAGTGTTAACATACTCCACACATTTTATTATTTACTAGTCACATACCTGTGTCTCGTCGCGGATGGCACCATATTTTTTTTAATATAAAAAAATATTATAATAAATCATTATTGCCTCGTTGTTGTGATTTTTTTCTATTATAATATAAATTTGGGCAAAATAACAAATCTATGAAGAATTCCAGTAAAATGCATGCTTTCTATAAAATATATGAATTTTAAATCGATATAAATTTATCTAGTTTAGTAGGTTTCAACGAAATCATCAGTATAAAATTATCATCATCATTAAAAAAGCAAGAAGATTTAGATACCTGAATCATTGAATTCACTGTATTAGGATTAGTTCTTTTATAATCCAATTTAAATAAAATAAAATATAAATTATAAAAACACCTGCAATAATCAAATAATAAAAATAAATAGTTAATTTTCTATCTACAAAGTGAAGAAAAACATTATTGAAAATTCATTTCTACAGTTAAAATTATTATCAATATTATTGCCCAAACAACTAAAATCATTAAATTGTCCCAAAGAATAAAAAACAGAATATTTTCACAACAAAAAAATAAAAAAATCACTAAAAGTATCATTATTATTGCCCAAATAATGAAATCATAAAATCATCTGATCCCAAAAATAAATAAAAATAATAGGAAACACAAAACAAAAGAACAAATGGAAAGAGGGAGAAATATTAATTTTATAATGTTCACCAACATAAATTAAAATTTTAGGACTAAACCGAATAAAAATAAAACCTCGATAAAAAATAAAATGATAAAAATTAAAAACAAAAACTAAAAGTATAGATGTATATATACAGATAAAAAATAAATATTATCCAAGAAAGACCGAAAAAACCAAACGAATTAATACCAAATAAAAAATTCAAAGAATAAGGGCTAAAATAAAAAATAAATTACATAACTAATTCCAACTAAGGCCAAAATTGAAACAAATAAAAATCTTGGGACCGAAACCAATAAATACATTTAAAAAAAATTGCAGTGTAATTTTATTAAAAATTTAGAAGAATAAGGTCCAAAATCAAAAGTAGCATGCATATTAAAACAAATTAAAACTTGCATACCGAAAAAATTAAAGGAACAAAAAGAAATAAAAAATCAAAAGAATAAGGATTGAAATGAAACCCAACATATTTAATCAGTTTCAATTGAAGGGTCTAATTGAAAACAATCACAATTTTCATTGAAGTAATCAAGAATAAAACCAAAATCAAAAGAGTAGGGACTAAAATAGACCAAGCACAGATATGAAGGACCTACATGTAATTTCCAGCTACAGGAAATAGAAAAAAGAGAGAAAAATAAAAATCATCCACCGGTTTTTATTGAAAATTCAAATTTTACATTGTCATCATTATCATGACTATAACAATTAAAATTATTATCAATATCACTATCCAAAAAATTAAAATCATTAAATTTTCTTAAAGAATAAAAAAAAGCAAAACATTTTTACAAAAAAACTAAAATAAAAAATAATCACTAAAATTATAATTATTATTGCACAAGTAATGAAATCATAAAATCATCTGATCTCAAGAATGAATAAAATAAAAAAAAAAAAACATGAAAAAAGAGCAAACAAAATATGAAATATTAATTTTAAAATGATCACTAATATAAATTAAAATATCAGGACTGAACAAAATAAAAATAAAACTCCAACAAAAAAAAAACTAAAAGCATAGATAAATAAATACGAGTAAAAAATAAACATTGTTTAAGAAGAACTGAAAAAACTAAAGGAATTAACTTAAATAACAAATTAAAAAAATAAAAACTAAAATTAAAGATATAATATATAATTAATTTCAATTTAAAAACAAAATTCAAACAAATAAAAATCTTTTACCGAAACAAATAATATTTCTGGCAAGCAGTAGACATCGATAATAACTCGAACAAGCATGGGCTTCAACTAAGTCTCTCGTCCAAGCAAGAAGCAGCAACAACTCTCTAGAGATCTTTCTCTTTAAAGAACCATGTTTTGAAGTAAAAAGCTAGTGAGAATTACTTGCCACCAGCAAACCTCACTCACAATGACTGGGGGGAACCTTTTGACTTTAAAATCTATAGCTGTAATTTGATTTTTTTAAGGATTGTTAATTTCTTTCAAGTCCGATGATTGGGCAACTTTGTTTTGATGGCGCTTTTCATTTTGGTATGCTTTTGGAAATATATTTTTCTGGGTCATTATGTTAGAAAACGTCCTTGCGCATCGATATCTAATGGATACCTGACACCTAATCAGATTGGGTTTGGTCCTTCATTAGAGAGAGAGAGACAATAAACACAAACATAAACTTGTTGTAATAAAATGAAGATAATTCAAGAATTCATCTTCAGAAGATTTCATAATTTGGCAAACATGCCTCGACAGACATGCTAGTTTTAGCCAAATAATGATGATGATAACAACAATCCCCTCAACTGAAACATAAACTATAGTCATTAAAGCCACGTTGACAGATACTAATAATCCAAAACTGCTGCAAACTAACATGACTAGTCGATCAACAACTCCCACTGCATACCATCACCCACAAAATAACCATCTCAACCCACTCAAAAGAGTGGAGCCGGCAAGTTCAAGTCAAACAACAACAGTCTTTGCTGCTCTTCATTTAAAAACAAACCCATGTTTCATTCACATTCTCGATCTTGTATGTCATAACCCAATTTTTGGGTTATTCCCCAAAACTAGCAAAAATAACAAAAATAAAATAAAAGAGGTTGGTGGCGGCAGAAAAATCAAGGTAGAAATTTTGGACGTTTTCGAAAACCCGATCGTACCTCTTTTTTGCCTAGAAATGAAGGAAAATGCAGATTCAAGGATAAAATCATTTATTATTGGTTAAATCTGCATAAAAATTAAGCTGAGAGGCATAATTATATTTTTTACAGACCAATTTGATTTAATCATGGGCCAATTTGAAGTATAATTATGTTTAAGAATTAATTTAGGTTGGAGTTGAAGGATTTAATTAAGTTCAAGGACTTAATTATACTTTAAATTGATCAAATTAATTTTGTTAAGGGTTTAATTGATAAAAGATAAAGTTTTTGAGCTTTATTCGGGTTCAATTAAGATTGGAGTTTTCAGAGACCGAATTGAATTTTTCGCAAACCAATCGTGTGAAATTAGGGGCAAAGTTGAAGAAAATTAAGAGTTTAATGGTCAATTGAGGGCCAAATCGCATAAATCTGAAACCAATGACCAAAATAAAAAGGTGCGCAAAGCTAAGGCCAGTTTTGAAATTTTAGTGGGGGTACAATTCCATAAATTTAAAAGTTTAAAATCAATTAGGAGTGCAATTAGAATAATCACAAATCGAGGGACCAAAATGCAATTTCACTAGGTCTCCCACCTGCAGCAGCCATGCACGCTGCCGTGAAGGCAGCCATACCATTATAGCATGCCGCTATGGGATTCGACTCATCACCGTGCAGCTATAGCTCACCATTGTGGGATTCGACTCATCACTATGCAGCTGTAGCTCGCCAACCCCACTCACTGTATACAGTTGTAGCTTGGTGTGACAAGGTCCACCTCCTCCGCCTATAAATAGCACGGGGATAGAGTGAAGGGGACAGACGGGGAGAACGAGGGGTAAGGAGAGTAAAATTTTGACAGTGAGGGACTGTCACGAGAGGAGAAAATACTGAAACTGGGGGAGAAAAAAAATTGGACACTGGGAATGAAAAAAAACAGAGGAGGAAACGAAGGGAAAATGATGAAAAAAAAGGGCAGTAACAAACTGGGAATACAACGTAGAAAATTAGCAAACCACTAGAACTCCACTTTTATTTTTTTGGTCATTGGCAGAGTTCCTCCGGCAACATATTCTCTGTCACTTTCCAACGCCAGCGTCTCTCTCTCTCCATCTTCACCGCCAGCCACCAAGAACCATGGCAGCCCACCATCTCGTAGTAGCTGAAGCCCTCTCTTCTTCTCCGCTATAACTCCCTCCTTTCTCTCTCCACGATGGCTCCTCTCTCTCTCAAACCAGTTGCATCGTAACTCTCTCGCACCACCAGCCAGCTCCGCACACCACCTGGTCTCCCTCCTCAGTGCCAGAAGCTTCACCAGTAGCTCCAGCCCAGCCTTCTTCTCCAGCTCCGACAAGAGCTCCAGCCATGACAGTTGCAGCGGCAAGCAACAGACCAGCCCCTTTCGACACCTCCCACGGCCACCGCAGACCATCATTTTTTATGCCAACACGACAGGGAGAACCACCTCGACCTCCTTTACCTGGAGGCAGTGGTAGGTGAGCCTCTCGTGGTGGTCGGCCTACCTCCATTTTACTGTTTCACATAACACGTGAACAGTAATAATTCACGCAGCACGTTTTTCTTTCTTTGATATATTAACCAGTTCATGATTATCTGTTGAAATTTTTATTTTTGTTTTATCATTTATTTTTTTTATGTTTATTTTTTTGTTAAAGTTTTTAGGCTTTTTTTTTTCTTTGATTTAATTTTTTTTTCATTGTTAACACAATAATAATAATAATAATAGTTTTAGTTTTTGTTCTAACTTATTATTTTGTTAATTGTTGTGTTTTTTTCTCGGGGTAATTTAAATCATTTTTATTATTTTGACAGTAATATTGGTGAATTTTAGATGTTGAGATTTGATGTTACTGTTGTTATAATACAGTATGTTGATATGTTTTATTATATCAAACTTTACATGTATAAATATTATATTTTAATCTCTACAATTATAAACATTGTTTGCTCGACCCACAACGTAGTGCGGGCAATTAACTAGTACATTCTTATATTATGTTGGAAATACCTAGAGATACTCATACCTATCCCAATTTATTAAAAATAATTAATCATGAATTATTCTTTTCTAATAAAGGAAGGGTTTGAGCTCTAAAAGTGAGGGGATTTTTATTAGTTTGCATGAAACTATCAATTTATTTTTAATAAAGATTTTATTTGCTCATCTTGGGAAAGAAATTACTTCAAAAGATAGGGGGAACTAGCAATTTTTTTAGAATTAGAAAAGATGAACTACTTAGAGAGTAGAGTTAGCAACAATGGGGACTCCTTTTTTCACACACGGGCACACCATCAATGAAAGTTCTATCACCTGAGATGTTTGATGTTCAAGAAGATAAGGAGAATCTTAGATGGGAAATTTGCTCATTGATTTTAAATTTCTAAAATACCCCCAGTTCCAGGGGTTATGTTTTGTCATTTTTGGAGCTAATTTTGTAGTTTTACTATGCAAAGAATTCAGAAATACCATTCATATCCCCTAAAAATTTCTAAAATGCCCCCAGTCCTCGGGGTTAAAAACTTTTGGCCCTAGGAAAAAATAATAATTTTACTATAGCAATCCACAGTGAATTGCGTCTAGGTGAACAATAAAGAAATACACTGTAAAAACATCACATGATTTATATTTTAGTTAATTTCTACAACAAAATCATCCTTTTACTCTTGAGTTGGGGATACCTAAGCCTCGGGGCTTGGGTTCTTTTTGTATTTTTTATTGGTCCATCAATTATTAAAAAATATTGGGTATATGTGTTTTTTATTTTATTTTTGAACACTAAAAATATTTTTTTAACCTTAGAGTCCACTAAAAAAAATAAACCGAACGGACGAATCAGACTGAAAACACGCATTGACCGTTTAGCCCCTTAGACTAGTGCCCTTTTTTGTCCTTTTTGAGGGACGATACTGTCATTTCATTGTTCATGAGCGGGAAAAAACAAAAAAAAGAGTGGACAAACTCGCGCACACCATTGGATCAAATTGCGAGTCCACAGTGACAATGAGTCACAATGAACAGTAATAATCCGTTCTCTTTTAGCTCTTTCTTAATATACAAGATAGCTTCATGCGGTCAAGTGAATCACATCAAACTTTGAAATTGCTGTAAGAGTAGTAGGTAATAGCGAATTTGCCCGCGTGTTGTTTTGAATTTTTTTCTATGTAGAAAATTGATTAATTTTATGTGTGTTGTAATTGGTTATTTTAATATTTAATGAATAAAATTATAATTGATAAAATATATTCGGATTGTTTTTTAAAATGTTTTTTGTTCATAAATACATCAAAATGATATATTTTTTTATTTTTTAAAAATTATTTTTGACATCAGCACATCAAAATAATCTAAAAAACATATAAAAAAATTAATTTAAAATAAAAAAAAAATTAAAATACAATGTTGGAATTGAACAAATCCAATATACAAACAGAGGAAGAATGAACTAAAAAATCGAGATGGCTCGTGTATGGTAAGATGTGTTCTATATTAACAAACATAGAAACTTTCTCTTAGAATTCGCTACTTATGAAGATACAATAATCATAATTAAATAATTAATTTTAGTTATACATGGATCAAGAATATTCTTTATTATCCAATAATAATAATAATAATAATAATAAGCAACATTTTTATATTAATAAATAAAAAAAAATGTGATGTGTTAGATTTACTAAATAAGATTAGCTAGTAAAAGGATATAATTTTGTATTAATTACCTCAAATTGTGATGTTTGGAGTATGAGAGGTGTTGGGCCATCCCTTTCCCCCTTCTTTGAATTGTTCTTCTAGAATTGGGCTGCGGATGATTGCCAGCTTCTCTAGAGTTGTTGACTGGTAGATGTAATCCGGAAGTGCTTTCAGTTTCCGGCAACCCACAATAATCAAGTGTTGTGTGGTCCCACAAACTGAATAATTCTTCTAGTTGCAGTCCCGAATGACATTTTGTTCAAGGTAACTGCAATTGCGAACCTGTTTTTAATATCACAAAAACCTGTGGATCCACCCAAACCTGAGTGCCCAAATCCATAAAAATGACCCATCACTTGAACTAAATCTCCTGAAACCTAATCCAAATTTCCCATTTGGCAGTACTAGATTCCTTTACTCACCCACACCCATGAGCTCATCATGAATCCTGGGGCTATTAAAAATCTCGATGACATTATTTTGGCGTGAGTTTTCACTGGCAGCGAAGCCTTTTGGTGGCCTAGCATCACTACTGCTGCCACCAGTGTTGTCATTAACAAGCCTGGTATAACCATCACCGTTGCTTTCTCTACCATTATCACCATCCTTGAAATCTTTACTGTGATTCATCTTGAGCTCATAACCATTTCCTTTTTTCTTTGAAGCAAAACCCATTGCCTTTTTACCTTTCTGCTTTTTGGAGGTAATCTCTGAAGGAAATTTGGGATTGTGTAGGTGGGTACCAAGGGGTGGCTTGGATAAAGAGGAATGAGGTGGTGGGACAAGACCTCCGTCAACAAGAGCTGCATAGTAGCGTGCAAGAGCACGAGCTGAGCAATGCCCGTTAGCACTTGGTATAATGGCGCGACGAACATTAAGCATGTTAAACAAAGCAGGCACTACAGTTGCTAGTTGGGAAATGTTCTCTGGCTGGAAGGTGGAGGGACGTTCAGGACGGCCAGCAATTTTTGAGAGCTTGCTAAAATCTTCTTTATCTACTGTCAGAGATGCAAGTCGAGATTCCACACCTGGAGGAGACACATGACAAGCATTAATGTGCCAATCATGAACGAAACTTTGAATTTACAATTCCAGGAGCATGATAACACAATCTTTGGAAGGAGGGACAGGCAGATAGTATGACCACTTGAAAAAAAAAAAAAAGCAATTGCATGTGCAAGTCTTTTGTAGTGTTTCTGCTAGCGAGTCAAGAACATTGAATACAGAGACTTTAACAGATACCTGGAGGAAATCCAACATATAGCTCGCCTCCAATGTTGAGAGGTCGAACTATTGCTTCTTCAAGAATCTCCTGAAATTTCTTCCCAGAGGCATGCTGTTTCATTAAAGCACATTATTAAAATCCATGACAAATCAGGCTCCCTCCGGGCTGGAGCATGAGAGGTGTTGTGCCAGCCCTTTCCTCCTCCTTTGAGCTGTTGACTGGCAGATGTAATCCGGGATTGCTTTCAGTTTTGGGCATGTCTTAATAATCAAGGAACGAAGAGATGGCATAATTGAAATGAAGATCTTCGTCAAACTATAACCTTTTTCTCATTAATTTAACTGAAGCTCCTCCATTCGTCGTCTCTCAAACTCTTACCTTTTCCTCATTAGTTTAGAATACTTTTATTTCCAAGGTCATAATGAACAATGAACAGCACCAGAATCATGCTTGCCAATCGAATTGGGGCTGATGTCAATCTATATTTCTACGTCTTCTTTTTGTTGTTTACCCTTTGCAGCGAATAAAAAACTTTCGAGTGTTAGCATATTTCATTTAGTAGAAGAGTAGATTTCTATTTAAGAAGGAACCCGAGGTAACTTTCCATACATTTTATTATTTGCTAGCTAATACCCCGCGTCTTATCATAGGTGGCATCGTATTTTTTTCAATATAAAAAATTAAATATATGAAGTTTTTTTTATTATAATATAAATTTAAGTAAAATAATAAATTTGTACAGAATTTTTGTAAAGTGCAAATTTTCTATAAAATATATAAATTTTAAATCAATATAAACTTATCCGTTTACTAGATTTTAACGAAATAATCAGCATAAATTATCATTATCATTAATAAAAACAAGAAGATTCAAATATCTGAATTATTCAAATATATAAATATATAAAATATATAAATTTTAAATCGATATAAACTCACGTCTGTTGCAGGTGGCGCGTGCGGCGTCCTTCAGGGAGGTGAAAATGGGCTTCCAGCGTCTCAACCGATGCGCAGTTATGTGGTCTTTCTCATGGTGCGGCGCATTTTGGCAATGGGTGCAAGAGGCGTGACGATGGTCGGTTAAACTTTGTTTTTCCGTTTTCTCTCTCTTGCACTCTAAAATACAGGAGAGGCCCCCGGTTTTATTGTTTGTTCATTTCCATCCCTACACTTTTAATTTTTTGTATGATCCTTATTTCTGTTATATAAATTTTGATTTATTTTAGTTGGGTCCTTCGATTGAAATTCATTATATATTTAGGTTGCACTTCGGTCCTCCTTCTTTTAATTTCTGGATTGAGTTTAAATACCTTAATATATTCGGTACAAAAGTTTTTATTTTTTTAATTTTTTATTTGATTGAAATTGATAATATATTTGATTTTCATTTCAGTCCTTATACTTTTAATTTTTTATTTTAATCCCTTTTTTTTATATATTTCTGGAATACTCCCTATTTTTATCCATTTATATATAAGTGTGCTCTTAGCTTTGGCTTTTAATTTTATTATTTTTTTATTTGTTGAGGTGATATTTAAAGTAAAAAAATAGCTCTTAAATTTTTGTTTGTGTCTATGATCATTTGAAAATTGATATTTTTGTTTTTTCTCTCTCTTTGTTCTTTATTTTAGTTTTTTATTCGTTTTTTTTTTTCAAGTCAAATGAATTTTTTCACCTAATAATTTTTATTCTATCATTTATTTTATTTTTTGTTAAAGTTTTTAGAATTTTTTTAGTCTTTCATTTATTTTTGTTTTTTTTCATTATTAACACAATAATAATAATAATAATAATTTTAGTTTTTTTTCTTGCTTACTCTTTTGTTAATGTTTTTGAGTTTTTTCCTCTAGGGATAAATTGATAATTTGTGTTGTTTTGACAGTAATAGTAATGATAATTTTAGAGTGTGTTGATCTAAACTTTGCATATATATATATATATATATATATATATATATATATATATATATATATATATATATATATATATATTTTATTTTTGAACTAGCAAATTCTATTAATTTCTTTAATTCCAATAATTAGAAAAATTATTTGCTTAGCCCGCAACATAGTGAGGCTAATTTTTTTAATTTGCAAGTCAAATGATATTTTTCAGCTAATAATTTTTATTTTTGTTTTATCATTTTTTTTTTGTTTGCTCTTTTGTTAAAGTTCTTAGGATTTTTGTAGTCTTTGATTTAATTTTGTTTTTTCATTATTCACGCTATAATAACTACAGTAATAATAATAATAATAATTTTAGGCTTTTTTTTCATGCTTACTCTTTTGTTAATGTTGTTGAGTTTTTTTTTTTCCATGGGATAATCGAATAATTTTTATTATTTTCTCTTTTGTTAAGGTAGTATTTGTTTTTGAAAACTTTAGTTCTTAAATTTTAGTTTGTGTTTATGATCATTTAAAAATTAATATTTCTTTTTTTTTCCACTTATTTTTCTTTTATTTTTTTATTAGTTTTCTTTTATTTTCAAGTGAAATAATTTTTTTCAGCTGATAAATTTTATTTTTGTTTTATCATTTATTTTATTTTTATATATTTTTTGTTAAAGTTTTTAGGGTCTTTTTTTTTCTTTGATTTATTTTTTTTTTCATTATTAACACAATAATAATAATAATTTTAGTTTTTGTTATGACTTACTCTTTTGTTAACTGTTTTGTGTTTTTTTCTCGGGGCAATTTAATAATTTTTATTTTTTTGGCAGTAATAGTGATGATAATTTTAGATGTTGAGATTCGATGTTACTGTTGTTATAATAGAGCATGTTGATCTGTTTCATTATATAAAACTTTACATGTATAATATTATATTTTAATCTCAATAGTTATAAAGATTGCTTGCTCGACCCACAACGTAGTTGGGGCAATTAACTAGTACATTCTTATATTATGTTGGAAATAGCTAGAGATACTCAAACCTATCCCAATTTATTAAATATAATTAACCATGAATTATTCTTTTCTAATAAAGGGAGGGTTTGAGCTCTATAAGTGAGGGGATTTTTATTAGTTTGCATGAAACTATCTACTGAAAATACAGATTGAGGAATGATCTAACAGTTGAAAATGGGGTGTGCCATATAGAAGAAGTTGCTAATTCAACCCAGAACACAAAGAAGAAGGATTTCATTTTTGCTCATCTTGGGAAAGAAATTACTCCAAAAGATAGTGGGGAACTAAATTGTTTTTTCAGAATTAGAAAAGATGAACTACTTAGAGAGTAGAGTTAGCAACAATGGGGACTCCTTTTTTCACACACAAGCACACCATCAATGAAAGTTCTATCACCTGAGAAGTTTGATGTTCAAGCAGACAGGGAGAATCTTAGATGGGAAATTTGCTCATTGATTTTAAATTTCTAAAATGCCCTCGGTTCCAGGGGCTATGTTTTGTCATTTTCGAGGCTAATTTTATAGTTTTATTGCACAAAGAATTCAGAAATACCATTCATATCCCCTAGAACTTTCTAAAATACCATCGGTCTTTGGATTAAAAACTTTCGACCCTAGGGAAAAATGATAATTTTACTATAGCTATCCACAATGAACTGTGTCTAAGTGAACAATAAAGAAATACACAGTAAAAACATCACACGATTTATATTTTAGTTAATTTCTACAACAAAATCATCCTTTTACTCTTGAGTTGGGGAAACTTAAGCCTCGGGGCTTGGGCTCTTTTTGTATTTTTTATTGGTCCATCAATTATTAAAAAATATTAGGGTATATGTGTTTTTTATTTTATTTTTTAACACTAAAAATACTTTTGTAATCTTAGAGTCCACTAAATACTCTTTTACCCTGGATCTGATCTCATTCGACTTTGAATGATTTTTTAAAGTCTAGGTTGTCGCATATCACAAGTTTTTTGATTGTCTAGCCTTCAATAATAATCCACATGAATGACTAGTGAGAAAATTTTAAAATCTCTATTTAGGGGAGAGAGAATTTGTTATTCCTAGAATACTAGCTCTGTATTTTGTGACTTGTATAGTTTTTCTTATCTAACAAAAAAATCTTAAGAAATATTAAAAAACAAGAGGTATAAATTATGATTTATAAGAAAGTCTAAAAAATCATACAAGTTGACAAGGGATCAATTTATCCCCTGATAATTTTAGAAATGAACTCAATGAAGTTCTTATTTGATTTTTCTAAGTCTAGAAAAATATAATCAAGTCATATTAGTTCTAGGTTTCTCTTATAACTCAACTTATGGGAATAATTGTTTCTTTATATATATATATAACATAATATATATCAATCTTTACAACTCTTGTAAATGTACAGTGTTTAATACTTATAGCTTTCATTATAAATATTATATACATAATTAATATTCTAATTATTATTGGTCATACTATCTATGACACTATAATTATTGTTAAAAAAGAAATTAATTTTACTTAGGTTATAAGATTTATTTATCATATTATTATATTAAAAGTATTTAGAACACTGATAGTAAATTATTATTTTATTTTAAGAGAATAAATAGGTTATTTATTTATTTATTTATTTATATATATTAAGGTGTTAATATTAAATAAATATAAAAATATATACTTAGCCTCATATATTTATAAAAAAAATACTAAACATCATTTTTCAATGATTATCAACATAAATTAAAATTTTAACATTAATTTTTTGAGAAAAACCGTAATAACAGAGGAAAGCAAAAAATTCAGAACAAAAACCAAGAGTATGTATATATAAATATAGATAAAATAGCAAAACAGGAAAATAAAGCAGAACAGTAAAGAAAGGAGACAATAATTCTACGTGGAAAACCCTCTCAAAAGATTAAGTTAACAACTTTGTTTTTTTAATGTACAAATAATAATCAAACTATAAAAAACACAATTTAATTGTAAGAGAGAGCGACAACAATAAGTAAAGTAACAAACAATATAACTGATTAAACGGATACAAATCTCCTCCAATCTTGTTGTCATAAGTAACCGGCAACCAATCTTTATCAAAACTGCCAAAGAGAAAACAAAATAAGTAGAAGACTTAAGTAGAGAGTTTCCAAAATTAAATACAAGGTTCTAAAACTAATTAAGCAACGTTTTTATACTGTAAATAAATAAATAAAAATGTGATGTCAGATTTAATAAATAAGATTAGCTAGTAAAAGGATACAATTTTGTATTAATTACCTCAAATGTGATGTTTGGAGTATGAGAGGTGTTGGGCCATCCCTTTCCCCCTTCTTTGAATTGTTCTTCTAGAATTGGGCTGTCGACGATTTGCAGCTCCTCTAGAGTTGTTGACTGGTAGATGTAATCCGGAAGTGCTTTCAGTTTCGGGCAACCATGAATAAACAAGGAACGAAGAGATGGCATTATTGTTTTGTCTTCATTCCGCCTCCTTTCTCCTTCCCACTCTTCCCACTTTCTCAATCCCACAAACCAAAGAGTTTTCAAGCTGGGGAATGCAATAATAGTATTTGATGGTGATGGTGTCATCTCTCCAATACTAATGTCATTATCATCATCACCAGCAGCAGCTTCCATTCCTAAGAATTCACTCCCCACCTTTCTCACGCTTTCCATATAACCTAGATGTAAGTCTTCAAGAAAAGGCATCTTCCCCAAGGAAGGCAGATTCTCAATCTTTCGCCATTTTTCGAGAGTAACAACCCTTAGTTTATTATTATTAATCCAACTAGGAAGCACTTGGATGATTCCTTGGTAATCACCTATCTCCAACGAATCAATGTTTGGAGGTGCTTCTAAGGCTTCAAGGATTTCATCATCGCGAATTATCCTCCTCTCTCTCCTCGACCCAAACATTAAAGCTAACTGAGTGAGGTTTTTCTTGTTCTTCAGTTCAGCTTTCTTGACCTCATCTGGATCTTTCACATCTCCCAGCCATTTTATCCAAAGATATCCTTGAAGGTGGTTCAAGTTTTTCAAACCCCCAATATTAGACCCTTCACCCCTACCACTCACATGGAACTCATCTAATTCCCGAAGACAACCTAACCCCTCAAATCCTCTCATCTTTACAAACGACGAGCATGCCCAAACACTGAGATATCTTAATTTGATTAGTTTTCCAATGCTGTCAGGAAGCTTTTCAAGTGAATTAACTGAGACATCTAAAGTTTGCATGTTATACAATTCACACATCTCTTCAGGTAACTCCTTGATCGCATTGCAAGACAAGTCAACATGCCTCAGGTGTAACAACTTTCCTATGTTGGATGGGACTTCTTCTATTCCACATCTTGACAGCTTCAATGTTCTTAGACAAGTCAAATTATCTATTAAGTTAGGCAAGGCTGCATTCATCGATGCAGGAGAACCACCAACAATCAGGCTGCGAAGCTTTATAAAACTATGGATGGTTGCAGGATATGGTTCGGCACCATTATTTCTAAACACCACCATTGAGTTCCGGGCATCTCTAGAAAAAGAGCCTATCTTCGACTCTGCCGGACCTCCATCAATCTCTACACTAAAACTTTCATTTTTTGTCATGGATTGAGCAAAATCATGCACCATATCATGCATCTTACATCTGATAATCCTACCACCATCCTCGTCTTTCTCAAAATCTTGGAAGAAAGAGCGAGCAGCCAAAGCTTCGAAGCACTCACCACCCGTTGCTTCCATCTCTTGATTTTGTGTTTCCCGAAGGAAACCTTGTGCCATCCACAGTTTGATCAATTCATCCCTCTGAAATGTGTAGTCTTTTGGAAAGATTGCACAATATAAGAAACACGGTCTCATCTTAGTGGGCAAGTCATGGTAGCTCAACCATAAAGGAGCCAGAAGTTTGCTTTCAGCTTCTTCTATCTCCCAAACATGGCTGGTCAAGACACTTTCCCAGTCTGCTGTGCTTCTTTTGAAACGCAAAAGACTTCCTAGAGTCTTTGCAGCAAGAGGCAAGCCTTTACACCTTTCTGCAATTTTTCTACCAGTTTCTTCTAAATTTTCCCTCTCCCTACTGTTTTTTTCAAAAAATGCAAACTGACTGAATAGTGACCAGCATTCATCTGGAGAGAGCAGTCCTAGTTCTAAAATGTCAATGGATGAGGAGCCCATGGTATTTGCAACTTTCGTATTCCGTGTTGTCACCAAAAATCTACTTCCAGGCAAACAACCACGCTTGAGGGAGTTTTTCAGTTGCTCCCACTTTGTGGAATCTTCATTCCACACATCATCGAGGACAAGCAAGAATCTCTTTCCGCCAATTGATTCTTGTATTTTTTCTAGCAAAGCCTGCAATTCAATTAAATTTTGGGCAGACCCAGTAAGAGCTTCGAGGATTGCCTTGGCAATCCTCGTCTCATCAAAGGGGTCTGATACACAAACCCATATTCTCTTCCCAAAATGGGTCTCCACCTGGTGATCATTATAAACTAGTTGAGCGAGGGTTGTCTTTCCTATCCCTCCCATCCCTACTAGAGAGATTGTACGGAGGGCTGGTTCTTGATCACTGCTCTCACTCATCAACATTTTCACTATCGTGCCTTTATCCTTTTCTCTACCGTTAATTTCTGTTGCATCTATAACAGAAGCGGTTATTTTACGTTCAGGCAGTTTAGTTTCCCCTTCAGATAATTTAAAGTTGAACGTTTTTTTCTCTGTCACAATGCCATCTATTCTGGCATTCAGTGTTTGTATCTTACGAGCAACAGGGAAACACAAACCAACTTCTCTAAAGCGAAAGCAGGAGAAGATCATGAAGGAGCATACCTTCTTAATAGTCTTGCGGGGATGCTCATCATTCACCTTCATTTGTGATTTCGCAATTGCAGTGCTCCACTCATCCAATACGTCGTCCATGTCGTAAGATACATCTTTGAGCTGACCCATCCAACGTTTAATGGATTCTTCCTTCAACTGCCTTTGCTCTGCATCGGCAAGCACAGCTTGGATGGCCTGAAAATTGCTTTCAAGCTTTCGAACCTCGTTCTTGACACCAGCGACGAGCCCCACTTCCTTTTGCACCTTCTGAGCAATTAATAAGCTCAACTGCTCCAAGACTACGGAAACAAGAGCATCAGCCATATTATTCAGAACTAAGGAATGGTCGAGAGAGGATAAAATCGAAATAAAAGGATTCCAAAGTTGGGAACATGCAATAAATAAAGCGGAGAAATGAAAGGGGAGGTTATGCTTTGATGATACTTCTAATGATGTATGGCATGATTTATATTTAAAAAAGGCAAAGGAAGAGTGGTTTGGACAGAGAGCAAGATAGACGGAGAGAGAAAGGGAGGCAAAGCCAGGGACGAATGCGTGAAAGTTCTTCGAAAAGACCGTAAGAAGATGCGACAACCTCTTGTGGAAATTTTGACTCAAACTTTTGACAACGCGTTTGCTGACGTTAGTTTTGTTTGTTTTAATGATTAAATAAAGCGGTAAAAAGGAAAAATAAAAGGAGGAGGGTCGCATGCGTTGTTGGTCCAATTTGGACCACTTGTTTGAGATATGAAATTGGTACCAGCTTACTGGTCCAGCAAGGCAGGAATTTGGTTGCAACGTTAATCGTGTTCTGAACTCTCACTTCAAGCTAAGGATTTTTAGATATTTTTTATTTATTGATGTTAAAGAAAAGTTATTCTAAAAAATTATCATGTATGAAAATACTAGGCACATTAACAAAAACACTAAAAGGCATCGGTGATTTACTGTTCATTACTGTTCACATACACTCAGGCGCACTGTGGACACGAACTTTGTCATCCGTGCGTCGCGCGCGCACGTCCACCCTATTTTTTTTTTGTCTTTTCCTGATGTGAACAGTGAATTGACGATCGGACCCCTTATAATAAGACAAAAACACGGTTTCGGCTGAGGGGCACGGGTGTAATTGACCACGTACGGACCGGTCCGGTTCGGTCTGGACCGCCGGAAGTTTTATTTTTTTAATATTTTTTAAAATGGCCAAATACAGTTATAGCCCCTAATAAGACAAAAACGCTGAATGGATGACAGGGCCATAACGGTAATTGACCCTCTTTTTGAATTTTTAATTCCGACGCTGTCAGGACGTGCGTCCCACGCGCCAGTCGGTTTTCCTCCTCACGCCCTGTTTAGGTGGCGCGTGAAGCCTCATACGGTGCCCGAAAATTTGCTACCGGAGTAGTTCTCGATGCGCCTCATCGTGGTCTTCCTCCCGCGGTGGCGCGTGTAACCTGAAAAAGCCTCTGAACGCGACGGAGGCCGGTTAAAGGCGCTGCTAGCGTTCTCTCTCTCTCCTGCACGTAAAAGTGCAGGAGAGTCCCCCAATGTTATTTAATTTTCACTTCGGTCTGTCGACTTTTAATTTTGATTTTGGTCCTTATTTCTATTATATAAGTTCTGATTTAGTTCGATTGGGTCCTCCGATTTGAATTGATTGAATGTGAGAGTTTCACTTCGGTCCTCCTACTTTTAATTTCCGGATTTAATGTAAATAGCTAAATAAATTCGGTATAGAAGTTTCGACTTTTTCAATTTTATCCTTTAATTTAAATTGATAATAAATGTGATTTCCATTTCAGCCCTTAGACTTTTAATTTTTGAATTTAATCCCTTTATATTTAATTTTCATTTGAGCCCTTATGCTTTTATTTTTTTTTATTTCTAGCATAATCTTTACTTTTGTACATGTATATATAAGTGTACTTAACAAAATAATAATAATAATAATTATAATTAATAATAATTTATTATTATTATTATTATTATTATTATTATTTGTTTTTCTTGCTTACTTTTATGTTAATTTTTTTTTCTCCGGATAATTTAATATTTTTTATTGTTTTGACAATTATAGCAATGATATTTTTTTTTTCTTTTTCAAAAGTTTCTTGAATATTTTTTCTCTTTCATTCATTATATATTCTAATATTTATTGAATATTATCACATTCGAATGTATATAGGGAGAACAAAACATGACCTAGGATTTTTTGAATAAAAAAATTAATATCAGTATTGTTAAATACATTTTATATAGTAATATAATGAATAAATCGGATAACGTAAAAAATTTTTTTTCTTCCAATTTTAATTTTGTACTTAAAACAACAAGAATAATAATAATAATAATAATAATTTAATTGTTTTTCTTACTTACTCTTCTGTTATTATTTTTTTTCCTCCGGATAATTTAATAATTTTTATTGTTTTAACAGTGATAGGAATGATAATATTTTTTTCTTTTGTTAAAGTTTCTTGAATATTTTTAATCTTTCATGAATTATATGTTCTAATATTTATTGAATATTATCACTTAGAGATATATATAAGGAGAAGAAAACATAACCTAGGATTTTTTGAATTAAAAAAATTAATATTAGTATTCTGAAATATATTTTATATAATAATATAATAAATAAATCGAATAACATAAAAAAAAATTATCTTCGAATTTTAATTTTGTCCTTAACACAATAATAATAATAATAATAATAATAATAATAATAATAATAATAATAATAATAATAATAATAATTTAATTGTTTTTCTTGCTTACTCTTCTGTTGATATTTTTTTTCTCCGGATAATTTAATAATTTTTATTGTTTTGCCAGTAATAGCAATAATAAGTTTTTTTTATTTTATTTTTTTGTTTTATCTTTTGTTAAAGTTTCTGGGATATTTTTACTCTTTCATTAATTATATGTTCTAATATTTATTGAATATTATCGCCTAGAAATATATATAGGGAGAAGAAAACATGACCTAGGATTGTTTCAATAAAAAAAATTAATATCAGTATTCTTAAATACATTTTATATAATAATATAATTGATAAATCGGATAACATAAAAAAATTATCTTTGAATTTTAATTTTTTCCTCTTTTTAAAAATTTTATTTCTTAAAAAAATACAATATTTTGGTTTTTAATATTTCAGATCTAATATTACTTGGCAAAAAATACAACTAAAAAAAACAATTGACACATTTACCTAAATTTCAAAAATATGCGACTCACTTCCCGTTTCAATTACACTGTTCTTTTTAGACGATAAATAAGTCATAATAACACAAAAAAATCTTTTTTTTCCTAAAAACACATTACAATATTTTTATTTACAATGTGTCAGATCTAATATTACTAGGGAAAAAAGACAAATCATCAAATAAATATGAAGAATTTACCTAAGTTATTTACAATTAAAAAATATGCGAGTCACTTCCCGTGTCGATTATACTGTTCTTTTTAGATGAAAAAAAATAATTATTACACGCAAAAAAATTATGTTCATTTTTAAAAACAAATTACAATATTTTTTTTAATAATGCGTCAAATCTACTATTACTGAGTACTTAACACAATAATAATAATAATAATAATAATAATAATTAATAATAATAATAATAATAATAATAATTATTATTATTATTATTAATAATTAATTATTATTATTATTATTATTATTATTATTATTATTTGTTTTTCTTGCTTACTCTTATGTTAATTTTTTTTCTCCGGATAATTTAATATTTTTTATTGTTTTGACAATTATAACAATGATATTTGTTTTTTTTCTTTTTCGAAAGTTTTTTGAATATTTTTTCTCTTTCATTAATTATATGTTCTAATATTTATTGAATATTATCACATACGAATATATATAGGGAGAACAAAACATGACCTAGGATTTTTTGAATAAAAAAATTAATATCAGTATTTTTAAATACATTTTATATAGTAATATAATGAATAAATCGGATAACATAAAAAAAAAAATTTCTTCGAATTTTAATTTTGTACTTAACACAACAACAACAACAATAATAATTTAATTGTTTTTCTTACTTACTCTTCTGTTAATTTTTTTTTCCTCCAGATAATTTAATAATTTTTATTGTTTTAACAATAATAAAATTGTTAAAATTTCTGTCATATTTTTAATCTTTAATTAAGTATATGTCATAATATTTATTGAATATTATCGTCTATGCATATATATAGGGAGAAGAAAACATGACTTAAGATTTTTTAAATACAAAAAATTAATATCAGTATTCTTAAATACATTTTATATAGTAATATAATGAATAAATCGGATAACATAAAAAAAAATTGTCTTCAAATTTTAATTTTGTACTTAGCACAATAATAATAATAATAATAATAATAATAATAATAATAATAATAATAATAATAATAATTTAATTGTTTTTCTTACTTAGTCTTCTGTTAATATTTTTTTTCCTCCGGATAATTTAATAATTTTTATTGTTTTAACAGTGATAGGAATGATAATATTTTTTTTCTTTTTTAAAATTTTCTTGAATATTTTTAATCTTTCATGAATTATATGTTCTAATATTTATTGAATATTATCACTTAGGAATATATATACGGAGAAGAACACATGACCTAGGATTTTTTGAATTAAAAAAATTAATATTAATGTTCTGAAATACATTTTATATAATAATATAATAAATAAATCAGATAACATAAAAAAAATTATCTTCGAATTTTAATTTTGTGCTTAACACAATAATAATAATAATAATAATAATAATAATAATAATAATAATAATAATAATAATAATAATAATAATAATTTAATTGTTTTTCTTGCTTATTCTTCTGTTAATATTTTTTTTTCTCCGGATAATTTAATAATTTTTATTGTTTTAACAGTTATAGCAATAATAAGTTTTTTTATTTTATTTTTTTGTTTTATCTTTTGTTAAAGTTTCTGAGATATTTTTACTCTTTCATTAATTATATGTTCTAATATTTATTGAATATTATCGCCTAGGAATATATATAGGGAGAAGAAAACATGACCTAGGATTGTTTCAATAAAAAAAATTAATATCAGTATTCTTAAATATATTTTATATAATAATATAATTGATAAATCGGATAACATAAAAAATTTATCTTTGAATTTTAATTTTTTCCTCTTTTTAAAAATTTTATTTCTTAAAAAAATACAATATTTTGGTTTTTAATATTTCAGATCTAATATTACTTGGCAAAAAATACAACTAAAAAAAACAATTGACACATTTACCTAGATTTCAAAAATATGCGACTCACTTCCCGTTTCAATTACATTGTTCTTTTTAGACGATAAAAAAATCATAATAACACAAAAATTTTTTTTTTCCTAAAAACACATTACAATATTTTTATTTACAATGTGTCAGATCTAATATTACTAGGGAAAAAAGACAAATCATAAAACAAATATGAAGAATTTACCTAGGTTATTTACAATTAAAAAATATACGAGTCACTTCCCGTTTCGATTATACTGTTCTTTTTAGATGAAAAAAAATAATTATTACACGCAAAAAAATTATGTTCATTTTTAAAAACAAATTACAATATTTTTTTTAATAATGCGTCAGATCTACTATTACTGAAGAACAAAAGCAACTCATAAAAAAAATGACAAATTTACCGAATTTGTTGTTCTGGCCCTTATTGCAATTATATAAATTTTTATTTGTTTCAATTGCGATCTTCAATTCAAAATCAGTATAATATATACTTTCAGTTCGGTCCTCCTACTTTTAATTTCTGAATTGGTAGTAAATAGCTCAATAAATTCGGTACACAAGTTTCAATTTTTTCAACTTTGTCCTTTGATTTAAATTGATAATAAATGTGGTTTCCATTTCAGCCATTGGACTTTTAATTGTTCAATTTAATCCCTTTATATTTGATTTTCATTCAAGCTTTTATACTTTTATTTTTTTATATTACAAAAATAAATATTAAAAGAGAAAAATGACCTAAGATTTTTTAAAAGACAGAAATTTATATCATGTTTTCTCGAATATATTTAATATAATAATATAATTAATAAATCTTATATAAAAAAATATTGGCTTCAAAATTTAATTTTGTGCTCTTTTATTTAAGTTTATTTCTTTATAAGAATTTCCAATATTTTCATTTTTAATATTTTAGATCTAATATTACTGGAAAAAAAAAACATCTCAAATTTTTTTTATATAAATTTACCTGCATTATCTACAAGTCAAATTAAAAAATATACAAGTCACTTCCCGTTTCCATTAGACTGTTCTTTTTAGACGTCAAATAAATAATTATAGCACAAAAAAAAATTAAGTTTATGTTTTAAAAACAAATTACAATATTTTTATTTCTAATATGTCTTATATTTATTGAATATTATCGCCTAAAAATATATTGAGAGAGAGGAAAAATGACTTTAGATTTTTTAAAGGACAGAAATTCATATCAGTATTCTTAAATATAATTAAATATTAAAATCATAAAATACAATATATATATAAAAATAATCAATTTTCTACATAAATAAAAAAAACCCGCCGCATCGCGCGGGTATACCGCTCGTATTATCTATAATATAAAAGGTGTGGGAAAAACACTGTAGTAATTCTACTACGGTGTTCCCACGCCTTTTATAAAAGTTAAATATTTCAAGGAAAAAAAAAATTGTTAAACGGGTTGGTTCATATATATATATATATATATATAATTCCTTTTTATATTACTTTATTTTTTTATTTTATATTTTATCAGGGTTTTATTTATATTACTTTCCTTTCTGAAATTTTAATTTATACTGGTTACATTGTATTTTATTTTTAAAATTTTTTTTATTATTTTTCGATCCTAAAATCTTGATTTGTTACAGTTTTGTCATTTAATTAGAATTAATTATATATATTATTTTTTATTTTAACACTTATTCTTTTAATTTTTAATTTTGTATTGATTACTTTCTTCTTTTCGATCTTTCGTGGACAATATTTATTTTTTATCTGTATTCATTTATTTAAACTTTTGGTTTTTATTTTTATTTTTTATTAATTTTATTTTTTATTAAATTTTTATTTTTATTCAGTTCAATTCTGAAATTTTAATTTAAGTTGATAATCATTTTGAAATTAATATTGCTCCATTTTTCTCTTTGTTCTTTTTTTCTGTTTTTTTATTATTTTTATCTATTTTTTGGATCAGGTGATTTTATGATTTTATTGTTTGCATAATAATAATGATAATTTTAGTGATTATTTTATTTATTTTTTTTCTTTTGAAAAAATATTTTACTTTTTTTTTATTATTCGGGTCAATTTAGTGATTTCCACTATTTGGGAAGTAATATTGATAATAATTTTAACTGTTATAGTAATGATAATGACAGTAATGTGGTGATGGATTTTCAATTTATATTTTCTTCTTTTTGGAGATAGAAAATTAACTATTTATTTTTATTTTTTTATTAATGCAGGTTATTTCACAATTTAAATTTTGTTTTTTGTGTTTAATTTAAATTGAATTATAAAATGAAATAATCTTAATACAATGTATTCAATAATTCAGATATCCGAATCTTCTTACTTTTTTTAATAATAATTTTATACTGGTTATTTCAATAAAACCTACTAAACAGATAAATTTATATTGATTTAAAATTTATATATTTTATAAAAAACTTGCACTTCACAGGATTTCTGCACAAATTTATTATCTTATCTAAATTTATATTATAATAAAAAATCACACATAATTAATATTTATTTACATTGAAAAAAATATTATTCCGACCGCGACGTGGCGCGGGTGCCATGGCTAGTCATAGTGTATAATTGGACCGGTGTTCCACTTCTTCCAAACATTTTAATTATTTGAGGAAACCTATTTTTTTATTTATTTTTATAATATAAGTTAAATGAGTAAAATTATATCTCTCTTTAACTTTAATAAAATAAATACATCCTAACTCAAATCTAAAATTTACAATATCTATCTCAAGTTCTTTTTCTCCATATCATAGGGGACCTCCTTTCAAATACTTGCTCATGTTAATAAAGTTTGTTTTATAATAAATATAGTTATTAAACTCAAAATATCTTTGAATTTTCTAAAAGAATTCACTTCAATAATCATAGTAATTTTTAGGTATCATTGCATTGTTTTATTATTGCTAAATTAAGCTGGTATATTTGTTTTTGTCGACTTGAATTTAATCAAATATGTCTAGTTTTAGATATAAACGAGTTGCCTTGTCCATACATTGCGCTGAGCTTTTTTAATATAATAAATTGATTGATTGTGGTGCCTGTTTTCATTGATTAAATAATATTTAATTAGTTAAATTCTCATCAATAAAATTCATTTTAAATAGATTATTTGTTTTGTGCATCAAAGTACTTCAATATTATTAATGCTCAAAATATTTGGATAATTATTTATTTTATGGATTGTCTATGTCCAATATTTACAAAGTAATTGAACCCACTCATATAGGTGAGAAACGAAAAGTAAAGCTTTGAGCTTTGCCTTTTGATTTCAATACAAGGGAAAAAGCTTTTTCCCACCCCCACCAAGCTAATCATTATACTCCATGAATCATTATTTTTTCCTTTTCTTTTTTCTTTTTACTCCAAACCCCACCCCACCGAGCTAATCATTTTACTCCATAAATCATTCTTTTTTCATATTTTTTTTCTAAAGCTACCCCCAGAGTTTTTTTTGTTTTATTTTTTTAATTGAAACATAATATATCAAGACAAGATGGCTACTTTTAATTGAATTAATATCTTGAACTACCACATAATATAATCCTCTTCAGGTAGCTACAGTAGACTATCTGTCTTTTCTTTTGCTTACATGATAGCTATTTTTATTGCTTGGCCACTTGTCTTGAATTTACACCCATTTAACTTTAAAGCCTCCAACCAAGGTTTTGTTGTGCTTCATCTCAATGCACGTTTTTTCTCTTATTGTTTGTAGTAAATCTGTTGTATATGGTCTTAATGGTGGAGGACCTGCTCTGAATCGAAGACCTATTGCAAATCACTGAATAACTAATGGACTTATTTATGGAGTTAAATTCACAGTAAATAAATTCATCATTCGTCACTTATGCGTCAAAATTATGCTGTCCCTCGCAATCTTATGCGTCAGGCAATGAAACAAGCCTTGGGTCGGTAAATGATTAGCTTCGGAGCTTTCCTGCTACGATTAATTAGCATTTCCACTCGATAAATTGAAGCGGTAAAAAACAGATGGCGATAACCTAAAGTAACACGTATACTTGTATGCTATACCGAGTCCTTTACATCAACTTCATATAGGAATATCCCATCAGATTCTAATGCCCGCGGGTGAGTAGGTGACAATTTATGGTCTCAAATATGCTCTATTATTCAGAGGGGGAACACTTGGATTTGTGAAAGTAACATCAGAAATACAATTTTCTGGAATAATAATGATAAGGGTCTAATAATTTAAGCAGCTGGATTGTGGTTACCGTTAATATAGTAACCACAATGAGAGACAGTTGGCTAAGTTCTGGACAAAGGCCGGCGAATTCTCAGATATCCGAATTTTCCTGACCCAGGTGACGAACCCTCAAAAATAAATGGCAAATAGCCAGTTCCGCCTTTGTATCTGTGCTGAATCTGGATGTTCAAATGACAAATGGTTCCGTTAACAAGTTAATCCAATAACAATTATAAAGGAACAAGAAAATAATTAAAATACTATTGAAAGGAAAAAAGGAGAGTATTTCAGCAAATATCAAATTCAAGATAATTCTATTTGTATGACCACCTCAAAGAACAAGAACATGTGCACGATGATAAAAGGAACAAATTCACAAGGGAGAAAAATTATCATTTTCTGTGATTATACTGTTCTAGAATTACCTCCAGAATTTGTTGGCTGCTTCTAAGACAGTTCCTACCAATTACACAAACTATTCCGCTAGAACCCCCACCAGTTATTTTTGCTCCATATAAAGTCCCATCTTCAGAGCTTGACGGTTTACCATGTTGCATTTCCTGTACCAACCGCACAAGCCTATCTGTCCCATCAGAGCCAAGCCCACATGCACCGTAGCTATAGTGACACTGCAAAATAATACAGCACATTAACACTACTTTTAATCCACTTTCCTCTAACTCATAGCTCTCAGTGTTGTCATTATTTACTTTTACATTAAAAATAGTAAAATTTCTTTGATGTAAAAAGTTAACGATCACAATGTTTATCTACTTTCAGAATAATGCTAACTATGGTCAATAAGTCAATAGTTCCTCTAAAACAAGAGGGTACATGGCATTGTCAACCAAACATGGCTAGCTTTACACATTAATAGTCGAGTCGTGTTTACAGTCACTTTAAAGGGACAGAAATATAAAGCAGTGAAAATCTTTGTAACATTTCCTATAGCTGAATCATGGATGTCTAGCAAATCAAATCTGAAGTTTCCACCAATGAAAATCTCAATCACAGCGATGTCAAAAGATTTCCTCCCTTCAAAAATAATTCCGATGGCAGCTGACATTGTTTCATCAGGAAAATGCCTGGTTATATCAGAATTTGAATATACCTGATACAATAGTTCTCCAAGGGCTGTAAGTTGCTCATCTGAACTGGTGGAAGTTAACAATGCTTTGAAGGCCTAACATCAAGATGCAGAACAAAGAGGATTTCAGAAATAGCATGAACAACTGTATCCACCGAACATATTTGAAACAATGAAATGAAAATTATTGCTGACCTTGACACGGAAGTTTTCATATATAGGATGTTTAGCTGGTGCTCTCACAACATATGTGCGCTTCTCATCAATTACTGTGACAGCATCACTATGATCAATATACTTCTCAAGAAAGGTTTCTCCGAGGATGGATTCAGGAAGCATCTTAGCATAGAGAGCCTCATATCTGTATCATGAGATTTAACATAAAAGTAAAAAATGCACGTACATTAAATCAGAGTTGCAGGACAAGATGACGATGTTACATAACCATATATCATAGAACAAGATAATGGAGAATGACAACAGAAAATTAACGTTAAGAAGATAAACTCAAAAAGAAGTACAGCATTTGGAATGGAAAGTAAAGACAACAAGTTAGAGCCATCTAACGCTGATGATATATTATAGAAGTGGGGAATCACCTGTCGTTGAGGTAGCATGAGGTTATGACAAGTAATTTTCTCTCTCTCTATTATGTTTAAAATGTGCGTTTCAACTATAATATGAGGCCATGTGTCTTAAGCAATGTAGGAGTATTTTTTTTTTTTTTTGGTAATGATCGGGGCGTACGCCCTTCTAAATTAAACGAGGAATAGTGGACCCAATAAGGTCATAATACAATAAGGAATACACTCCTGCCGGAGGATCAGTAAGAATATCCGCCCCCCTATCTAATAAATCTCTAGTTAGCCCAAAATTTGCCAACCAGTCGGCCACACAATTAGCCTCTCTGTAAACATGAAAAATTTTAACTTCCCAATCTCTACCCAACACACTTTTAATTTGCATAATCAAATTAAAATTATTATCAACTCTATCACTCTCCCCAATAATAAGTCCTACTACTACCCTGGAATCGGACTCCAAAATCACTTTTCTGAAACCTCTATCCCATGTCATAAGAAGCCCCACATAGATAGCCCATAATTCCGCAGTCATAGATGAACAAATACCAATATTTCTTGCAAACTCTCCTATCCAAGACCCCATATGATCTCTAATAACTCCTCCTGCACCTGCGATCCCTGGGTTACCTTTGCTGCAGCCATCCACGTTGAGTTTTATCCACTCTTCCGCCGGGTACTTCCATCCGATATGAGCATAAGTCGTATTACTGTTTCTATCCTCATGCTCATTCCTCTGTATCTTTTTACTATCCTCAACCATCCTTTTTATATTGAGGATAGTCCTATACCAATGAACCTAGTCTCCACCAAACGTTCTATTGCATCTTTCTTTCCAAATATACCATAAAGTTATACCGAAGACTATGTGCCAATCTCCAAAATGAGTGTTTCCATTCCTGGGAGTCAAGTTTGAAACCAACCAAACGTACCAATTTTGGCTAAAAAACAGCCCCCTTTCCTCTCTCCTGATGAAAACCTCCCAAATTTTCCGAGCTTTAGGGCAATCTCTTAATGCATGAGTTAAGGATTCCACTACATTAATACACTGACAACAGTATCTATTATCTGAAATCCTTCTTCGCCATCTCGTTTCATTGGTCATAATAGCGTTATGGCCTACAGTCCAAAGAAACACTTTAATACGCTCCATTCCTTTCCACTTCCATATGGTCCTCCACAACGGGTCCCTATCCATTTCCTCTCTTCCCTCCTGCACCTTATAAGCTGTTTTGACTGTTAACCTCCCATCTGAGGTATGATCCTAAACCACTGAATCTGCTCCCGTATCCTGCATAGGAGGAATATGGCCAGCAATGATCATCACGACTTGCATAGGCAATAAATGCGCAAACAACTCCCATTTCCAATTGCTCCTGCTATCCACCATATCTGCCACTGTATAGCTTAGAGTATCCACCCGAGTTTCTGGTTGAAGATGAGTACTTAGAGGACCATAGTTCTCCAACCATTTATCTGTCCAAAATAGAACATGCTTGCCATTTCCAATATTCCATCTAACATTCTGGTTTACCACTCCCCATTCCCGACATATGGACTTCCACAACACTGAGTCCCATGCATTTGCTATCGGATGTCCTTCCCCTCTATTAGAATTCCTGTATTTGTCTTTTAGGAATCTCACCCACGGACTGTTTTCTCGCATCAATCCCCAGGCCAATTTCATTAGAAAAGCTTTATTCATCGTATTCATTTTCCTTAAACCCAAACCACCCTCCTCCTTAGGTTTACACATTGTTTTCCAATTAACAAGATGAATTTTGTCTCTACCCTCCTGCTGCCCCCAAATGAATCTTCTGCATATTTTCTCTATCTCATTGCAAGTATGCTTCGGAATAGCTGCCGCTTGCATAGGATACAACGGGATAGTGGCCAAAACTGCTTTGCATAAAGTGATTTTTCCGGCTAGAGATAAATTACTTGCTTTCCAACCTGCTAATCTCTTTTGCATATTCTCTACCAAGTAACCATAGGTCTGCTTAGTAATTCTTTGATGAAGTAACGGCACCCCCAGATAACGACCCAAGTCTTTTGTTACCTGAAATCCACTCCTCCTACTAATGTCAACCGCTAAGGATGCCGACACGTTCTTGGAAAAAAATATCCTTGTCTTTTCAACACTCACTTTTTGGCCCGAATCTGAGCAGAACATATCTAGACAATTACGAACCTTCTCTAGCTGCTCCATATTTGCCTCTACAAACAGAAGCATATCATATGCAAAACACAAGTGCGAAATCTTTATTCCATTTCTCCGCACACTAAAAGGCTTCCACCTATTATCCTCCACGTTCTAGTTTATTAACTGAGTTAATCTTTGCAGACAAAGCACAAAAATATAAGGAGATAGAGGATCACCCTGCCTTATACCTCTGCTGGGATTGAAACTCTGTGTTGCACCCCCATTCCACAAGACGCTAAGAGAAGGAGTTTCAATACAATCCATGATTATCCTCGTTAGCTCACTAGGAATATTCGCAGCATTCAGAGTATCTCTAATAAAACTCCATCTTAGGCGATCATAGGCTTTTTCAAAATCTACTTTGATGGCCATAAACCCTCTTCTTCCTTTCATTTTGCGCATAGAATGAATAATTTCCTGAGCAACAATTATATTATCTGTAATTTGTCTACCTGGAACAAAACTACTCTGAAACTCACTCACCAGGTCCGGCATCAAATGTTTTAGCCTCCCAACAATCACCTTCGTCACTACCTTGAAAATCACATTGCATAGACCAATCGGCCTAAATTGTTTTAACTTTTCAGGCATATGAACTTTGGGAATCAGAACCAAATATGATTGGTTAATTCGAGCCATATCTGTATTACCTGAGAACACCTCTCTAATGTACCTACATACCGACTGACCCACCACCTGCCATTGAGATTGATAAAAAATAGGTTGGTACCCATCTGGCCCCGGGGCTTTATACGGCTTCATTCCAAAGATAGCAGCCTTAACCTCATCATCAAGGACTGGAGATACCAAGCTATCCATGCGACTGGTTTCAATGTTAGGGAATTGACCATTCATTCTTCTAGAAACCAACAACTCCTCATGATTCTCCCGAAATAAGATCTGGTAGTAATCCCTGGCCATCACCTTTAAATTGTCTTCCTCCCATACCCACACATTCTGCTCATTCTTCAACGCCTTTATTTTATTTTTCTGTCTTCTAATAATAGTCTTTGTGTGAAAATAAGCAGTATTCTTGTCTCCAAAAGAAATCCACTGGCATCGAGACTTCTGGTACCAGTAAATTTCCTCCTGCCGATTAATCTTGCGATATTCAGCAGATAATTCCTGCTCTAACTGGTGTAAAAAAGGATTTCCTCTACCCGACATAGCTCTTTGGACCCCTCCTAGCCTATCCAACACCCTTTTTTTTCTCCTGAAAATATTACCATACACCTCCTTATTCCATACTTTCAGGTGAGAAGATAGGGTTCCCAAAGCCTCCGGCACTTCTTTACCTGCTTCCCAACTCTTCCTTATGAATTCTTTAAACTCACTATGACACAACCAAGCTGCCTCAAAACGGAAAGGCTTTTCTACTCTATTATTCTTGTCACTCTTTTCTTCTTCTAGCTCAACTAGAATAGGGTGATGATCAGATCTAACCCTCGGAAGCACTAACACACTCGCATCCTGATACAACTGTCTCCACCTCACATTGCCAAAACATCTGTCTAATCTTTCATAAACTCTTCCATAACCATTTCTGATACCCCCTCGCCAAGTAAACCTTGGGCCCTTACTGCCCAAGTCAATCAAATGACATTCCTGGACCCAGCCTGCAAAACGAGAGATTCTCTTACTGTCAACAGCAGCCCCCCCTACTTTTTCTGCCGCCGATAATATTTAATTAAAATCACCTATTACCATCCATGGTTTTGTAATATTTCTAGCCAACTGAGCGACTTCTTCGAAACATTGTTTCTTTAAAGTTATAATTGGATTTGCATACACCACCGTAAACATCCACTCATCACTGCTTCCTTCATTCACTATACCATGAATGAAATGATTCGAGGAATCAAGAATTTTTATATTGACTCTTGACTGATTCCACAATAACCATATCCCTCCTGACATCCCTTGCGCTTCCACTCTAAAACTAGATTCATAATTCAACTTTTCTATAATTTTGTCAGCCCTTAACCCACTAACCCTAGGTTCCACCACTGCCAAAATATTACACCGATACATTCTTTTTAAATCATGCATTACCGCACAAAACCCATTATTTCCAGCCCCTCTACAATTCCAAAATAAAAAATTCATAAATAAATTATAAATTAATCGTACCATGCAGAAGAGCTACTTCTTCAATTCAAGGTTAGTCCCTTGGACTCCCCTTCTTCCATCAAGTTATCCTCCTCGGGAATGGTCTGTATTTCTTCCTTTCCATTCTTTGTAGGCAGATCACTGATTTCCTCCATCCAAATTACTTCATCCGGAGGTTCTGGCCCTAAATTCCTCTCCACTGCTTGATGAAATAATGGCTTTCCACCGTTGGCCATGTGGGAACTTTGCGGTAAATTTTCCATATGATCTTGTTGCATGCTCTCACATGCATCTTCTGTCACGATTTTGGATTTAATTGTGTTTTCAGGTAACAGACCATAACCTTCTTTTTTTTCTTTTCCTTTGTCTCTCCTTGCTGGACCGAGCCCAGCCTTTCCTTCTTTGGGCTGCCTTTTCTCAGCCAGGCTGCCCGGTTTCTCTTCATGCGGTCCATTGGGTCTTGCATTGCGGCCCATTTTTCTTTCTAATAACCCATTTGCCCGAGCTTTCAATTGGCCCAGCATCCCTCCTTTCTTTTTAATTGTTTCTTCTCCCCCAAATTTCCTCTTATCTGCTTCTCTCTCCTTTTCACTTCCATTTCCAGCTCCTCCCGCTCCCCTTAAATCGGTGCCCTCATCAATGGCCATTAACACCTTATACCGTTGAGAAACATTTAATTGATTCTCCATTAATACCTTTGATGAACTGCCAAGATTATTGGCGTGATCTCCGCGCTTTCCATTTACTGTGGTCTATTCGGCCACCACTTTTCTGGTCGTCCGGCGAGCTCTTCGTTCAGCAATCATCCAGGTACCAAAAGATTCCACTATCTCCGGTCTGACCAGTGGAACATCAGGTACTTCGGATGATTCAACTTCTCTTTTTTCCTCTTGTTCTGTGATTTCTGTTGGAGGTGTATGTGGGCAATTTTCCTGCTTATGACCATACTGGCCACATTGGAAACAGATCAAGTGTAATCCCTCATACATAATGCGACGAACTCTTCTTCTTAGTTTAAATTTTGCTAGTAGTGGCTTTGTGAGATCGACTTCCACACAAATTCTAGCATAATTTCCCCTCAGCCCTACCGACGTTGCTCTGTCCACCTTTAAGGTTTTCCCAATTCTATCTCCTATCTTCCACAATACTGCACTGCCATAATACTCCATAGCCAAGTCTGGGAGTCTCACCCACACGGCCACCTTGTCAATTGATGCCTCAAGTGGGTCAAAATTCGGGTGCCATGTTCTTACTGTCAAGTAATGGTCTGCCACCATCCAAGGTCCCCCAAATAACACATGGTCTTTATCCTCTTTGCTGGCATATCTGGCTAAATAAAATTCATTCCCCAAATCTGTTAGGGTGAAATCACCCCTTAGCTTCCACATGTTTTTTAGTCGATTGATGAGAAAAGAGTATCCCACCCTTCGACCCATTAGTTTTATGATCAGGGTCTGTGTCCATGGTGCCCTGATGTGTTTTTTCTCTTCGGCTGAGATTCTGATCACTGGACAATCCTCTTCATCACTATCATCCTCATCATCTTCTGAAATGTATTCAGTATCATGGTTGTTGTCAATGGATTCTGTTGCAATAAAAGAATTTCCCATAAGGGATGCAATGTAGCTGTTACCCTCTGTCGTTGCTTCTGCTATGTTTGTATCTCTTATTTTCACCTTTTTGCTTGATCTTGTTAGTAAATCAGCCTCCTTTGTGGTGATCTCTTCCCCTTCAAGGCAGAGCATATTTTTTATTGTTGACCTGTCTTCTGGTTTGTTCAGCGTCGTTCAATGTTAAGTAAACATGAAACGATCTCTTCCTACCTATATTAGTGTAAAAAAAACTTCAGACAAGCTTTGTATGGACGAGGTCGATACGTAGGAGTATTTAATTCATCCGACAAAGAGAAGAGTAGGAGATTTTTAAATCAAAACAGTCACACGGCTCTGTAAGATAAATACAAGACGTAAGGATAAAAATATTATCAACATAACAGAAATTAATTAAGGCATTATCAACATAAAAAAATTAATTAAAGCATTATCAACATAAGAGAAACTAATCAAATCATCCCACACGTCACAAGGATTACTACCTACTTTACAAAAATTATGGAATGGGCCTCAAAAGACCCTTACCTGTGTGGTGATAAGTTACACAAGTAATCCAACGAAGCTTCAGCTTTGATTAGATTCACACAAGGATTAACCCATTAGCACTGTGCAGTGATCTGGACAAAGTAGATGATGCTATAGACTTAATCATCTTTCGACCCGTGAAGGCACCACCAATACTGCCGAAGAAATGTTTTTACAACATTAAAATATGAGCTAAGCAATGCCAAAATATAGAGGAGTTTGGTTTGCTACAGAAGTTATCAAAGTGATAGATTACTACATTATCTAAGCCATTAGCAATGCCAAAAAAATATTACAATAATCCAGAAGCGAATGTAGTTATTAAAACTAACTTCATAGACCATTAATATCTTGAACATGTAATAATTACTTGCATGCAGGAAAGTGAGCAAGTCAAGGGCCTGGCAAGAACAAGAATCAACAGCCATTATTAAGTTCCATAATGCCTGATCTGTAAACAGCTAATATGCCATGTACAAAAGAGATTAGAGAGGTTGGTAGGGAGCCACAACACAGTTTCTTTTACTGAAATGAAAAGATGCCAAATCCTCAAATCAAATAAGATAAAACATCCATGGAGACTTCACAATCAATTAGTGAAAGCAATCAAGAAAAAAACTGAAATAGAGAAGATGAAAGAGTGCTTAGAATGAATGAACATTGCATGCAAATGCCATTTGTAAAATGAGTGGCCGAGGAATTAATAAAAAGTATTCAGTGGGCCGGATACCTGTGTCGTATTCCTGAATCAATTCCCCAGAAACGAATATGGCTAGGAATTTCTACAAGCCCAATAACCTCAGCAGGCTGCATTGATAATCAACACAGGTTTAGCATTGTTTCTTATCCTTTGGAACATCTTTATCAAAAGTTTAGTCAGCAGCATGAATGATCCATACCTGGCACACCATTGCAAGAAGTTTATTGGCTTCACCGCATGCTAAGTCATCTGATCCATTACACCACATGGAGCTCCAACAATGTGATTCTTGATGAAGATTGAATTGATAACAGATTGAAAATGAAGATTGTATTCTGTTTTTCACAATTACTTTGTGATACAAATATTGCTCTATTTATATGCATAATTCTGAGAGTAATTTGCCTAATTGTAAGTTGTAGTTTCCATATACAATTGTAGCCGTTGCTTGTAATTTCCATATGTGTTTAATGTAGCCGTTGCATGATTGAGGAGAAGAGTTGATTGCTGCAATTTGTTTGATTCACTGGGATCTATTTCCAGATTTTGCTTGTGTTTGGATGCTCTCCTTTATACGCCCCTTCAAGATTGAGCTGCCATCGGCAAGACCAATCTTGATCCTCAAGAAGACAGTCCGTTGCTTTGATAATGGCTTAGTCAACAGATCAGCAAGTTGATCATCTGTGTGAACATGATGGACTTGGAGGATGCCTCTGTGGACTAAGTCACGAACAAAGTGCAAATCAATTTGAATATGCTTCATACGAGAGTGATTCACTGGGTTGTAGCTTAGATGAGTAGCACCAAGATTGTCACATAAGAGCTTTGGTGGAGAGGGTAATGGGAATCCAAGTTCTTGGAGAAGATTTAGAATCCACATTGTTTCAGAAGCTGCAGATGCTAAGGCACGGTATTCAGCCTCAGTGGATGAACGGGCAACAACTTTTTGTTTTCTTGAAGACCATGAAATAGGTGTTGGGCCGAGAAAGGTGACATAGGCAGAGGTGGAGGTTCGATCATCTAAGTTGCCACCCCAGTCAGCATCAGAGAAGGTTCTGAGAACAGGGGAGCCAGTGTTGCTGATTTGAAGACCATGAAAGAGTGTATGTTTGAGATAGCGAAGAAGACGCTTTGTGGCCATCCAGTGATGTTGTGTTGGTCGATGCATAAATTGGGATAATTTGTTCACTGCAAAAGAAATATCAGGTCTGGTTAGAGATAAGTATTGCAGACTACCAATAACACGGCGAAATTCAGTGCTATCGACAGAGGCACTCCCATCATCAAGTTTTAAAATGGAACTAGTGGATAGAGGAGTAGAGACATCCTTTGCACCATCCATGTTAGTGGTGGATAGCAAATCCCTGATATATTGTTGCTGAGAGAGGAACAGTCCTGCTGGGTGGGGGATTACTTCCACTCCAAGAAAAAAATGAAGATTGCCCATGTCTTTAAGAGAGAACCGAGAACTGAGTTGTTCGATCATAGAAGACACAAATGTTAAATTATTTCCTGTAATAAGAAGATCGTCAACATACACAAGTAAAAAACAAGTATAATGATTTTTATTGTAGATGAAGAGAGAGGGATCTGCCCTTGACTGTGTAAAGCCAAGATTGAGAATTGCAGTCTTGAGAGTTGTATACCAAGCTCGGGGAGCTTGTTTCAGGCCATAAATGGCTTTATTTAACTTGCAGACATGAGAGGGACGAGTGGCATCCTTGAAACCTGGAGGCTGCATCATATAGACTGTTTCTGTTAGAGAACCATTCAAAAAAGCATTATTAATGTCCATTTGTTTTAGAGACCAGCCCTTCAGAACTGCAATTGTGAGTACTGCGCGAATGGTTGCGGGTTTTACGACTGGACTAAATGTTTCTTTGTAATCAATTCCTGAAATTTGATTATAACCCTTTGCAACCAAACGAGCTTTGAACCGATCTAATGAACCATCAGATTTTCTTTTAACTCTAAAGACCCATTTGCAACCAATGAGATTGCAGTTTGGTGGGGGAACAGTCAGTTCCCATGTTCCATGTTTCATAAGAGCAGTAAGCTCATTTGACATGGCTTCCCGCCACTGAGGGTGAGAGACAGCTTCCCTTACACTGGTTGGTTCAAGTGGTAGAGGTAGGGGATGAAGAGTGGCTGAGTACATGTGTTTGGGTTTGTAAATATGGTTCATCGATCGAGTGCACATGGTATGAGTTCTTGGGGCAGGAGGGGGCTGAGCAGGTGAGGACACAGGTATGGATGAAGGGGAATTAGGTGATTGTGATTGTATGGGTGAGATATCATGAGAAGGAGAATGTGTTGGAGAGTTTACTGGAGAAGATGGTGAATGAGTTCCCGAGTCAGCTTGAGCAGGTGGAGCAGTAACTTGCACAGGAGTAGTCTTGCCTGGAATAAGATGAAACAAAGTGTGTGCTGGTTTTGGATTGGTGATAGCAGGAGAAGAGTTAGTTATAAGTGATGACAAGTGTGGAAATATAGTCGATAAATTTTGACTTTCATCAAAGACTACATGCCGAGATATGAAGAGTTTATTAGTTGATGGTTCTAGACATTTATAAGCATTTTGATTCTGTGAATAACCAAGAAAAACACACATTTTTGATTTTGGTTGCATTTTGTTTGTATTGTATGGTCGGGTAAAGGGGTAACATAGACAACCAAATTTTCGTAATTTGAGATAATTTGGTTGTTGACAAAAAAGTGCTTCGAACGGTGTTTTATTTGATAAAATGAGGGTAGGTTGCCTATTAATTAGATAAGTAGCTGTGGCAAAGGCGTGAGGCCAGTAAGATATGTGAAGAGAAGCATCATGAAGGAGTGTTAATCCTGTTTCAACTAAGTGACGATGACGTCTTTCAGAAACGCCATTTTGTTGTGGGGTGTGTGGTGCTGTAGTGTAGTGACTAATGCCATGTAGGGACAAAAAATTTCTTAAAACAATAAACTCACCACCATTGTCAGAATAAAGATTTTTTATTTTAGTATTAAAACGTGTTTCAACGAATATTTTGAATTTTGGAAAAATTTGAGAAACATTAGATTTGACAGTCATTGGATAAAACCACATATATTTTGTGTAGTGATCAATAAAAATTAAATAATATTTGGATCCATCAATACCAGTGTATGCAGCGGGTCCCCATACATCGGTGTAAATATATTCAAGCGGATTATTACTTTGAAAACTAGTGATGCGAAATGGTAATTGATGAGATTTATTTATTGAGCAAGAGCTACATAAAGATGACTCTTTTTTTGACGTTATTGGAAGAGAAAACTTATTGACGAGATTTCGTACTAATTTTGGGGTTGGATGGCCAAGTCGTTTATGCCAATCATCAAGTGATGCCCGTTCATGCACAAGGGCAAACTTAGGATAAAATGTAGACGACAATGATTTTGGAAAGATGTATACGCCATTGTTACACATGCCTCTTAGCAGGATTTCCTTCGTGAATTTGTCCTTCACAAGAAAATAAAACGGATGAAGTTCAACATATACATTATTTTGTTTAGTAAAGCGGTGAACCGATATTAAATTTTTTTTAAGGTGAGGAACACAAAGAATATCATTTAAATTAAATGTTCGATTTTTGAAAGGTAATTTTAAAGAACCAGTGTGAGAGATATTCAAACCTGAACCATCACCAAGGAGGATTTCATCAGTTCCATTGTATTCAGAATGGATTGATAACTGTTCAAGATCTCCAGTTATGTTGTGAGAGGCACCGGAGTCTAAAAGCCACGATTTATCCTTACCTGCAGAAGATTGAGTGCAATTTAAAGATGCTTTACTTATCTGTGAGCATAGTTTGGCTGTGTGACCCATTTGGTCACAAAGTTGACATTTTGGCTGAAATCGTCGTGTGAAGCGTGCTGGTCGGCTGGAGTGAGACCAGCGATTTTCAGGTGAGGCAACGAATTGAGATGGGTTATTGCCTTGATACCGATTGTAGCCATGATACTGGTTGGGTTTCTTCTGGAAATTGCCGCGATGAGAGTTATTTCTCCCTTTATTGGAGTAATTGGCAGTGATGATTTGCTGTTGAGAGGCGGCATCCAGACGCCGGAGATAGGTTTCATGACCAATTAAAAGGTCATGAAGTTCTTCAAATGCTAGGGATTTTTCCCGTGCATGAATTGGCGCAGCAATTTCTCTAAAATCAGGTCCTAAACCATTTAGGACATATAGAGTGAGGTCGTCATCCGAAATTGGATGATCTATGATGGTGAGTTCATCAATTAAGGCCTTCACAGTATGCATATATTCAGAAATAGAACGATTTCCTCTTTGAATGAGAGTGAGTTCTTCCTTCAATTGCATGGCTCTTGTTCTTGAGCGACTGGCATAGAGAAGGTTGAGTTTCGTCCAAGCAGCATGGGATGTTTTTGCTGATGCAATGAGAGGAGTGATCGCAGAGGTTGTTGATGCTAGTATAGCACTCAATATTAACTTGTCCTGTCGAACCCAATGGGTTTTATTCAAATTGGCAGCAGATGTGCCTATAGGGGAGGGACAAACAATGTCTCCAGTGACATAATCAAGGAGATCATATCCAATGAGCAAGGCTTCAAACTGGGCACGCCATTGAGGGAAGGTGGATGGGGTTAATTTGTCGTTGATCTGGGCTGAGATGTTGAGGGCAATGAGTGGTGTGGTGGTTCCAGATTGGGGTTGGGTGTTGAGATTGTGGATTTGTTCTGGGGATGATACAGGCATGGCTGAAGTTTGGATCGTTTCCTCGTTTGAGGTTTGTTGCTCTGATACCATGATGAAGATTGAATTGATAACAGATTGAAAATGAAGATTGTATTCTGTTTTTCTCAATTACTTTGTGATACAAATATTGCTCTATTTATATACATAATTTTGAGAGTAATTTGCCTAATTGTAAGTTGTAGTTTCCATATACAATTGTAGCCGTTGCTTGTAATTTCCATATGTGTTTGATGTAGCCGTTGCATGATTGAGGAGAAGAGTTGATTGCTGCAATTTGTTTGATTTACTGGAATCAATTTCCAGATTTTGCTTGTGTTTGGATGCTCTCCTTTATAATTCTCTACCTATTGAACACTTCTTATGTCAGAACTGATACACATATTTTGCTAATAAGAAGTTTTCTTCTATTTGTTAAAAATCAAACCTTTTGGCAGAGCAAAGCAATATCTCTTGGACTGATACTTAATCCTGCAACATTTACGAGAAGGGTTGACTTTTAAGTCAATTTTTCAATAGCATCAAGAAAATCAGTTCATGAATAACAAAGAGTATTCATGGTCCACTAGAAAAAAATAAATGATAGCGGCTTTGTAAGAAACAAATTTTTTTGTTTGATGCAACAGTATTCTTCATAAATAGCTGGGATTTCAATCTAACAACGGAACTGCAGCTCTAAATATATGAACTCAACCTTGTTAGATTATTAACTTCTGCAAGGAACATTCCTAACAAAAATTTATGGCCACAAAATCAAAGCTTTACATTATTTAAGCTTAGCATTTTGTTTAACATTGGCAAGTTGTAGAAAGTGGCAAGGCATTTATTTTGGTAATTGGAAATAAAACCAATTTAAGTAATCTTCAAGAAACTCTGAAAAAGTCTTGAATAATGAAGAAAGATCTTTGTATCCATTGATTCTGGGTAAAAACATCACAAATTCACAGTTTTTATTTATTTATTTCCTAGCATGTATTCTGTCCTATAACTCATGTGCTTCCACTAAGCCATCCACTATCCCATTGATTTGTGGTCGAACCATCTTGATTATTTCAAAATACAGTTTACATAAAGGTGGTCATTATTCTTGATAACAACATTGATTGGGCAGGCAGCGAAAGGACCGAATTATAACATGACAAATATATTAAAAGAAAAATGAAGTGCCAATGAGTTTAAGAGAATTAGGATAGCAGTTACCATGAGCAGCAGCTATAGTAGACATGCTGGCAACCTCCACTGATGCAGAAGAAGATACCCCTTTTCCCTCTGGGACTGTGAAAAACGTAATGACAGTGTAGAGAGAAGAGTTTGTGACTGGTTCTTCTTCTTCTACAGCAGGTGTTCTTTTCAACACTTCCCTTCAAGTTGGAGCATGGATGTCAAGAATGTTCAACTTGCTTGTTAATTTCTTAAAATTGTCTCCCCATAAGGCTTTAGTGAATATGTCTGCCAATTGAAGATGTGAGGGGACGAATTTTGTAATAACATGGCCTTTTTGAATTTTTTCTCGTACAACATGACAATCAATTTCGATATGCTTTGTGCGTTCATGATATACCGGATTTGCGGCAATATGTAGTGCTGCTTGATTGTCACAAAATAGTTCCACTGGTTTTAACTGCACTTGTAAGTCTTTAAACAAACATCGAAGCCAAGTAAGTTCACACGTTGCAGCAGCCATAGACCTGTATTCTGCTTCAGCTGATGATCGAGAGGCTGTCTTTTGTTTTCTTGTTTTCCATGAGATGAGAGAATCTCCAAGAAATACACAGTAACCCGTTGTAGATCGTCTTGTCATAGGGCAGTTTGCCCAATTGGCGTCACAATATGCTTTCAATTGTAAGGAGCTGTTTGCTGAGAATAATAAACCATTACCTGGATTGCTTTTCAAGTATTTGCACACACGAAGGGCAGCGTCCCAGTGAGGCTTTCTTGGAGTGTGCATAAATTGACTTAAAATGTTGACCGAATATGTGATATCTGGCCTGGTGATTGTAAGGTATATTAATCGCCCTACCAATCTTCTGTAATTCGCAACATCATTCAACATGTCTCCTTGATCAGCCGTGAGTTTCAGATTTTGTTCCATGGGGAAATCTACTGGTTTAGCTCCAAGAAATCCAACATTGTCAAGTATTTCCAGTGTATACTTTCGCTGAGAAATAACTATTCCAGCCTTTGATCTTGCTACTTCCAGTCTAAGAAAGAACTTTAGTTTGCCGAGTTCTTTTATGTGGAATTGCTGTTGAAGAAACAATTTAACATCTTGAATAGCCTTGTCATTGTTACCTGTGATAATTATGTCATCTACATAAATGAGAACAATGGTTAGAGCTCCCTTTTCTTGCACAAAGAGAGAATGGTCTGAGTGTGATTGAAAGAATCCGTCCCTTTTAATAGAATCAGAAAAATTTGCGAACCAGTTTCTGGGTGCTTGTTTGAGTCCATACAAGGACTTATGGAGCCGACATACAAGCTTCTCCCCTTGTCGGCAAAGTCTTGGAGGTGGAACCATATATACTTCTTCATGTAAATCACCGTGAAGGAAGGCATTATTGACGTCCATATGGAAGAGTGGCCAGTTGCGAACTGCTGCCAAAGCAAGAAGACAGTGTACGGTGGTTAATTTTGCCACCGGTGCGAAGGTATCATGATAATCTAGTCCTTCTTGTTGATTGAATCCTTTGGCTACTAGGCGCGCTTAATACCTTTCAACAGAACCATCAGATTTGTGCTTGATGCGGAAGACCCATTTGCTGCCAATGGGGCGACAATGGGAAGGGAGGGGAACGAGTGACCATGTCTTCTGGTTTTCAAGTGCATTGAGTTCATTCTGCATTGCTTCGCACCACCTGGGGTCATTAAGTGTCTGCTAATATGTTTTTGGCTCAATAGTACTTGTAATGTTGTTAACAAATTTTCTATGAGCAGAAGATAAGGACTTATAAGAGATACAATGTGATAAAGGATACCGAGTACCTGACCGTGAAGAGGAAGATTTGGTCGTGGGAGCCGAGAGAGAGGACATACCAACTTGGCTACAATGGAAATCACGAAGAAGAACATATGGTTTTCGTGGTCTGTCACTGCGACGAAGGACAGGAGGAGTAAGAGGAGATAAGGGTGTTGATGTGGAAGATGATATGGGTGATGGTAGAGGTTCTGTGGGTGACGAGGTGACAGGGGTTTCATTTGGTGAGGGGGCAGGGATTGGTAATGCTGAATTTGAGCTGTCATAAATTATAGGTGGCATGATAGGCAGTGGTGTGTTTGAAGGTGACATTGTCGTTGTGGGATTAGAGAATGGAAAGTTGTTTTCATGAAAAATGATGTCTCGGCTGGTGAAAAATTGGTGAATGGCAAGGTCGTAAACACGATATGCTTTTTGGTTGGAAGGATATCCAACAAAAATACAGCGACGAGCTCGAGGTGAAAATTTGTTTAATGGTTGTAAGTTGGTTGCATAACAAAGGCATCCAAAGGCATGGAGATGATGGTAGATAGGTGGTTTTCCATACAAGAGCTCATATGGTGATTTGTGTTTTAAAATCGGGGTGGGAAGGCGGTTTATGAGATAAGTTGCAGTGAGTAAGCTTTCTCCCCAAAATTTTAAAGGCAAGTTTGCTTGGAATCTTAATGCGCGACCAACATTTAATAGGTGTCTATGTTTTCGCTCAACTACACTATTTTGTTGCGGTGTATATGAACATGAAGTTTGTAATAAAATTCCAATGGTAGAAAGATATGGTTTTAAGGAGATAAATTCCATCCCATTATCACTTCGCATGCATTTAACTTGACAGTTAAATTGAGTATGGACAAACGCGATGAATGATTTTAATAACCTTTGTGTTTCGGACTTGAATTTCATAAGGAAAATCCAAGTAAAATGAGAGTAGTCATCCACAATGGTTAAAAAAATAATGTGCCCCCGAATGTGTTTCGATTTTGTGTGGACCCCAAATATCGCAATGTATAAGCTCAAAAATTTTAATACTTTGAATGGAGCTTATAAGAAAGGTTAACCTTGTTTGCTTTGCCAAAGGGCATACTTCGCAAGAGTGATGTGAGTCATAGCAAAATGATGGAATTAATTTTGATAAAAACTGAGATGGTAGCTTTGATGGGTGTCCTAGTCGGTTGTGCCACATAGCAGCTGATTGCCCAGAAATTTGATAGGATCGTGATTCCGATTGTGGCATAAGATAGTATAGCCCTTCACTCTGCTTCCCCAGGCCAATCATCCTCTTCGTAGCTAGGTCCTGCAATATACAAAATGTTGGGAAGAAGTGAATGGAACAGTTAAGTGCAGCTGTGAATTTACTAACTGACAGTAAATTCACATGAAATGAAGGTGCACAAAGTACACCGTGAAAATGTATATCTTTGGTGATATGTGCAGAACCAGTTTTTGTTATTTTTGCATGAGAGCCATTTGGCATTGTAACTTGGGAAGATATAGGAGTTGTGTCTTCATCAGAAACTGAGGTGGTTATGTGATTGGTTGCACCGCTGTCAATAATCCATTGTAAAACTTCAGCTGAGTTTAGATTACCTGTATAGTTTGCAGAGATGACAGATTTTTCATTTAGAAAAGCTTTGATTTGTGCCAACTCTTCAGCCGTGAGTTGTAGAGGCTGATTAGAGGTCTGTCCAGAATTGTGTTTCAATGGCTCTGTTTTAGCCATATTTGCTGTGATTTTCTGGAGTCGATTTCTTGGCTGGATGTTCTTACCATGAAGAGCATGATCGATTGGAAATCCATTCAAATAAAAGCATTTGTCAACTGTATGTGTTGTTCCATCACAGTAGGTGCAGTGGAGTCATTTCCTTGAAGGTTGAATGTTTGAGTTTGCAGACATCCAATTTCGAGAAAAATCCTGTCTTTGTGAACCAGAACTTGTTCTTTTCACGTTCATTGCGTGAACTTGTTCATTGCCTTTGTGTTCAACAAGTCCTCTTTGTTTTTCTTCCTCACATAGAAGTGCATATGCTTTCTTGACAGTAGGTAAAGGTTGCATAAGCATAATTTAACCTCTAACTGTAGAATAGCTTTCGTCTAATCCCATCAGAAATTGGCTTAATCTCATCTTTTCTTCATTGTTTGATAATTGTTTCATTCCTCCACATGTGCATTGAATAACTGGGCTGCTCATCTTTAATTCATCCCACAAGGTTTTTATCTTTGTATAATATGTAAAGATTGAGTCTTGATTCTGCTGGAGTTCTACAATTGAGCGTTGAACTTGATAGTGATGGGAAAAATTACCTTGCGAGAATCGTTCTTGTAGATCCAACCAGATTTCCGAAGGGGTTTCAACATAAAGAACACTGTTGGCGATTTCTTGATTTAAAGAATTGAGAATCCAAGACAGCACCATATCATTTCATCGTTGCCAAAGCATGAATTTGGGATCGGTTTCAACAGGTGTGGGTATGATTCCGTTGATGAAGCCTAATTTATTCTTTGCACTAAGACTGATCAGCATAGATCGTCTCCACATGGCATAGTTTGTTCCATCAAGAACCTTTGGTACAAGATTCAAGCTTGGATGATCGGATGTGTGGATGAAAAGGGGATCAGATGGTTCTATGGTTAGAGTCTGTGTGTTTTGAGTAGTGGAATTGGGGTTTGTGTTTTGATTAATGCTGTTTGAATCATCATTGTTCTCCATTGGAGTTTTTGCGGAAGCTTTGTTTAATGGGTATGCTCTGATACCATGAAAAACATAATGACAGTGTAGAGAGAAGAGTTTGTGACTGGTTCTTCTTCTTCTACAGCAGGTGTTCTTTTCAACAGACTGCAAAAGAAACCTGTATTTCCATGTAGGAATAATTAAGATCTGAAATGAGCAAAGCCCAGAAGGTGCATGGTTATGGTGTGCCAATGATCTACAATGAAAAGGACAAAAAGGTTCCACATACAACAGACAATAATGCTATCCTCAAAGCGTACACCTAATTCTGTCATCAAAACAAGAATTGTCCCTGCAACATAAGCTGCCCATCTAAAAGAGGGGCCATGAAGTAAGATACAAATTTCTAAATATATCCAAATAAGAAACAAAAGTGACAGTGACCTACTTTTGTGATGGATCTTGGGCAAAATATTTTTTTGCCTTATCATATGATATTGGCATCTCTCCATCCATAAAATCAGATAGATCCATGTCAAAGGTCGGACCACGATTGCTTAGCTCTGACCCATAGGATACCTGATTGAGATAAAGAAAGATGTTTACAATAGAAATTGAAGATTTATCTCACATATTAAGCTACAAGCTGCACAAAATGAGTTCAAATAATAGTTATCAGTTATGACAGCTGAATAAACAACATAAACCAACAATCCACATCGTATATGGAGAGTGACTGGAGGGGATGATGGATGGATGAGCGTGTGTGGAAATAATGTCTCAATATTCAAATGTGATACTTACTATTTGAAGAACGGGGGTAGGCCCTTGTCCTTTTGCATTTTGCCGAGCCTGGACATGTTCCATGAGCCTATGTTTACTTGCATGGTTCTTTTGCACAGCAACATGGCAGGCTTCTTTAATAGGCATCTATGACAAGAAACGGAAGATGATTAATAGTGACAGATCTGATGTGAAAGAAGTGGAGTTTTCCTCACTATGGCTTCATTCATACATGGTGCATGATTAAAAAACTTAAGGATACAGCAATGGTTTGATTGTCAGGACCATGTAACATTATGATTCTTCTAAAGAAAACAAAGAGAGGAAGAAATAGTCAACATATGGAGGAAATAAGATTAAGATGTGATAGACAGAAAGAAAAATAGATAAATTGATTAGCAACAAAGCATTTAGGGAAGCCAGATTAATATAAAGTGTTCAATCCTTCACAAAATGGATATTGCTCAATTACTTAAAGCAATACTTGGTGAGAACTGTGGTGTTGCCTCGAGGCATCGGTAACTTTTTAAAACAAAAAGGATAAAATACAGCATTAAGGTTTAAGTAAATACAAAAAATAAAATAAAGGAAGCACAAAGTTTTACTCTGTGATGGCAAAAGCTAAAACACGACTTCCAGAATAGTCAGCAACCCCTCCCATTACGTCCAATCTCCCAGATGCTCTTGTCACATAGATATCTTCCTGTACAAATACAACATAGGCAAAAAAACTCCTTACATGTTTGTATCAAACACATAAAGAGGACCCATTTTAATTTCCAAATGACATTAAAATCCATCAATTTTGAAGATGATAGTGATACATAGTGCAGGAATGCAACTGATTGAGAAGAAACCGCAAATCATTACAATGCCTAGAGTAAACCTTGTACATAGCTGCTATTAATGCTAAGCAATCTGGTTTTTGAAAACACTAAAAGACAACACGAGTTAAAATCAATGTGTTTTATTGGACATTATAAAGACCTCCCAATTAAAGAGTCCTGCAGCAGCCTTACGTTCCCGGATTTGGCGCTTCTCAGTGCTCTTCTCAGGGTCATAAACAGTATCTAGCTCTGCCAAACTCTTTAAGAAACTCTTTGTATCTGGAAGGCCTTGAAGATCTCCATGTAGAACCTCAAAATCACCAGTGCATCTGGCAAGAGTTGCATAAAAATGTCAACAGAATAAAAAATTGAATGTATCATCAAAATTACGAATCTGCTAGGTTAAATGGACAAAGACAAAACTCACGTGCTTGTTAGGGATCCATTTTCAATTATTTGGGTCGCTGGAGACCCGGTAGATTTATTGAGCTCATTTTCAGCACTTGAATACCATTCTGGGATGCTGATATCTCGTCCAAGGACCCTTTGTAATTGATAACCAAGGACAATGGCATCTCGCAATCTTCTTGCTCCACTGAACTGACAGCAATGAAGAATTGAGTAAAATCTGTGTGCCTCATCATGTGAGGTTCTCTCATTATATATAAAAACCCTAACTGATTACATGGCTGACTTGCTGCAATTACATCAATGTTGATTTAGACAAAATAGGAAACTAATCTAAAATAGAAAACTAATATATACAAATATATACAGCAAGAATTGGCAATTAATGGTTGATTAATATGTTAATATGTGTTGACATCCCCCCACAAATTGATGCTAGTGTATCAACAAGCAGCAATTTGTTTAAGAGAAAATGATGACGCGGACAAGGCATGGCTTTGGTGAATATATCAGCAATCTGGAGAGTAGTGGAGATGTGAGGGAGAGGAATAACCCGAGAGTCGAGTGCTTCGCGAATAGAGTGACAATCGACTTCAATATGCTTTGTACGTTCATGATAAACTGGATTAGTAGCAATTTGTATAGCACTCGTATTATCACCATGAAGAGGAGTAGGATTATTTTGTGAGAAACCCAGTTCATCAAGAAGACCCCGAAGCCAAGTAATCTCAGAACAAGCAGCGGACATAGCTCGATATTCAGATTCAGTAGAGGATTTAGACACTCGTGCTTGCTTTTTACTCTTCCAGGAGATCAACGGCGAGTATCCGGACAACCGGCCCAATCAGCATCACTATAGGCCATAAGTTGTAGAGAAGAGCTGGCTGGGAAGAACAATCCACGACTAGAAGATCCAAGCAAATACCGAATAATACGACGAACGGCGGCAAGATGTAGATGCCGTGGTGTCTGCATAAATTGGCTAACCTGTTGAATAGCAAAGGGTATATCTGGTCGAGTAATAGTTAAATAATTCAAACTACCAACCAATCATCGATACAAAGTTGGATCAGAAAGAAGATCCCCCTCATCACGACGATATTTTGTGTTGACCTCTAAAGGAGTATCAACAGGAGATGAATCCTGAAGGCCAGCCAATGTAATAAGATCTTGGGCATATTTGTGCTGATGGAGAAATATACCAGAAGGAGTAGTATGAACCTCGAGACCCAAGAAATAAGTAAGCATACCTAGATCCTTCATATGAAAAGAGTTGTGAAGATGCTGCCGAAGTTTCTCAATCAATGCAGAATCAGTCCCAGTGATAACAATGTCATCGACATAAATGAGTAGAAGAACAATCCCATCAGATGTCTTACAAAGAAATAATGAAGAGTCATACTGACTTTGTCGAAAGGAAAATTGAAGCAATGTAGTGCGAAACTTTTCAAACCAAGCCTGAGGAGCTTGTTTCAAACCATAAAGAGACCGGTTCAACTTATATACCTGCGAAGAAGAGGAGGAGATACCCGGTGGAATAGTCATGTAAATATCCTCTTTGAAATCCCCATGAAGAAAAGCATTTTTGACATCCATCTGATGAAGTGACCAACCCTAAGAAGCAGTAATAGAAAGAATTGTACGCACAGTGGTCATCTTGGCTACCGGAGCAAAAGTCTCCTCATAATCCGTACCATATTCCTGTCGATTTCCAAGAGCAACCAATCGTGCTTTATACCGATCTAAAGTACCATCAGACCGAAGTTTGATAGAGTAAACCCATTTACAACCGATGGGTTTAACAGTGGGTGGACAATCCATTATCTCCCATGTAAAATTCTCTTCAAGAGCTTGAATTTCCTCATCCATTGCCTTCCGCCAACACTCCTGTTTAACAGCTCGAGAAAAACATGTAGGAATAGGAATAGAGGATAAAGCAGCATGAAAACCATATCGATCAGGAGGGCATATGTGACGCGTAGACTGACGAGGACCAGGTGGAGGATCCAAGACAGGCATCGGTGAAACTAATGAAGGTGAATCATCATTTCTCACAACCGGTGGATCAGGTGTAGGGGAAGAAGCAATCTCACAAACAGGGAAAGTTGGTAAACATCGAGTATACACATTTCCAGGTTTGAACCGTGTAGGAAGAGATGGGGAGTCATCAAAACAAGGAAGGATACTAAGTGCAGGAGAGGACTCAACATGTGTAGAATAATAATATTGTTTTTCAAAGAAAACAACATTACAAGATGTATGGAATTTGCGAGAACCCGGATCATAGCAAACATAACCTTTGTGTGAAACACTATATCCCATAAACACACATTTAACAGACTGAGCAGATAGTTTATGACGATGATGATGAGGTAAATGGACAAAACAAACACAACCAAAAGGATGTAAATTGAGATAGCTAGGATTCTTACGATGCAAATGAACATAAGGGGAATCAAAATGTAAGACTTGAGAGGGCAATCTGTTGATTAAGTAGACAGCAGTGAATAAGGCCTCAACCCAAAAATGAGCAGGGACGGAGGAGTCAAGTAATAAGGTACGAACAACGTCCAATAAATGTTTGTTCTTACGTTCAGCTACCCCATTTTGTTGTGGGGTATAAGGACATGAACGTTGAGACACAATACCTTTGTGATGTAAGAATTCATGAAATTCAGAGGACATGTATTCCCCACCCGAATCAGACCTCAAAATCTTAATCGGAGTAGAGAATTGAGTCTCAACATAGGCTGCAAATTGTTGAAAAATAGCAAAGACCTCAGATTTGGACCAAAGAAAATATACCCAAGTGTATTGACTAAAATCATCAATGAATGTCACAAAATATTTGTACCGAGCATGAGAAATTATAGGTGAAATACCCCAAACATCGCTATGCACAACATCAAAACATTTTGCAGCACGACTACCAGGAGAAGAAAAAGACAGAGTTTTACTTTTACCAAGTTTGCATGCTGAACAATCAAATGGTAAAATTCTAGAAACACATTCTTTATTTCCTAGCAAACCAGAATTAAACATTCAAGACAATACACCATGATTAGGATGACCTAAACATTTGTGCCACTGTTCACTTTGAGAATCAATTGTCATATAAGCTAAACAATGAGGAATGGAAAAATATAAAGGAAATAGTCTGCCAACTTTAGGCCCCTTCGCGAGTATCTTCCCCGAGACCTGATCCTGCACAAGACAACCATTACGAGAGAAATGAACATCACAATCATTATCCACTAATTGACCAACCGAGAGAAGATTAGTAGTGAGTGCAGGGGATACATATACATCGCGGAAAGAAGAATTAATATCACCAATTTTATCAATGGTCAGATGGCTGCCATCTGCTATATGAATATGTGATGAACCAAGATAGGGCCGAATGTTGCAAAGTGATTTGGATAAACCAGTCATATGGTTGGATGCGGCAGAATCAACAAGCCAAGATTGAGGGGTAGTACCTTGGAGTTTTAAAGTAGAAAATGCTGCCATAATCATTTGTTGAACCATTTCTGGCGTAAGTACAACTTGATCACCAACACTTATCGAAGAGGCATCAGCTAAGGAAGAATCAGCAGCAGCCTGATAAGCATAATTGCGACGATCCTGCACACGGTTCTGTGGATGAATGGGGCAGTCTTTGATGATGTGGCCTGACTTCTTGCAGTAATTACAGAATTTCCATGAACATTGGCTAGCAATATGTCCATAATCTTTGCAACTGAAGTACTAGACCCTCTGCATATCTCTACCTTTTCCTCTGCCGTGAGTTGCAACAGCAGGAACTGTCATCATATTCTGCTGATTTCCCCTACCGTGAGCTGCATATGCCACAGCAGGAACTGTCATCATATTTTGCTGAGTCTGAGTTGCAAGCCTCTGCTCCTCCCGAAGTAATTCTCCAAAACACACATCCAAAGAAGGAGAAGATTCTCGGTTCATCAAGCTTGATCTGGTCCCCTCAAATTCAGTTCTCAGTTTCATTAAAAACTGATCTCTTTTGCTTTGTTCATGGACTGCTTGAATAGCCGAAAGTGATGCAGCAGGGACAGTGGCATACACCAAGTTAGTAAACTCACCCCATAAATTCTAGAACCTAGAGAAGTATTCTTGAATAGATAAATCCCCTTGAGTGTAGCTGGAAATCTCATATTCCAGTTGAAATCGTCTGGCTGTATTGTTTTTATTATAGACCTTTTTTAGAAACTCCCACATACCTTTAGATGTTTTAAAGGGCTTCAAAGTCAGCACAATTTGAGGATCCACAGATCCTAAGATCCAAGACATTACTCTTGCATCTTTGATCTGCCATTGAGCCAGTGATGATGAATCTTTTGGAGCTGGAGTACTCCCATCAATGTGCCCCCATAACTCCTTTCCAGTAACAAATACATGAAACTGGAACTCCCAAGCTCCATAGTTCTTTCCAGTAAAAAGGACGCAAAAATCTATGCTAGAAGTCATGATACTTGTAATAACCAAAAAAATCCAAGACAAAATCAGTTTCTTTACCTAAAACAAAGAATGCTTGTTCTCTGCAATCTGCAACACCAAAAAAAACTGATTCCAAAAAAATGCCACGATATGTAAAAGAAATTGATAAACAACCCTCACAATCACTCAGATTTTAACCCCAAAGAAATCCAAAAAAAAAAAACGAGATTGATAAACAACCCTCACAACCACTTAGATTTTAACCCCAAAGAAACCCACAAATAATAATTTATGTTTTAGGCTCTGATACCATGACAACAATGAAGAATTGAATAAAATCTGTGTGCCTCATCATGTGAGGTTCTCTCATTATATATAAAAACCCTAACTGATTACATGGCTGACTTGCTGCAATTACATCAATGTGTATTAAGACAAAATAGGAAACTAATCTAAAATAGGAAACTAATATATACAAATATATACAGTAAGAATTGGCAATTAATGGCTGATTAATATGTTAATATGTGTTGACATGAACTACTCTTTCACAAGGAAAAACATGACAATTGTTTCAGACCATTCAAGACAAGGAAATAATATTTTAATATAAATCTGAATTTAGTAACTCAATTTTTTTCATAAGAAATTCTAGCATTTTGACAATGTACAAGGTGTGACCATTCTATGCCTTTTGTGATTAATTGACTTAGTTGGGATTTTTGATACAGCTGAAAAAAGATAACGGGAGAAGATATTGGAATTATGACCAGAAGATATCAAATGAAGAAGGCATTGGCAAAAGGTCACAAGAACTCGGGAAATGAAAACAGTAATTGGACAATTATGAGTATGAGGGGAAAGGAATTCCATACAAACAATGTCACCTGCCAAACAATTGAACGATGATGATTTCCAGCAGCCATTACACACTCTGCATAGATGAAGTCCCAACTGCAACAGTGTAAAGACAAAGATCAAACAGGTTATTATAGAATCACAAGGATTGATGACGTGGCTAGCAAAATTTCAAGCAAGGGCTTTAAATTTTTCATAAGTTATATCATTGACCTTGAACGTCATATAATATTTTCAACCATGGAATGGTATCACAAACATCAAACCAAGTCTAGGGTTTATAACATGACCTAAGCACTGTGTATCAACCACTCCACTACGCAACTTCATCTAGAAAGAAGCATATTTACTAAAACAGAATAGGATACAAGAAGCAAACTTTTTGGTTTCACACCATAAATTGAGCTAAGGTTAGGCAACAGAAGACTTTCCCATCTAAGTATCTCAGTTAAGGTCAGGCAACCTTATGGTCTAGTTTTAATTTTTTGACATGACAAAAAAGTAAGTTACAATAAGGGATATTTATTCAGTGGATAAAATTAAAAAACTTTCTTCATGCAATTATGCGTTTTCACCTAACCAATGTTTCTATTTTTTTTGTTCCTTGAAAGAAGAAGAACATAGCATAAATTCTTCTGGAGCTATCCATTAAAACCTCTGTTCCTCCAAGACTAGAGTGATTGTTGATAACATTCAATACATTTACCCTCCAAGATAAATTAGACACAAATAAGAGAAAATATAGAAACAGTAAATTGAACAAGAATGCTAGTAACAAGAAGTTACCTGAAGTTGGTGACACAGACAGATCGAATTCCTGCATCAGCTGCAGCACGACACGCAACTGGAACAACATCGGAAACCTGTTTTCATATGAGTAAAAACACAATTCATGAATTCTCTTCAATTTTCACCATTTTTGTCTTTTAATACTAAATTAAAGTGAACCCTTAATACCATAGCTAGATAAATATCTATTGCAGGAGTTCAACTATAATAACATGAGAAAAACAAGATCAATACCACTAAGTCAGCTTTTATGGAGTTCAGCTACTTTATCTCAGTAGCCAAAATAGATTCCCGGGGATTCACATCCGTTTCCGAATACTAAGTGTAATTAACATAGCAAAAGAAAAATTCCATCACATCAATTTTTATTTATGAAGTTAGAGCCAGCACTAATTACCAAAACTATAATTGCAAAAAAACGAAAAGAAAAGGGGGAATAATTAGTGTTTTTATACCTTCTCCAACGAAGCAAGGCGATCCATGGTCAATGCATATGCCTGTATTGCTCCACAATCCAATAATACCTAAAAATTCAAAAACAAATACAAAAATTAATTGGAATTTCTGATTTTTTTTCAAATCCCCACGACCAAGGGTATTCTAGACATTTTCAGAGGGACATGAATGATATTTCTGATTTTTTTGCATAGTAAAACTACCATTTTACCCTTCATTGTTGACAAAAAAACACGGAATAGTGGGGTGTTTTTATTTTTCCACAAATTCATGCACAGTAAAACTACTAAAATAACCCAAAAAAAAAGCTTTTTAGTGTATTTTCTTTTCTCGTTTGAGTGCGTTTTCCAACCATTAACCATTAACTAAAAATAGTGTGTTTTCCAACCCTATTTTTCTTCCTCTTATGAGTGAGTTTTCCGACCCTATTTTTCTTCCTCTTACGAGTGAGTTTTCCAACCCTTAATCATCAATTAAGATAGTGCATTTTCCATCCCTATCCTCCTCGTTTGAGTGCATTTTCCAACCCTTAATGATGAGCTAAAATAGTGTGTCTGTCCTATTTTTCTTCCTCTTTTGAGTTTGTTTTCCAATCCTCAACCATCAATTAAGATATTGAGTTTTCCATCCCTATCCTCCTCGTTTGATTGCGTTTTCCAACCCTTAACCATGAACTAAAAATAGTGTGTTTTTCAACCCTGTTTTCTTCCTCTTTTGAGTGTGTTTTCCAACCCTCGACCATTAATGAAAATAGTGTGTTGTCTAGCTCTATTTCCCCCTCTTCGAGTGAGTTTCCCAACCCTCAACCACAATTAAGATAGTGTGTTTTTCATCTCTATCCTTTTCCTTCTCGTTTGAGTGCACCTTCAAGCCTTCAACCATCAAATAAAATAGTGGGCTTTCCAACCATTAACTAATTCAAATAGTGCACTTTCTAGCCTTCAACCACCAACTCAAATAGTGCACTTTCCAGACCTCAACCATAGATCCTAGATAGCATGCTTTCTATTCTTATCTTCCATTCCATGAAATTTTCACTTATTTCCACAGGAGATAGGTCACCTATTATAACAAGATCATTTTCTTATGTCTTTCATAAACATCATCATCTTCTCATCCTTTAAGTGTTTTATTTCGGCCTCAATTCTTAGGTGGTGCGCTTTCTAGCTCTATTATATTATTCCCTTCTGAGTGCACTTCATAGCCTTCATTGTCACTTCTAGATGGATCAACCATTTCTTGATTTGGTAAATCTATTCTCTTTTTCTTTACAAAGCTCGCTATCTAAAGTCTCTTACAAGACTTTAGTCGTAAGCATTGTAAAGAGGAGGCAACTATCATAACCCAAAAATAGGCTATTCCCCTAAATCTACCCAAATAAAAACAAAAATAAAATAAAAGGGGCTAGAGTTGGTAAAAAAATCAAGGTGGAAATATAGATGTTTTCGAAAGCCCGATTGTATCTCTTTTGTGCCAAAAAATGAAGGAAAATAAAAATTCAAGGTAAAATAATTTATTATAGGACAAATTTGCATAAAAATTAAGCTGAAAAGCATAATTATATTTTTTATAGGCCAATTTGATTTAATCATGGGCCAATTTAGAGTATAATTATGTTTAGATATTAATTTAGGGTCTAATTGAAGTATTTAATTAAGTGCAAGGATTTAATTGTACTTTAAATTGATCAAATTAATTTTATTAAAGGCTTAATCAATGAAAAATCAAGTTCATAAGTTTAATCCAAGTTCAATTGAGAAGATTAGATTTTTTGGAGATCGAATTGAATTTTTCCAAGCCTATTGTGTGAAGTTAGGGGCCAAATTGAAGAAAATTGAGAGTTTAATAGTCAATTGAGGGTCAAATCACATAAATCAAAAACCAATGACCAAAATAAAAAAGGCGTGCAAAGCTATGGTTGCTGTTGAAATTCTGACGAGGATACAATTGCATAAAATTAAAAGTTTAAATCCAATTAGAGATGCAATAAGAACAATTACAAATGGAGGGACCAAATCGCATTTTCCCCGATCCTCCCAATCCTGCAGATGTAATTAAATTGTTCAATCATCTTAACAGTGCAGGCACGCTGCTGCAGGTGAGCAGAGGCAACCTGTAGTGTTTTGAAATTTAAAAAAAAAAAAGGAAAATACATGAATGCCCTTAGTGGCTTAGAATTAGGTTAAGGGTGTTGTAGTAATTGTACAAGCTAGTAAATATAAATAGAAAAGAAAAGAGAAGAAAAAGAGAAGTAAACTGAAAATTTGAGAGAGAGAATCGGGAAGAGAGAAAGAAAGAAGAAGAAGAAGAGAAAAGAGGGAAAGAGAGAAGGAGGAGAAAAGAAGAAGGAGAAATAGTTTTAAGGTAATGTGTATGTTTTAATATGTATAAATGTGGTTATTAGTTATGATTTTTGCTTAGATTGATTGTTAGGGTTTGAGGATTTTATTTGGGTTTGACTGATGAATTAAGAGAGATGTTAAGGGTTGAATGTGTTGGATAATGGTTTAATTAGTTTGATTGTAGATGTTTTTGAAGTTTTGAGGTGTTTTGTTTAAGAAAATATTGAGAAAAATAGTGAAAACCCTTGCTGGAAATTCAGGTCTGGAGGTTGAAGATGACAAAAATTCATTTTGGTCCTTTTGGTGAAAATTTCAGTTTAGTTCCCGAACTTTGGAAAATTACAATTTAGTCCCTGAACTTTGGAAAATTCCAGTTTGGCCCCTGGAGTAAAATTGGAGATTCTGGACAGAATTGCGGTTGAATTATGGACAAGATTTTAGTATAATTATGAATTTATGAAGTGTTCAATTTAGTCCTTCAATTTGGTAAAAATTGCAATTTGACCCTAAAAATATAAGAAAATTACAGAATGACCCTTAGATGAAATATAAGTATTTCATATTGGTTTGATGGATAATTGAGGCTTATTGGATGAATTATTATCAATTTTATGAATTGTGAAATTTGAATTAGACTTCGGAAGAAACCATTGTTTTAGGTTTTTGCGGAAGAATGGATAGTTGATTCAAAAACACATAGGATTATGAGTTGAACTCTTAGATATGTTATAAAAGCTATTTTACGTTTTTGAGTCATTTTTGAGTATATCTTCTTTTATATGTTCAGATAATCCTGATATTCTGCCAGCGGTACGTCAGTAGGATTCCGTCAGTATTCTATTTTTTGAATTTCGATCGCTTTTAAGTTAGGTGAGTGGATAATATTTAATATGCATGAGAAATATTATAAATATTTGATTTGCTAGTATGTGGATTATGCTTCTTGATAATATATACATTGATTACTATTCTTGATACAATAAAGCATAATCATTTGTTGAATATACGTTCTTGGTATGAGCCTATATCTGTTTGTGAATTTATAGCTCCTCATTTGATTGATACCATGAGTTGAGCCTTGAGATATGAATATGTCTGTTTGATTATAAGATATACCTATGGTATGCCAGTCAGAATACCCATGCTAACAGGGTAGTGTTAGCCTTTGTGCACATCGTATCTGAAACCCTAGTTAGTCGGGGGAGTCACCAACCTGTGCGGACTGATCATCCCACAGTACGGAGCCTCATGCTCATTGCATTCTGATTTTCTGACGAGCTTTACCTTATATATATTCTTGTTATGACCTATTTGAGCAACTTCTTGTAAGAACTTCGAACTGATTCGATAATATATTTCTCATTGCTATATTATCTCGTATGTGTATATTGGATATTATCTACTCACTGAGTTGTTGAACTCACCCCCTCATTATTTATTATTTTCAGGCTTGTAGCTTGCTAGCAGGTCATTTTTGTCCCACTCTTGGAACCTGCTATTTTGGTTGTAATTGATACTTTTGTTCCTTTGTCTAGTTAGTGCTCCACAATTATAACAGTATGTAATCAACCCTTGTATAAAGACAATTGAATTATGTTATAAAGTTTACTTTGATATTTCCGTTGCGTTGGACATCTGATTATGAATGTCAAGTTTGTGTGTAAGTTTGGGTTCGCATAGGTGTGGAACCTTGGAGGGGAACCATATCTATGTGTCGGTCACGGATCCGGGAATCGGGTCGTGACACAACCCATCGCTACATGCAATAACATTCGATCACACCATGAATAGGAGGGGAGCAAAAATTTACAGAGCACGGGGGAAAAGAAAGGAACAACGGGGAAAATTTAAGCAAATTTGCAGATGAAGGACGAACACAGACATAGACACGAGAGGATTTCACCAACCCACATAAAAAACAACAAACAACCACTCTCCCTCTTCCTCGGCACTAGCAGAACCATGCTGGTATCTCCCTCTATCTCTCCTATAATAAGCCGACAATCTCTTCCTCTCCTACAGTTCGACAACAACTCTCTCTCCCTCTCAGCCGACAGCTCTCTCTCTTTTTCTCTCCTCCAGCAGCTGCACTTCCTGACAAGCACCAGCAGCCTTTCCCCTAGCATTGTTAGCCACTCCTCTTCACCAGCAGCACCTGCAACAACCCAGCTCTTTTTCCCCATCCCCGGCGATGTAGCGATAGCTTGTTGCAGCACAGACCAATAAGCTTTTGGCGCTCCTCTCGGCCACCATTTTTGGCGCCGCCACCATAGGAAGAACCACATTGGCCTCCTCTACATGGAGACAGTGACAGATACGCCGTTCGTCACACTCCACTCACCACCTTGTCATTGTTCACCATTGTGGTGAACAGTGGGGGAGTGAATTAATTCACTCCCCCATCCCACTGTTCTTGTATGGAACAGTGGGCTAGGCCTTGTGCCTAACCTGACCAAATAGAATGGGTGGATCGATTGGCCCATTGCAATCCAAAAACTAGGTTGCCAGCCCACCAAAGGCATTGGTTGTTTGGCCTGTCCGGGTTGGGCAGTCTAGCCCCAAATTATGGGTCATTGGGCCCATCAAGGCTAGACACTCAGCCCACAAAAAAAATAAAAATACAAAATCTGCATAAAAAAATATTTTTTATTTAAAAAACAAACAAAAAAATGTTGTTTCGTGTATATGGCCGAATTTCAAGGTTTTTCAAACATATTTTTTGTAAAGAAAATATATGTTGCATCTTTCACATATTTTGAGTGAAAATTAGATATTGTAACCGTTTATGATTATCTGTTAGAATTTGGCCAAAATATCAAAATAATATAATAATTATTTTGCTTTAGCTATCGCAATGTAAAATTCATTGTAAAGTACACTCGCAGATAGTTAAAAATGGGGTTTTCAAAATTCAGTGTAAAATTTTCTGGTTAAGTTTTCGACTCCTAATGAGGTAGAGACTATCTCTTGAAGAGAGATCTACCTCGAGCTTTAGAATAGATCAAAGAATAAAAAATTCAAACTTAGAAAAACAATCAAACAACAATGCAGCTTCCTTAGGTAGGGTGCACTAGAAGTGATACGTCTTTTCCTTGCACAACAAGTCTCCTTACCTAGACTCTCGCAGACCAATAGGTTTCCTAGTGACTTTAATGGCGACTCTAAAGATTTATAGTTATGATTTTATGGCTATAAAATACCACCCCTTTCACCGCGCGTCATCTCCCCCTCTAAGGAATGGCAGGGCGCGAAGAAATGTTAATGCGACAACCATCACGCCATGCCCCTTAATGACATATATATACTTAATGCATACACACATTAACTATTTTATTTTTTATTGATTAATAACTAACACCAGATAATAGATAATAATTAGATACTCGAAAATAGTTTAGAAACATTTAAAATCTTATTCAATTGTTAATTGAAAATATAAACGTGATTCCAGTAACTAGTGTTGTCGCAGTGAGAATAGCAGGTGTTGTGAAGGAGGTCATGAATATACTGGTATAAGCATTTCTACACGTTAATGTTTGCAAACACTTATGAATGGATTGTGCTCGGGTCTTGTTGGAGTTGGTAAAAGAAAAATCTAGTGCTCGGTTACCTTTATAAAAAAATCATGGTTTTGTCCTTTTGAATTCAAGGAAGACTCCAGAACCATTGTTAGGTTCAGACTGTGGTCTTAAGAACTCAGTCCCTAAACACTTACATCTGAATTGTTTAGAAATATGGAAGTTGTTTTGCTGGTTTTGGTCTTAATACTCTTTTTTTCATTTTTTACAGAGTGGTCCTGATAAGCCACCATAACTAGAAAAAAAGCATGCCATAATGAACAATGAATAGAACCAAAATCATGATTGTCAATCGAATTGGGGATGATTATACACATAGATGATGTGGGAAAAGCATTGTAGCTCTCCTCACAGAACACTGTGGATTGCTACATTGCTTTCCCATAGTACGTTTTCCTGTTTTCCCCCACTTATATTTTTTTTTGTTTTTTTATAATAAGGGTGTCTAGGCCAGCTTACGCGCACCATTGGACCCATTTTTTTTCCCGCTTATACTTTTTTTCTGTTTTTTTCACTTATATATTTTTTTTATAACTAGGTTGTCCAGGCTGGCTTACGCGCACCACGACTTCTTTCCCACTTATACATTTTTTTTGTTTTTCCCCCCACTTTTACTTTTTTTTTATAATCGAGATATTCGGGTCAACTTACGCGCACCATGACTAATTCCCACACCCACTTTTTTTTCCCACTTATATATTTTTTTCCCCACTTATACATTTGTTTTTGTTATTTTTTTGATAACCGGGGTGTTCGGGCTAGCTTGCGTGCATGACTAATCCCCAAACCCACTAAACACCCTGCAAGCCCAATCTGCAAGTAAGGCAACGTAAGGGTGACAGGCATACATAAAAAAGATCAAAATCGGGTGCAGAGGAAGAGAACAAGTCCCTTCCCACTTATACATTTATACATAGCTTATGCATAAAAAAAATGTGCACATATTAAAAATTTGTCAATTGCATTCTGCATGAGTCATGTCTAAAAACATTATTTTTACATAGCACAGTAGCTCTTCTCATAAAACACTGTAGATTGCTACAATGCTTTCCCACTTATACATTTATACATAGCAGTTATTATGTTTAAAAAAAATATGCATGTATTAGAAATTTGTCAATTGCAATCTGCATTAGTCATGTCTAAAAGCGTTATTTATACTTTTTTTTAAATTGTTTTGTATTAAAATAATATCCATCTATCTATCTATATTAATTAAAAAGCTAAAGCAGATCAGTGTTTTGCACAGTAAAATTCACTGCACCTTTAGACACAAATTACTGTGGATTGTAATGGTGAAATTATTATTTTACCCCTCAGTGAACAATGATTTTAGCAATGGGTCCAAGGGTATTTTAGATTTTTAATGTTTCTTGGTACAGTAAAATAACTATAATACCCTCCAATAAGACAAAAATCAACAATTAAATCTGGGGCTATTAAGGATATTGCACATTTTTTTATAATATAAAAATACAAAAAAAACCTTTGTATACATGCATAAGAGAGAGTTTCACTCTCATTTTACACCATCAAAGCTAAACTTACTATGTTTTTTTAACGTAAGCTACATTTAATACAAATAAAAATTAAAATTAAAATTAAAATTAAAAATCTAAAATAAGAGTAGAGGTGTTAGATACGAACAAAGAATTAAGAACTATCTCAAAAGGACCGAAAAAATCAAGGGATCGAAACTAAACCAGAAAATAAAAGAATAAAAAACAAAATTCAAAACAAAAAAATTATATATGTTAAAACTAGATAAAAAAATTAATACCAGTAGCGGAGCGCGAGTTTATGGATCATGTCGATCTATATTTCTTCGTCTTCTTTTTGTTTTTACCCTTTGGAGCGAATAAAAAACTTTCGAGTGTTAGCATACTTCATTTAATAGAGGAGTAGATTTCTATTTAAGAAGGAACCCGAGGTACCTTTCCATACATGAGGTCAACTACTATAATAGATAAAAATCAGACCTTTATTAACAAGTGTTAATATTCTCCACACATTGTATTATTTTTTTCTACAACAAAATCACCCTCTTACTCTTGAGTTGGGGAAACTTAAGCCTCAGCGCTTGGGTTCTTTTTGTATTTTTTATTGGTCCATCAATTATTTTTTATTTTATTTTTAGCACTAAAAATATTTTTTTAACCTTAGAGTCCACAAAATAATCTTTTACCTCGGATTTGATCTTATTCGATTTTGAATGATTCTTTAAAGGATAGGTTATCACATATCACAAGTTTTTTAATTGTCTAGCCTTCAATGATAATCCACACGAATCACTAATGAGAAAATTTTAAAATCTCTATTTAGGAGAGAGAGATTGTTATTCCTAGAATATTGGTGTCATGACCCAATTTATGGGTTATTCCCCAAAATCTACCCAAAAATAACAAAAATAAAATAAAAGGGTTGGAGTTGGTAGAAAAATCAAATTTGAAATTTTGGACATTTTCGATAGCCCAATCGTACCTCTTTTGTGCCCAAAAATAAAAGAAAATATAGATTTAAGGCTAAAATAGTTTATTATGGGGTAAATCTATGTAAACATTAAGTAGAAAGACATAATTATATTTTTATGGGTCAATTTGATTTAATTGTCGGCCAATTTAAAGTGTAATTATGTTTAGGGATTAATTAAGAGCCCAATTGAAGGATTTAATTAAGCGCAAGTACTTAATTATATTTTAAATGAGTCAAATTAATTTTATTAAGGGCTTAATTGATGAGAAATTAAGTTTAGAAGCCTAATCTGGGTTAAATTGAGAAGATCAGAATTTTCGGAGATGAAACATTTTTGGGTGAAATCGGAAGCCAAAATTAAAGAGAACAACATCGTTCTTCCCATTGAAAAAATATTTTTGTAACAACCCATTTTTATCAGTCTATTTTATAATATTAAAAAAAAAACTATCCAAACCTTGCCAGAAGCCATGTTGCACCCATGTCGGCAGCCATGCCTTCCCACCACTCCTGCAACCTACCACTAAAACACTTCATCCCTAGACATCAATACCATACTGTAAATTGTCTATAAAAGAGGAGCGAATTTATAGATACTGGGGGTGAGCAGGAAAAGAGGAAGAGACCAGCATTCTAAAAATATTGGAGAGACCATCGTTAAACTAGTGAAACACTGAAAAAACAGAGGTTGCATTCGAACACAAACACAGAGGCTTAAGTTTAAAAAATACATATACCTCAAATATTTTTTAATAACTGATGGCCAATAAAAAAAATGCAAAAAGAACCCAAGCATCGAGGCTTAAGTTTCCCCAACTCAAGAGTAAGAGCATCTCCAACTCATAAGCCATCTGAGAAGGCAAATCTAAAAAATTATTCTTTTGGCTTTTGTTCTTATTTTTATCTTCTTCAACGCATGAGCCATTCCAATAGCTAAAATGGCTCCTCATCTTCAGGTGCTATTTATAGCCACTTCAACAAAAAGCCAAAACATTAAAAAAAAAAAAGTAAAAATATTTGTTGCAATACTATTAAAGCTAATTAAAATATTCCTTTCTGGTTTATACCATTGGAATACACATAAATAAAAAAGTTATATTTACACTGTTCAAAAAGCTATGTTATCAATTTAGCTTTCTAAAAGGTTCTTTTGCATTGGAGCTGCTCTAAAAGGATGATTTCGTTGTATAAATAAATAATAAAATGTGTGGAGAATGTTAACACTTGTTAATAGAGGTCAGATTTTAGTCTACAATAGCAGTTGACCTCAGCTTCCTTCTTTCTTAAATAGAAATCTACATACTAAATGAGTTATGCTAACACTCAGAAAGTTTTTTATTCGGTGCAAAGGGTAAAAAACAAAAAGAAGACGAAGAAATATAGATTGACATCAGCCCTAGATTCATAAATCAAATATCAAATTCATTAATATAATATTTTATAAATATTAAAATAATTGAAGTCTTTATTAAAAATAAATATGTATTTACATGTATTTACACTTGTTAATAAGGCTGGTATATTGAATACTATAAATAGGCTTCAGGAGTCTGTAAACAGGGGTGGGTTTTTGCTTGAGGCAAATACAAATGCTCTGTAATCTCTTTTACTGCAATTGTCACTTGCATTAAAATAAGCACTCACGTCGCGTATCTAATAATATATTACTTGGTGTAGTATTAATGATTTTGCGTAATCTAACCTTTTTATTGCAGTGAGAAAGGGAAAGCAGGGGAAAAATAACGAGAAAAAATGGATGGGGGGTGGAAAAGGAGACAATAATTTAACGTGGAAACCCTGAGACAAACACGGAAATGCTTTTATTAATTTAAATGCTCAAGATAACATCTTCTTGTGCATATAATAATCAAACTATAATGATTCAAATAGCAAAGTGAATAACAATAATGATTATTAATTAAAAGCATGCACGAGATCTCCATCCATCTTGTTCGCATTCTTCCCCATGTTGTTGCGCTGCATGGCATGGCATGGCATTCAAGGGAACAAGAAAGATAATTAGTTGAGCTAGAAAAAAATGATGGATGACAAAATTCAATAAAAACACTAAAAATAAAAAGAGTTTCCATAAGTTACCTGCCGGTGATCTTTAACAAAAACAACTATTTATTGTTGTTTTTGTATTAAATTGTGTGAATTAGGAAGCTTCTACCTACCACTGCAGATCAATAAAAGAGAAAAAAAATTAAATAAGCAACGTTTTTATACTAATAAATAAATAAATAAAAATGTGATGTCAGATTTAATAAATAAGATAAGCTAGTAAAAGGATACAATTTTGTATTAATTACCTTTAACTTAAATGTGATGTCTGGAGTATGAGAGGTGTTGGGCCAGCCCTTTCCCCCTTCTTTCAATTGCTCTTCTAGAATTGGGCACTGGTAGATTCGCAGCTTCTCTAGAGTTGTTGACTGGAAGATGTAATCCGGAAGTGCTTTCAGTTTCGGGCATCCCAAAATACGCAAGGAAAGAAGAGATGGCATTATTGTTTTGTCTTCATTCCGCCTCCCTTCTCCTTCCCACTCTTCCCACTCTCTCATATCCCAAAAGCTAAGAGTTTTCAACCTGGGGAATGCAATGATAGTATTTGACGGTGATGCTCTCATCTCTCCAATACTAATGTCACCAGCAGCAGCATCCATTCCTAAGAATTCACTCCCCACCTTTCTCACGCTTTCCATCCAACCTGCATATAATTCTTCAAGAAAAGGCAACTTCCCCAAGGAAGGCAGATTCTCAATCTTCCCCCAATTTCTGAGGTGAACAACCCTTAGTTTATTAATCCAACTAGGAAGCACTTGGATGATTCCTTGGTAATTAAATATCCACAACGAATCAATGTTTGGAGGTGGTTCTAAGGCTTCAAGGATTTCATCATCGCGAATTACCCTCCTCTCTCTCCTCGACCCAAACAGTAAACGTAACTGAGTGAGGTTTTTCTTGCTCTTCAGTTCAGCTTTCTTAACCTCATCTGGATCTTTCACATCTCCCAGCCATTTTATCTTAAGAGTTCCTTGAAGGTGGTTCAGGTTTTTCAAACCCCCAATGTTAGACCCTTCACCACTACCACTCACATGGAACTCATCTAATTCCCGAAGACACCAACCTAACCCCTCAAATCCTCTCATCTCTACAAACGACGAGTCACTCCGACGGAGAACACGGAGATGTCTTAATCTGATTAGGTTTCCAATGTTGTCAGGCAGCTTTTCAAGTTTCCTACAATCCGAGACATCTAAAGTTTGCATATTATACAATTCACACATCTCTTCAGGTAACTCCTTGATCTCATTACGAGACAAGTCAACATGCCTCAGGTGTATCAACTTTCCTATGTTGGATGGGACTTCTTCTATTCCACATCTTGACAGCTTCAATGTTCTTAGACAACTCAAATTATCTATTAAGTTAGGCAAGGCTGCATTCATCGATGAAGGATAACCATCAACAATCAGGCTGCGAAGCTTTTTAAAACTATGGATGGTTGCAGGAAATGAGTCGGTACGATGATTTCTAAACACTACCATTGAGTGCCGGGCATCTCTAGAAAAAGACTCCATCTTCGACTCTGCCTGACCTCCATCAATCTCTACACTAAAACTTTCATTTTTTGTCATGGATTGTGCAAAATCATGCACCATATCATGCATCTTACATTTGATAATCCTACCATCATCCTCGTCTTTCTCAAAATCTTGGAAGAAAGAGCGAGCAGCCAAAGCTTCAAAGCACTCACCACCCGTTGCTTCCATCTCCTGATTTTGTGTTTCCCGGAGGAAACCCTGTGCCATCCACAGTTTGATCAAGGTATCCCTCTCAAATGTGTAGTCTTTTGGAAAGACTGCACAATATAAGAAGCACGGTCTCATTTTAGTGGGCAAGTCATGGTAGCTCAACCATAAAGGAGCCAAAAGTTTGTCCTCAGCTTCTTCTATCTCCCAAACATGGTTGTTCAAGACACTTTCCCACTCTGCTCTGCTTCTTTTGAAACGCAAAAGACTTCCTAGAGTCTTTGCAGCAAGAGGCAAGCCTTTGCACCTTTCTGCAATTTTTCTACCAGTTTCTTCTAAATTTTCCCTCTCCCTACTGTTTTTTTCAAAAAATGCAAACTGACTGAATAGTGAACAGCATTCATCTGGAGAGAGCAGTCCTAGTTCTAAAATGTCAATGGATGAGGAGCCCATGGTATTTGCAACTTTCGTATTCCGTGTTGTCACCAAAAATCTACTTCCAGGCAAACAACCACGCTTGAGGGAGTTTTTCAGTTGCTCCCACTTTGTGGAATCTTCATTCCACACATCATCGAGGACAACCAAGAATCTCTTTCCGCCAATTGATTCTTGTATTTTTTCTAGCAAAGCCTGCAATTCAATTAAATTTTGGGCAGAGCCAGTAAGAGCTTCGAGGATTGCCTTGGCAATCCTCGTCTCATCAAAGGGGTCTGATACACAAACCCATATTCTCTTCCCAAAATGGGTCTCCACCTGGTGATCATTATAAACTAGTTGAGCGAGGGTTGTCTTTCCTATCCCTCCCATCCCTACTAGAGAGATTGTACGGAGGGCTGGTTCTTGATCACTGCTCTCACTCATCAACATTTTCACTATCGTGCCTTTATCCTTTTCTCTACCATTAATTTCTGTTGCATCTATAACAGAAGCGGTTATTTTACGTTCAGGCAGTTTAGTTTCCCCTTCAGATAATTTAAAGTGGAACGTATTTTTCTCTCTCACAATGCCATCTATTCTGTCATTCAGTGTTTGTATCTTACGAGCAACATGGAAACGCAAACCAACTTCTCTAAAGCAAAAGCAGGAGAAGATCATGAAGGAGCATACCTTCTTAATAGTCTTGCGGGGATGCTCATTCACCTTCGTTTGCGATTTTGCAATTGCAGTGCTCCACTCATCCAAAACGTCGTCCATGTCGTAAGATACGTCTTTCAGCTGACCCATCCACCGTTTGATGGATTCTTCCTTCAACTGCCTTTGCTCTGCATCGGCAAGCACAGCTTGGATGGCCTGAAAATTGCTTTCAAGCTTTCGAACCTCGTTCTTGACACCAGCGACCAGCCCCACTTCCTTTTGCACCTTCTGAGCAATTAATAAGCTCAACTGCTCCAAGACTACGGAAACAAGAGCATCAGCCATATTATTCAGAACTAAGGAATGGTCGAGAGAGGATAAAATTGAAATAAAAGGATTCCAAATTTGGGAATATGCAATAAAGGGAGCAATTGATTGGTTGAGAAAAGAGGAGAAATGAAAGGGGGGGCTTAAGCTTTGATGATACTTCGTATGATCTATGGCATGATGTATGCATAGGGCATCGGAAAAGGCAGAGGAATCTTGTTGAAATAGCCGTTATTTTATAGCCGTTTATTTGTATTCTACTGTAACGACGAGTCACTCCAAAATTCAACACCGAGAGGTTTTAATTTGATTAGTTTTCCAATATTGTCAGGCAGCTTTTCAAGTCTCCAGCACTCCGGGACATTGCATATTATACAATTCATACAACTCTTCAGGTAACTCTTTGATCTCATTATCCCTTAGCTTTTAACTAGTTAAATGCCCGCGCTATGTTGCGGGATAGTACTGGCAGAATAAATAATTTTTATAATTATTGAGATTAAAATATAATATTTTAATATATAAAGTTTGATATAATGAAAGAGATCAACATCTTTTATCATAATAACGGTAACATTGAAGTCTTAACTTCTAAAATGATCATCGTAACTGTTAAAACAATAAATATTATTCAACAAATCTGAGAGAAAAGACAAAAAAATATTAATAAAAAAGGACATAAGAACAAAAACTAAAATTATTATTATTATTATTATTGCTTTAATAACGGGAAGAAAACGAAATTAAATTAAAGGCTGAAAAAAAATCTAAAAACATTAACAAAAGAGCAAATAAAAAAATAAAATAAATGAATAAAAATAAAAATTATTGACTAAAAATAAAAATTTAACTTGAAAATTAAAAAAAATTTATCGCACTACGTTGCGGGTTGAGTAAAAAGTTTTTATAATTGTTGGGATGAAAGAAAATAATAGGATATGCTGGTTCAAAATTAACATATAATATTTATATATGCAAAATTTAATAAAATAAAACAGATCACCACACCCTATTATAAAAATAGCAACATCAAAGTCTCAACATCTAAAACTATCATTGCTATTACTGTCAAAACAATAAAAATTATCAAATTATCCCGAGACGAAAAAACTGAAAAACATTAACAAAAGAGTAGGTAAGAAAAATAATTGAAATTATTATTATTATTATTATTATTATTATTGTGTTAATAATGAAAAAAATAAAGGTTAAAAAAATCATAATAACTTTAACAAAAGATCAAACAAAAAAATAAAATAAAAATTATGAGGTAAAAAAAAATTTATTTGACTTGAAAATAATAATAATAAAACAATACAAAAATAAAAGAAAGAACAAATAAAATAAATGATAAAAAAATTATTAACTGGAAAAAAATGATTTGATTTGAAAATTAAAAAAAATAGACCGTACTACGTTGCAGGCTAAGCAAGCAATTTTTATTATTGTCGGATTTGAAGTAATTTATAGATTTTACTAATTTAAAAATAAAATAAAATATATACACATGCAAAGTTTGATATGATACAATACATCAATACACATCACCGCAACAACAATATCAAAGCTTTAACATCAAAGAGACAGAAATAGATAATTGTATCGAAAGTTTTTCAACAAAAAATATGGGAAAACATACTCTTTTTTTCCAACATTTATATCAATCTTTGTGATGTTGCCAGTTTGCACTACGTCGTGGGTCGAGTAAATGATTTTTATAATTGTTGAGATTAAAAAAGAATAATTATACATGTAAAGTTTGATATAATGAAACAGATGAGCATACCCTATTATAACAATAGTAACATCGAAGTCTTAACATCTAAAATTATCACCACTTTCATTGCCAAAATAGTAAAAATTATTAAATTGCCTCGAGAAATAAATTAATAGAAAAGCAAATAAGAACAAAACTAAAATTATTATTATTATTATTATTATTATTATTATTATTATTATTATTATTATTGCGCTAATAATGAAAAAAGCAAAATTAAATCAAAGACTAAAAAAGCATAAAAACTTTAATAAAAGAGCAAATAAAAAAATATAATATATGATAAAACAAAAATAAAAATTATTAGCTAAAAAAAATCATTTAACTTGAAAATTTTAAAAATTATCCACCCTACATTGCGGGCTGAGAAAATAATTTTTATATGATTTACTGGATCAAAATTAAAATATAATATTTATATATGCAAACTTTAATATAATGAAATAGATTAACATACCCTATTATAACAATAATAACATCGGAGTCTTAACATCTAAAATTATTATTATTATTACTATTAAAACAATAAAAATTATCAAATTACACCGAGAGAAAAGAAAAACAAAAACAAAATAGTAAGCAAGAAAAACAATTAAAATATTATTATTATTATTATTATTATTATTATTATTATGAAAGAATAAATAAATAAATGAAAGACTAAAAAAATTGTAAAAACTTCAACAAAAGATCAAATAAAATAAAAATAAAAATTATCATTGTCATTACTGTCAAAACAATAAAATTTATCAAATTATCCTGAGAAAAAAAAACTTAAAAAATATTAATAAAAGAGTAAGTAAGAAAAAAAATTAAATTATTATTATTATTATTATTATTATTATTATTTATTTATTTTTGTGTTAATAATGAAAGAAAAAAAATGAAAGACTAAAAAAATCCTAAAAACTTCAGCAAAAGATCAAACAAAAAAATAAAACAAAAATAAAAATTATCATTGTTATTACTGTCAAAACAATAAAAATTATCAAATTATCCCAAGAAAAAAAAACCTAAAAAACATTAACAAAACAGTAAGAAAGAAAAATAATTAAATTATTATTATTTTTATTGTTGCAGTTTTTGTTGTTGTTGTGTTAACAATGAAAAAAATAAAATAAATGAAAGAGTAAAAAAATCTTTAAAACTTTAATAAAAGATCAAACAAAAAAATAAAATAAAAATTATTAGGTAAAAAAAAGTCATCTTATGTAAAAAAAAATGAATAAAAAATTAAAAGAAAGAACAAAGGGAGAGAGAAAAACACAAATATCAATTTTCAAATGATCATAGATACAAAATAAAAATTAAGGGCTAATGTTTTTGAAAAAAATATCACCTCAACAAATAAGAAAATAACAAAAATTAAAAATCAAAGCTAAGAGCACACTTATATATACATGGACAAAAGTAGGGATTATTCTAGAAATAAAAAGAAATAAAGGGATTAAAATAAAAAATTAAAAGTATAAGGGCCGAAATGAAAATCAAATATATTATCAATTTCAATCAATGGATAAAATTGAAAAAATTGAAACTGTTGTATTGAATAAATTAATATTTTTAAATCAATCCGGAAATTAAAAGAAGGAGGACCGAAGTGAAATATTAGCATTGAATTAATTTCAATCGAAGGACAGAATCGAACTAAATCAAAACTTATAGAACAAAAATCAGGACCATACACAAAATTAAAAGTCCAGGGGGCGAAGTGGAAAAGAACAAAAACCGGGCGACTCTCTTGTATTTTTACGTGCAGGAGAGAAAGAAACATGGACAGCAGTTTTAACCGGCCACCGCCGCGTCCACAACCATTGGTTTCTGAAACGCACCGCACTGGGAGGAAGACCATGCAGAGGCGCGTCGAGAGAGACTCTGGTAGCCCATCCCCGGTCACTGTATGACCCCTCACGTGCCATCGAAACAATGCGTGAGGCGGAAAGCCGTTGGTCGAGTGCTCCGCACGCGCTGACAGTATACTGAAAGAAATAATAAAAAAATATGGTCAATTACTAATGTGCCCTTGTGTCCAAGTCATCATTTTTGTCTTATTAGGAGCTATTCATATTTAGCTAATTTCAAAAAAAAAAAAATCAGAAGCCCGGCGGGTAGGACCGGATCGGGCCGGTCCGAAATGCACAATGATCTCGGAGCCCCTCATTTCGGCGGCCTTTTTTGTCATTTTCGGGGGCAGATTCGTTAATACATTATTCATCAACGAGGAAAAAAAAGCACACTTACACGCGCGAAGCACCAGAGCAGATATCCAGTCCACAATGACAATGCGTCTACCGCTACAGTGCCACAACTGATCTCTTTTAGTGTTTGCTATAATTGTTTTGCATGGTTCTAAGTAATGGCCTATGTATCCACCTGGTTAAAGTAATGGGCAGTTTGTTCTTCTTTTCCCAGGCATGTTCAAATCCCATGCTTTTGTGTAATGAAAGTTATAGTTTCATTGATTTATAATAATCCAGCCACTTATTCATTCACAGAAGAAATCCTCGAAACTTTGGGGAAAATAACATTAGTTTCTGCAAACAAAAGCCCCGCACGTCACTGGTCTCTGAATAAGAATAACATTTTCTAGCTTGTCTCTGGATTCTAGAATTCGAAGCAGTATTGTCGGTGACAGAGTTGTTTTAATCAATGAACAATATGACCGAATTATGGGAATAGCTAAAAACACAAGAGTTTTATTATAGCACTAACCCCTTAACTATTTTTTTTTTATATTAAATTGGGAAAACTTAAGCTTTAGTATTTTTAGTCTTTTTTATTAATTCATTAATCATTAAAATATTACTTGAGGATGAATGTGTTTTTCTTTTATCATGGTATATATATTTTGATCTATGCCATGATGTGTATATATAGTGCATCAGAAAAGGCAATGGAATCTCTTAATTTCATGCACTGAAGCCAAATATCTTTGCTCTCATGGTGGTTTTTGGGATAATTGTCTTCCCCAAGAAATTGTAAGAATTACTTTATATAATCAAAATGCTAAATACATATAGCAGCGGAAATTTAGATTATAAATACCTCCAGCCATTGTTGCTCAAGTATCGAAATTAATGAACTCCCAATTGCAGCAGCAACAAAGCTTTCCCAATGCAGCAATCAACAATATAATAAAATATTTTATGAGAGGAGCCTTCTAATCTATGCCTACCTTCATTAGCCGTAGATGGAGTACACAAGCTATTATTTATAGGTAGATTAGGGACCCCTCTTATTAATTTATTTTTCAATTTTCTCCTTCCATCAAGGAGATAATTTGCCATGATCATTTGATTGATCCCCATGATCAAACTCCATGACCTATCTTTATGGTCATGGGTTTGTATGATCAAGAACATGGGTGTATCATGAGGGGCACATAATGTAATTTCCAACATTCTCCCACTTGGCCCTTATGACACATACTCTTTATTATGTTCTGTTCTTTTAACATGATCATGGAATCCTCCCACTCATATAAGGAATACTACACATGAATCATGGCGGTAAGACCATTATTTAATAAGTTATCCCTTCCATGTATTACATATAAAATATCCCTAAAATAAGTACTATATGGGCATTCAAAACTTTATGAATAAACTTCCTATAAGTTATTCGGGTCCAAACTTTATTTTATCCTCATGGATAAAGTAATAAATGTGCACAAACTTTATTACAATAACTTGATGTATATATACAAAATTAAAACTAAGTACAAAATGAATCAATCAATCCCATATGCTCCACATGACTTTTAAATAGCTTTACCGGTAAACCTTTAGTCATGGGATCCGCAATCATCAATTTAGTACTTATATGCTCAATAAACACTTCATGTCTTTTGATATTATCTCTCACACGAAGATACTTAATGTCGATATGTTTACTTCTGCTTCCACTTTTATTATTCTTTGAGAAGAATATAGCAGCACGATTATCGCAGAAGATCTTGATTGGTCTCTCTATAGAATCGACAATTTTGAGACCACCAACAAAATTTTTCAACCAAAGTGCCTGTGTAGTAGCTTCATAGCACGCAATAAATTCTGCCTCCATTATAGATGTAGCAACTATAGTCTGCTTGCTGCTTCTCCAAGATATAGCCCCTCCAGCAAGAAGAAAGATATATCCTGAAGTAGACTTTCTGCTATCTACACATCCCGCGAAGTCAGAATCCGAATATCCAACCACCTCCAAATGGTCAGTGTGTCTGTATGTCAAACTGTAATGTTTGGTTCCTTGCAAATATCGCATAACTTTCTTTGCAGCTTTCCAATGTTCCAATCCTGGGTTGCTTTGATATCGACCCAACATTTCAACTGCCATTGCTATGTCAGGTCTAGTGCAGACCTGTGCATACAATAGGCTGCCTACTGCAGATGAATATGGGATATCCTTCATTTGTTCCTTTTCCAATGCATTTCGAGGACATTGATCATTACTGAATCTATCCCCTTTAATGATAGGTGCTACAGAACCGTTACAGTTCTTCAATCTGAATCTCTCTAAAACCTTTTCAATGTAGGCCTTTTGAGACAGTTTCAATATTCTTTGTTTTCTGTCTCTGTGAATCTCTATGCCTATGACATAAGAGGCTTCACCCAAATCCTTCATTTCAAAGTTTTGAGAGAGGAAACCTTTGGTTTCGTGTAGCAAACCTAAATCATTACTTGCAAGCAAAATATCATCTACATACAGGATTAGAAAAATAACTTTACTCCCACTAACCTTAAGGTATATACATTGATCAACAAGGTTCTCAATAAAACCATATGAGGTAATGACCTTATGAAATTTGATATACCATTGACGGGAGGCTTGTTTTAGTCCGTAAATAGATTTCCTTAGTTTGCAAGCTTTCTGACTGTTATCTTCAAAACCTTCTGGTTGTTTCATGTAAACCTCCTCTTCAAGATTCCCATTTAGAAAGGCTGATTTCACATCCATTTGATGTAGCTCTAGATCAAAATGAGCTACTAATGCCATGATTATCCTAAATGAATCCTTCTTAGATACTGGAGAGAAGGTTTCATGATAATCAATGCCTTCCTTTTGAGTGAAACCCTTGGCCACAAGTCTAGCTTTATATCGTTCAACATTACCGAAAGCATTTGTTTTGGTTTTGTAAACCCATTTGCAGCCTATGGCTACAGCTCCCTTTGGTAAGTCGACGAGATCCCAGACTTGATTTTTAGCCATGGATTCCATCTCTTCTTTCATGGCATTAAACCATAATGTGGAGTGTTCTCCACTTATGGCTCGTGAAAATGTTTTTGGATCATCTTTAGGCCCAACATCAAAATCGGACACTTGGAGATATACAACATAATCACTAGAAATTGCAGGTCTAATTATTCTAAAGGATCTTCTTAATTCTACTTGCTCTGTATTTGGCAGAGTTTGAGTAGGTTCAATCTGAACTTGTTCCTCATGAGTTGATTGTTCTGTAATTGATTGTGGTTCAAGGTAATCATTTTGGATTTCCTTGAGCACAATCAAACGTCCTTGAGATAAAGGAGTTTCAGTCAACTCTTGTGTTTCCTTAAATTCAATCATTTGAGGACAAACATTTCCACTAGGTTCAGAATCCTCTAAAAATTTTGCATTTATAGACTCAACAATTCTAGTACTATTAGAAGGACAGTAAAACCTAAATCCTTTGGAGTTTACTGCATAGCCAATAAAATAACCGCTGGTTGTCCTTGGGTCTAATTTCTTCATGTTTGGATTATAAATCCTCACTTCAGCAGGACAACCCCATATGTGTAAGTGATTTAAACTTGGTTTCCATCCATTCCACAATTCAAAAGATGTCTTAGGAACAACCTTGGATGGAACCCGGTTTAATAAATACACTGCAGTTTTTAAGGCTTCACTCCATAAAGATAAAGGCAACTTAGAATTACTAATCATGCTCCTTACCATGTCCATTAATGTGCGATTCCTTCTTTCTGCCACACCATTTTGTTGTGGTGTACCAGGCATTAAGTATTGAGCAACAATGCCTTCCTCTTCAAGGAATTTCGCAAATGGACCTATCATTTGTCCCTTTTCTGTGTACCTACCATAGTACTCTCCACCTCTATCAGATCTTACGATCTTGATTTTCTTGTCCTTTTGTTTCTCTACTTCTACCTTATAGGTCTTGAAAGCATTTAATGCCTCAGCCTTATCATTTAGAAGATAAAAAAACATGAACCGTGTATGGTCATCAATAAAAGATATAAAATATCTTTGACCATTTAAGTAGGGAGTAGGAAAAGGTCCACAGATATCAGTATGTATGATCTCAAGAATCTCAGAACTTCTTTTGGCACCTTTAGTGGTCTTATTTGTTTGCTTTCCCTTTATGCAATCCACACAAGTACCAAAATTAGTAAAATCAAGAGTTTTTAAAACTCCATCATTTACTAACCTTTTGATTCTCTCTATGGAGATATGTCCCAATCTCCTATGCCATAACCAAATAGAGTTCTCATTCATAAGACTCCTCTTTATGCCAATATGAGTATGTAACGATAAATAATTGTTCTCAAAGTTGGGATCTAAATCAATTTTAAATAAACCATCAATTTTCATTCCACCACCAATAAGGTTTTCACCTTTAAAAATACTAAAGGTTGAATTGATAAACCAAAAACCATAACCAATAATATCCAATTTAGAAAAAGAAATTAAATTTCTTGAAAAATGCGGAATAAAAAATACATTATCCAGATCCAAAACATATCCGGATTTCAAAATCAACCTAAATGTCCCAACTGCTTCAACTTGAGAAAACAATTTATTTCCAGAATATACTCGTTGTTCATGGCTTGCTGATTTCCTTGTGTTGAGAAAACCCTGCATTGTATTAACAATATGGATTGTAGAACCAGAATCAATCCACCATGTATTACTAGGAGCCTCAACAAAAAAAGATTCATGACAAACTAGAGATATAATATTACCTTTCTTTTCGAGACAATTTTTGTATTTCTGGCAATCTTTCTTCATATGCCCACTCTTCTTGCAGAAGAAACAAGCATCCTTCTTGTCATTTTTCTTTATTGACAACTTGTTATTCTTCTTGAGTTTGTGAGCATGATTGCCTCTCTTGGCATTTCCCTTATCATGAGTAGCCATATGAACACTTAAAGGCTTCTCATGCTTTAACCTCTCCTCTTCTTGAACACACATGGTCAGAAGTTCATTTACTGACCATTTATCTTTATGTGTGTTGTAAGAAATTTTGAAAGGACTATATTCAGATGGGAGAGAGTTAAGTATGAAATGCACCAAGAATGACTCAGAAATATCAACCTCTAGGGACTTCAGTTGAGCAGACATGTCCCTCATTTCCATGATGTGCTCTCGCACACTTCTGGAATTGTCAAAGGTTTTGCTTGATAGCCTTTTCATTAGAGTGCTGGCTAAGGCTTTGTCAGAACTGACAAATTGTTCCTCAACAGCTTTGAGAAAATCCTTAGCCTTGGTGCATTCTGGGATTGAACCCCGAATGCCTTTAATGACGCGAGATCTCATAAACATGAGACTTAAGCGATTAGATCGCTCCCACCGTTCATGTTTAGCAATCTCTAGTGTCGTACTGGAGTCCGTTAGGGCGGGTGGTTCGTCCTCACGGAGCGACAAGTCAAGTTCCATGCACCCCAATGTAAAAAGCAAATTTTCTTTCCATTCAGAAAAGTTATTACCATTTAGTATCGGAACTATTTCAATCAAAGCGGAAGGGATAACTGCAATTATCAAGGAAACTAAAAATTACTATATTGCTATGAATATAACTTTATTTAAATTAACCAATGTCAATTTAATAATAATAAATTTCAACCTACCTGTGGGCAAAGGTTGCATCACGCATGAAATTTACTACTTATTAATAAGTCTAATAAATTTAAAATTTAATAAATAAAATTTTTTGTACCTGTGGGCCTAAGATAAATTTTATTTCTTAAATATGAAATTTACTATCTTATTCTAATTATGTCATAAAAATAAAAACGTCCCTGTGGGGATTAGCAATTAAATTTATGAATTAATTACAACCCGACGTTAATTTTCCTTATGAAGTTCATGTGTATTTTCTTGATGTAACTATCATTTATAAAATTAGACGCTGTGGCATTTCTAAAATTATTATGATAATTACTACTTCATTAACATCTAATAATTATATCTATGCCTAGATAAGGTACTTTAGGAATTAAACAAACCGATATGAATTAAACGGTATTTTTCCAAATTACAACCAGGTAAGTTCCCAGGAAAGTGAGGTGGGTCACAATGGACACGCTTAAATACCAAGACTTTCCTAGACAGAACTTTCCTAGACATTGAAAAATGGATAGTACCATAAAATTCACTAACATTTATGGTTTGATTAATTATTCTTGTTTCTAGGCATTAATTAATTTATATTTCAATAATATAAATTACAGAATATATTCCTAATTTAATGTAATGTATTAATTTAATACCTCATAACATAAAATAATAGGAATTAAATTACATTACATAAGCATAAATTATAATGCACTTTAAAGCATAAAATAAAAATAAATAAATACTTCATCATGTAAGCATAAAATAAATACATAGCAGAATAAACTATATAGTATAATTTAAAAGTAATAAAAAATACATCGTGTGACCATAAAGGAAGCACAGCATGATGGCTGAGGGTGCACTTAATGATCATGAAGATCATGAGTTCGAAGCCTTGCACCCGCAGTTCCATTTCATTTTTCATTCATTCCCTTTTTTTCTTTTTCTTTTTATTACTGTACGGGCGGGTCACCCATTTTTAATATCTGGTTTCCTTATGGGTTTGAAGAAACCCGACCCGGATTTTTAACCCGGTAACCCAAAACTCCATCGTCTCCCTCGCAAGCAACTGGATTGCTGACCATAGATCCTCATGCGGTGGCCACAGAAGCCACCGCCCAGTCCTTTCATGGTGACCCAGTGGGTCGTCGGAGTCTTAAAGTACCCAGCGACCTTCACTGGTCGCTAGTACTGTCACTGGAATGAGGAGAGGCCACTGGCCTCTCCTTCTGTCACAACTGGAGAGAGGCCACTAGCCTCTCCCTGTGATGCAGATGGCCCTTTAAGGGCCGTCGGTGCACTCATCGGCGACCCTTATGGGTCGCCGGTTAGAGGACTGGGAGAGGCTAGTGGCCTCTCCTTACGTCAATTCCTTTTTTTTAATTTTAATTTTATTCAGTTACACCCGTTGTCATTAACAACAGTTTAGTTACACACGTTGTCATTTACAACAGTTTACGTAAAATTACAACACTACTTCATAATTGAAAATCAGGATAAATGATTCAAAAACACGAGAATCATTAACGAATATACTGAGCAAAATAGCATAAAGGCAGGCTCTGATACCACATGTAAGAATTACTTTATATAATCAAAATGCTAAATACATATAGCAGCGAAAATTTAGATTATAAATACCTCCAGCCATTGTTGCTCAAGTATCGAAATTAATGAACTCCCAATTGCAGCAGCAACAAAGCTTTCCCAATGCAGCAATCAACAATATAATAAAATATTTTATGAGAGGAGCCTTCTAATCTATGCCTACCTTCATTAGCCGTAGATGGAGTACACAAGCTATTATTTATAGGTAGATTAGGGACCCCTCTTATTAATTTATTTTCCAATTTTCTCCTTCCATCAAGGAGATAATTTTCCATGATCATTTGATTGATCCCCATGATCAAACTCCATGACTTATCTTTATGGTCATGGGTTTGCATGATCAAGAACATGGGTGTGTCATGAGGGGCACATAATGTAATTTCCAACAGAAATACCTTGTATTCTTTCCTTTCGAGTTCTCATAAGAAACATTCACAAGATTTCCTATTCTTTTTCCTTTTTTACTCCATAAATCATTCTTTTTTTCAATTATTATTATTATCTTATAAGCTAAAAGAGATTATGATTGCACTGTTTATCCACTCAATCCAGTGAATAAACTATGAATTATAACAGTGCAACTCCTGATCTCATTAACTCTCTTTTTTTACAGGTGCTCATGCTAGGCTCCTCGAAATGTTGCTGTTGCCTGACAAAAGTAACTACCACTATTCATGTCATCTTATTATTTTGTATATAATTTAATTATACAATTAATTATATAATTAATAGGACTAAATTATATAATTAAATAATTACTTTTAAAAAACCTTTCAATAATACAATTATTAATTTTTTTCTAAATATTTTAGTTTTATAGTTCAGATCATTAGTTTATCATGTTAACTTGATTAACTCAAGTTTTTCCTTTTTTATTTTAAATTTAATATTAATTTTGTCTTGAAATTAAGTTTTATAATGTTTCCATGAAAATTGTTTTTTAAGGTCGTTCTACTCATTTTTAATCTATTTATATCATTATTTTTTAATAAAAGATATTATCATGGCGCTGTGAAATGATAGTCACCTAGTTATTATCGTAGTTGTTATCGTTATGGTGTTTTTAAATCAATTATTTCTCTTATCATTTTCTTTTCCTTGATAAATATTCTTTTTTATCACTTTTCTTCGGGTGCATAAATATTTGTTTTTTTTATTATTAAAAAAACTAAACTAGAGTAAAGATAGATAAAAAAGGAAAAGACATTAAAAATCCATTAGCATCTCTATTTATCCATTAATAAAACTCAATCATCAAGTGGACATCAAAAGTAATAAGAAAAAAACATTATGGCTTTTCTACAAATAACAGCTCAGGAAAAACTATTATGGCTTTCAAAATAGCTTCTTTATTGGAGAATAAAAAATTAAACAAACATGTTAAAAAAAAAAAGAGTCCCAACTTAGCATTCAAGGATTTACGATGTTCTTCATGATTGGAGGAATCAAAAAATAAACAACTCTCTCTATTTTTTTTAATTATAAAGTACTAAAAAATACATAAATTAAATATTTTCTCAAATTTATATTTATTATTATTAGATATTTCCTCGATGTATTTGCAGGTGTTGTTAAATCTAAAATTGATTATTGATGGATTAAAATTTATTTTTACCATCTAATTAAAGTTCATTTAATGTTATAGTAGTAATTGTTTTTAAAATATTTTTTATTTGAAAATATATTAAAATAATTTTATTTTACTTTTAAAAATTTTAATTTTGATATCACTACATCAAAATAATATAAAAAACATGTTAGAAAATTAAAGCAGAAAAAGATATATATAAAAATATTTTTGAAGTTTAGTACATAATAATGCCAAATTCTGGATTGGCATGAAACCTAATCAGCCACGATTATAGACTTGGTTTAAAAATAAAAAGAAGAGTATCTTTCAAAAATTGTTATATCCAGGAGGGGGTGAAAAAGGGAAGAGGGCATTCATTTGCGTTTTAATTTGGAAGCAAACAAGGGCGCTTTCTGAAACTTGAAAAATTGGCTAAGCGCAGAACTGCAATTTTACTATGCGTGTTCTCCCACATGCCCTAAACACTTCGTGGCACAAACACAGGGACCCCACAGTTTTTAAAAAGTTAACAGTCATAAAATAAATAATTTATTTTTAATGAATTTTACAGATTATAATTTTATTATTTATCGATTAAATAATTCATTGCAGTTAAAATAAACCTAATTATCAACCAGTTGACTATAAGAAATAAATAATTCATCTTTAATTGATTTAATTAATTGCAATTTTGCTATCTAATGATTAAATAATTATCAAAACAAGTAAATCACGCCCAACAATCAATCCATTAATCAATTAGCTGCAAAGTACAATTAACTTATTTTAAATGGATTTTTTTATTGTATTTTTGCGAGGTGCCGATTCAAATATTATCTCAACAGGTCAAACGATGATATCAATCAACCAGTTCGATGAAGACAACAAATAATTCATCTTTAATGGATTTTAACGGTTATAATTTTGTCATCTGTCGATTAAATAATTCGTTACAGTTAAAACAAACTCAATCATCAACCAATTGGCTACAAGAAACAAATAATTCATCTTTAATTGATTATAATTTTTCCATTTAATAATTAAATAATTATCAAAATAATTAAAACACGCCCAACAATCAATAACAAGGACAGGGAAATGCTAGAATATGAATTATGAACCAAGAGTTCCATTTTTTCTTTCAGCGAATAGCAAGCTGCAAAAGGTTAAAGGTCAAGGCAATTGTTCTCGGTTCTACTCGTGCTCCTTTGCTGTGTCGGTTCTCGGTTCTATTCAATAGTTTCCATTTCTTCCCCCCTAACAGTCTATCCATTTAATTATTGGTCAGTGCCAAGGTCAGGTAACCTTGTTTGCAAGATTGAAATGGAATAGATAACTCATATCCGCACTGAGATGGGAATATTATCATAATCCTTTTTAGGTGGCTACAGTAGACTGTCTTTTCTTTTGCTTACATGATAGCTCTTTTTATTGCTTGGCCACTTGCCTTGAATTTACACCCATTTAACTTTCAAACCTCCAACCAAGGTTTTGTTGTGCTTCATCTCAATTTATCCGTTGTTTCTCTTCTTGTTTGTAGTAAATCTGCTGTATATGACAGTAAATAAATTCATCAGTCGTCACTTTAGGTTATGGTCTCAAACTTATGCTTTCCCTCTCAAACTTATGCGTCAGGCAATGAAACTGTAAGCCTTGGGTCGGTAAATGATTCACTTCATAGCTTTCCTGCTAAGATTAATTAGCATTTCCACTCGATAAATTGAAGCGGTAAAAAACAGATGGCGATAACCTAAAGTAACCTATATACTTGTATGCTATACCGAGGCCTTTACATCAACAAATGGTATCTGTGCTGAATCTGGATGTTCAAATGACAAATGGTTCCATTAACAAGTTAATCCAATGACAACTATAAAGGAACAAGAAAATACTTAAAATACTATGTTGCATTTCCTGTACCAACCGCACAAGCCTATCTGTCCCATCAGAGCCAAGCCCACATGCACCGTAGCTATAGTGACACTGCAAAATAATACAGCACATCAACACTATCCGCCCCCCGGGCATGTATGAAAAGGAAAAAAGGAGAGTATTTCAGCAAATATCAAATTCAAGATTATTCTATTTGTATGACCACCTCAAAGAACAAGAACATGTGCACGATGATAAAAGGAACAAATTCATAAGGGAGAAAGATTATCATTTTATGTGATTATACAGGTCTAGAATTACCTCCAGAATTTTTTGGCTGCTTCTAAGACATTTCCTACCAATTACACAAACTGTTCCACCAGAACCCCCACCAGTTATTTTTGCTCCATATAAAGTCCCATCTTCAGAGCTTGACGGTTTACCATGTTGCATTTCCTGTACCAACCGCACAAGCCTATCTGTCCCATCAGAGCCAAGCCCACATGCACCGTAGCTATAGTGACACTGCAAAATAATACAGCACATTAACACTACTTTTAATCCACTTTCCTCTAACTCATAGCTCTCAGTGTTGTCATTATTTACTTTTACATTAAAAATAGTAAAATTTCTTTGATGTAAAAAGTTAACGATCACAATGTTTATCTACTTTCAGAATAATGCTAACTATGGTCAATAAGTCAATAGTTCCTCTAAAACAAGAGGGTACATGGCATTGTCAACCAAACATGGCTGGCCTTACACATTAATAGTCGAGTCGTATTTCCAGTCACTTTATCATGATAAAGGGACAGAAATATAGAGCAGTGAAAATCTTTGTAACAGTTCCTATAGCTGAATCATGAATATCTGGCAAATCAAATCTGAAGTTTCCACCAATGAAAATCTCAATCACAGCGATGTCAAAAGAATTTCCTCCTTTCAAAATTAATTCCAATGGCAGCTGACATTGTTTCATCAGGAAAATGCCTGGTTATATCAGACTTTGAATATACCTGATTTCTTCAAGGGCTGAAAGTTGCTCATCTGAACTGGTGGAAGTTAACAATGCTTTGAAGGCCTAACATTAAGATGCAGAACAAAGAGGATTTTAAAAATAGCATGAACAACTGCATCCACCGAACAGATTTGAAACAACGAAATGAAAATTATTGCTGACCTTGACACGGAAGTTTTCATATATAGGATGTTTAGCCGGTGCTCTCACAACATATGTGCGCTTCTCATCAATTACTGTGACAGCATCACTATGATCAATATACTTCTCAAGAAAGGTTTCTCCAAGGATGGATTCAGGAAGCATCTTAGCATAGAGAGCCTCCTATCTGTATCATGAGATTTAACATAAAAGTAAAAAATGCACGTACATTAAATCAGAGTTGCAGGACAAGATTAAGATGTTACATAACCATAAATCATAAAACAAGATAATGGAGAATGACAACAGAAAATTAACGTTAAGAAGATAAACTCAAAAAGAAGTACAGCATTTGGAATGGAAAGTAAAGACAACAAGTTAGAGCCATCTAACACTGATAATATATTATAGAAGTGGGGAATCACCTGTCGTTGAGGTAGCATGAGGTTATGACAACTAATTTTCTCTCTCTCTATTATGTTTAAAATGTGCGTTTCAACTATAGTAAGAGGCCATGTTTCTTAAGCAATGTAGGAGTATTTAATTCATCCCACAAAGAGAAGAGTAGGAGATTTTTAAATCAAAACAGTCACAGGGCTCTGTAAGATAAATACAAGATGCAAGGATAAAAATATTATCAACATAAGAGAAATTAATTAAGGCATTATCAACATAAAAAAAATTAATTAAAGCATTATCAACACACCACAAGGATTACTACCTACTTTACAAAAATTATGGAATGGGCCTCAAAAGACCCTTACCTGTGTGGTGATAAGTTACACAAGTAATCCAACAAAGCTTCAACTTTGATTAGATTCACACTATCATCCTCCAACTCGTCAACGATTAACCCATTAGCACTGGGCTGTGATCTGGACAAAGTAGATGATGCCATAGACTTAATCATCTTTCGACCCATGAAGGCACCTATTCTTACAGATCCATAATCTGCACCACCAACACTGCCGAAGAATTTTTTTTACAACATTAAAATATGAGCTAAGCAATGCCAAAATATAAAGAAGTGTGGTTTGCTACAGAAGTTATCGAAGTGATAAAATTACTACAATAACTAAGACATTAGCAATGCCAAAAAAATGTTACAATAATCCAGAAGCGAATGTAGCCATTAAAAGGAACTTCATAGACCATTAATATCTTGAACATGTAATAATTACTTGCATGCAGGAAAGTGAGCAAGTCAAGGGCCTGGCAAGAACAAGAATCAACAGCCATTATTAAGTTCCATAATGCCTGATCTGTAAACAGCTAATATGCCATATTATTCAGAACTAAGGAATGGTCGAGAGAGGATAAAATCGAAATAAAAGGATTCCAAATTTGGGAACATGCAATAGATAAAGCGGAGAAATGAAAGGGGAGGTTATGCTTTGATGATACTTCTAATGATCTATGGCATGATTTATAAAAGGCAAAGGAAGAGTAGTTTGGACAGAGAGCAAGCTAGACGGAAAGAGAAAGGGAGGCAAAGCCAGGGACGAATGCGCGAAAGTTCTTCGAAAAGATGTCGTTTTCAGATTAATGGAATCTGACAACGTGTTTGTTGACGTTAGTTTTGTTTTTTTCAATGATTAAAAAAAGCGGCAAAAAGGACAAATAAAAGGAGGTGGGTCGCATGCGTTGTTGTTCCAATTTGGACCACTTGATTGAGATATGAAATTGGAACCAGCTTACTGGTCCACCAAGGCAGGAATTTGCTTGCAACTTTAATCGTTGTTTTGACATTAAATTAATATTTTTTTAGATATTTTTTTTTGATATTTTTTATTTATTGATGTTAAAGAAAAATCAATGTATTTTTAAATAAAAATTACTTTAAAAAATTATCATGTATGAAATAACATCTTTAATCTAAAATTTACAATATATATCTCAAGTTCTTTTCCTCTGTATCATATTTCTTGGGGATCTTCTTTCAAACACTTGCTCATGTTAATAAAGTTTGTTTTATAATAAATATAGTTATTGGACTCAAAATATCTAAGGGTGCTAATACCTTTCATTTACACAATCATTTCCCTAGCTTTGAATCTCTGACCAGACTAGTGCAACCGGGTTTCCCTAGTGATTCTCAACAGCCAGCTGGTAACTCCTCAACTCTCTTGCGAGACAAAACCCCTCCCGGGACGCCGCACGGCGACGTGCGACAACCAATATAAATGAAAATTTCAGGACTGAACTAAATAAAAATAAAACCCCCAATAAAAAATAAAATGACAAAAACTATAAACAAAAACTAAAAGTATAAATACGAAAAAAAATAAACATTGTCCAAGAAGGAATGGAAAAACCAAAGAAATTAATATCAAATAAAAAATTCAAAGAATAAGGACCAAAAGAAAAAATAAAATATATAATTAATTCCAATCGAAGGACAAAATTGAAACAAATAAAAACCTTGGGACCAAAACAAATAAAGGTATTATTAAAAACAATTGTAGTTGAATTTTAAAAAAAAAAAGAATAAGGACCAAAATGAAAAATAACATATATGACCATTTTCAATTGGAGGATACAATTAAAATAAATTATAAAAAATATATAATTAATTCCAATTGAATGAAAAAATTGAAACATATAAAAACTTTGGGTCCGAAATAAATAAAGGCATTTAAAAAACAATTGCAGTTGAATTTTGTTAAAAAAATTAAAAGAATAAGAACCAAAATAAAAAGTAGCATATATGAAAAATTTCAATTGGAAGACACAATTAAAACTTGCATTAATGAAACCAAAAATCAAAAAAATAAGGACTGAAATGAAAAGTATCGTATATAATCAGTTTCAATTGAAAGGCACAATTGCAACAAATCAAAATTTCCATTGAAAAAATTAATAACAAAAACAAAATAAAAAAAACAGGGACTAAATTAAAAACATCATGAATATTAAAGACTGACACGTATTTTCTAGCGGTCGGAGAGAGAAAAGGGAGAAAAAACATAAAACATCCACTAGCGATTCAGCGACCACTTAATCCCACACACGACGCTCAGGGAGGTAAAGGATATGTTGGTTCACCTGGTGACATGGCGGACGATATTTTCCACTGCAGGACGCCTTTGCACCACCTTTTAGGCGCATACACATGAAACACTGTGGCACGTTCGTATGACACGTCTGCAGTGTTTTAGAAAAGAAAAAAAATAAAATAAAGGTATATTACCTAAACAACCCTGAACCCAACGATAACCACAAAAAAACTTGGAGGGAAAGTACCTCAATACCCACAGCTCCTATGCTTATTTTTTGTCGTTTTCAGGGGCTATTTTAGTAGTTTCACTGTGCAAAAATGCAGGAAAAACTGAAACTACCCCCCACTGTTCCGTGTCTTTTTGTCAGCACCTTAGGGTAAAATAGTAGTTTTACTGTGTAAAGAAATCAAAAATACCATCCATGTCCCTTGAAAATGTCTAAATTACCCCCAGTACTGGGGGTTAAATTTTATCGGTCATGGGGTAAAATGATAATTTTACTGTCACAATCTACAGTAAATTGTGTTTATGTGCACAATGAGAAATTGAATAGGAAAAGTGGCACTCGATTTATATTTTAGTTAATTTTTACAATGAAATCATCATTTTACTCTTGAGTTGGGGAAACTTAAGCCTCGACGCTTGAGTTCTTTTTGTATTTTTTTTATTGGTCCATCAATTATTAAAAAATATTTGGGGTATGTGTTTTTTATTTTATTTTTTAACACTAAAAGTACTTTTTTAACCTTAGAGTCCACAAAATACTCTTTTACCTCAGATTTGATTTTGTTCGATTTTGAATAATTTTTTAAAGGCTAGGTTATCGCATATCACAAGTTTTTCAATTGTCTAGCCTTTAATGATTATCCACATGAATCACTGATGGGAAAATTTAAAAATCTCTATTTAGGAGAGAGATTGTTCTTCCTAGAATATTGGGTCTATAATTTAATTTATTATCAATTTATTAATTTATATTTGAAGAATAGGTGCACAGCCTAGTAACGTTTCATAATCTCCCAAATATTAGAAAAAATATTAGTGGTTTAACTTAATATTTTATTCATTGGTTTCTTAATGTAATTGATATCATTTTATCAATAATATTCTAATTTAACATTAAAACATGGAGTATGTTTGTGAGGTTAAATCATGTTTGTTCTCTATATAATAGCTATTGATCATATGAATGAGATTTGAAACTTTTTCAATGTTATTTCATAGCATATCAAATATTTTTCTAATTCATCTAAGATGAAGAGTTGTCTTTTTTTTTTCATAACTGTGTTCAGGTCAGTTTACGTGCACCATAACTAATCCCTGGATCTACTGAATATCTTGCAAGCCTAAAGCAATATAACCTTTTTATTGTAGTATTGTAGTGAGAAAGAAAATAAAGCACCACAGGAAAGAAAGGGAAAAAACAAGGGTTGGTTGAGGGGGGGAGGGAGACAATAATTTAACGTGGAAAACCCTCTCAAAAGGAGGGAAAAACCACGGGACAAACACGGAAATATTATTATTAATATAAAGATTAAGTTAACAACTTTGTTTTTTTAATGTACAAATAATAATCAAACTATAAGAAATACAATTTAATTGTAAGAGAGAGCGACAGCAATATAATTGATTAAACGGATACGAATCTCCTCCAATCTCCTCCAACCGATCTTTAAGACAACTGCCAAAGAGAAAAAAAATTAAGTTGAAGAATTAAGTAGAGAGTTTCCAAAATTAAATACAAGGCTCTAAAACTAATTAAGCAACGTTTTTATACTAATAAACAAATAAAAATATATTAATTTTGTATTAAATAAGATTAGCTAGTAAAAGGATACAGTTTTGTATTAATTACCGGAAATGTGATGTCTGGAGTATGAGAGGTGTTGGGCCAGCCCTTTCCCCCTTCTTTGAATTGCTCTTCTAGAATTGGGCTGTCGACGATTTCCAGCTTCTCTAGAGTTGTTGACTGGTAGATGTAATCCGGAAGTGCTTTCAGTTTCGGTCAACGTCGAATACGCAAGAAACGAAGAGATGGCATTATTGTTTTGTCTTCATTCCGCCTCCCTTCTCCTTCCCACTCTTCCCAGTTTTCCAAACTATTTATTGTTGTTTTTGTATTAAATCGTGTGAATTAGGAAGCTTCTACCTCCCAATGCAAATCAATAAAAGAGAAAAAAAAATTAAATAAGCAACGTTTTTATACTAATAAATAAATAAATAAATAAAAATGTGATGTCAGATTTAATAAATAAGATTAGCTAGTATATAAAAGGATACAATTTTGTATTAATTACCTCAATGAAGTCTGATGTTTGGAGTATGAGAGGTGTTGGGCCAGCCTTTTCCCCCTTCTTTGAATTGCTCTTTTAGAATTGCTGACTCGTAGATTATTAGCTTCTCTAGAGTTGTTGACTGGTAGATGTAATCCGGAAGTGCTTTCAGTTTCGGGCAATTTTGAATAAACAAGGAACGAAGAGATGGCATTATTGTTTTGTCTTCATTCCGCCTCCCTTCTCCTTCCCACTCTTCCCAGTTTACCAAACTAAAGTGAAGACTTTTCAACCTGGGGAACGGTGATGCTGTCATCTCTCCAATACTAATGTCACTATCATCATCATCATCAGCAGCAGCAGCTTCCATTCCTAAGAATTCACTCCCCACCTTTCTCACGCTTTCCATCCCTTGTACAATTAATTCTTCAAGAAAAGGCAACTTCCCCAAGGGAGGCACATTCTCAATCTTCCCCCAATTTATGAGTCGAACAACCCTTAGTTTATTAATCCAACTAGGAAGCACTTGGATGATTCCTTGGTAATCATATATCCCCAACCAATCAATTTTTGGAGGTGGTTCTAAGGCTTCAAGGATTTCATCATCGCGAATTACCCTCCTCTCTATCCTCGACCCAAACCTTAAACCTAACTGAGTGAGGTTTTTGTTGCTCTTCAGTTCAGCTTTCTTAACCTCATCTGGATCTTTCACATCTCCCAGCCATTTTATCTCAAGAGATCCTTGAAGGTGGTTCAAGTTTTTCAAACCCCCAATATTAGACCCTTCACCACTACCACTCACATGGAACTCATCTAATTCCCGAAGACAGCCTAACCCCTCCAATCCTCTCATCTCTACAAACGACGAGTCATCCCAATGATAAACACTGAGATGTCTTAGTTTGATTAGTTTTCCAATGCTGTTAGGCAGTTTCAAAACTTCACTACAACCCGAGACATCTAAAGTTTGCATATTATACAATTCACACATCCCTTCAGGTAACTCCTTGATCTCGTTCCAAGACAAGTCAACATGCCTCAGGTGTATCAACTTTCCTATGTTGGATGGGACTTCTTCTATTCCACATCCTGGCAGCTTCAATGTTCTTAGACAACTCAAATTATCTATTAAGTTAGGCAAGGCTGCATTCATCGATGAAGGAAAACCATCAACAATCAGGCTGCGAAGCTTTTTAAAACTATGGATGGTTGCAGGAAATGAGTAGGCACCATCATTTCTAAACACAACCACTGAGTGTCGGGCATCTCTAGAAATAGAGTCTATCTTCGACTCCGCCGGACCTCCATCAATCTCTACACTAAAACTTTCATTTTTTCTCATGGATTGAGCAAAATCATGCACCATATCATGCATCTTACATTCGATAATCCTACCATCATCCTTGTCTTTCTCAAAATCTTGGAAGAAAGAGCGAGCAGCCAAAGCTTCAAACCACTCACCACCCGTTACTTCCATCTCTTGATTTTGTGTTTCCCGCAGGAAACCTTGTGCCATCCACAGTTTGATCAGAGTATCCCTCTTAAATATGTAGTCTTTTGGAAAGACTGCACAATATAAGAAGCACGGTCTCATTTTAGTGGGCAAGTCATGGTAGCTCAACCATAAAGGAGCCAAAAGTTTGTCCTCAGCGTCTTCTATCTCCCAAACATGGTTGTTGAAGACACTTTCCCACTCTGCTCTGCTTCTTTTAAAACGCAAAAGACTTCCTAGAGTCTTTGCAGCAAGAGGCAAGCCTTTACACCTTTCTGCAATTTTTCTACCAGTTCCTTCTAAATTTTCCCTCTGTCTACTGTTTTTTTCAAAAAATGCAAACTGACTGAATAGTGACCAGCATTCATCTGGAGTGAGCAGTCCTAGTTCTAAAATGTCAGTGGATGAGGAGCCCATGATATTTGCAACTTTCTTATTGCGTGTTGTCACCAAAAATCTACTTCCAGGCAAACAACCACGCTTGAGGGAGTTTTTCAGTTGCTCCCACTTTGTGGAATCTTCATTCCACACATCATCTAGGACAAGCAAGAATCTCTCCCCCCTAATTGATTCTTGTATTCTTAATAGCAAAGCCTGCAATTCGTTTAAATCACGGGTAGACTCATTGAGACCTTCGAGGATTGCCTTGGTAATCCTCGTCTCATCAAAGGATTCTGGTACACAAACCCATATTCTCTTCCCAAAATGGGTCTCCACCTCGTGATCATTATAAACTAGTTGAGCGAGGGTTGTCTTTCCTATCCCTCCCATCCCTACTAGAGAGATTGTACGGAGGGCTGGTTCTTGATCACTGCTCTCACTCATCAACATTTTCACTATCGTGCCTTTATCCTTTTCTCTACCTTTAATTTCTGTTGCATCTATGACAGAAGCGGTTATTTTATGTTCAGGCAGATTAGGTCCCCCTTCAGATAATTTAAAGTCGAACGTATTTTTCTCTCTCACAATGCCATCTAATCTGTCATTCAGTGTTTTTATCTTATTAGCAACATCGAAACGCAAACCAACTTCTCTAGAGCGAGAGCGAGGGGAGATCATGGAGGAGCATAACCTCCTAATAGTATTGGGGGGATGCTCATCATTCACCTTCATTTGTGATTTCGCAATTGCAGTTCTCCACTCATCCAATACGTCGTCCATGTCGTAAGATACGTCTTTCAGCTGACCCATCCAACGTTTGATGGATTCTTCCTTCAACTGCATTTGCTCTGCATCGGCAAGCACAGCTTGGATGGCCCGAAAATTGCTTTCAAGCTTTTGAACCTCGTTCTCGACACCAGCGACGAGCCCCACTTCGTTTCCCACCTTCTGAGCAATCATTGAGCGCAATTGCTCCAAGACTACGGAAACAAGAGCAGCAGCCATATTATTCAGAACTAAGGAATGGTGGGGAGAGGATAAAATTGAAATAAAAGATTGCAAATTGCAATAAAGGGAGCAATTGATTGGTTGAGAAAAGAGGAGAAATGAGAGGGGAGCTTATGCTTTGATGATACGTCTTATGATCTGTGGCATGATTTATATATAGTGCATTGGGAAAGGGAAAGGAAGATTAGTTCGGACAGAGAGCATGATAGACGGAGAGAGAAAGGGAGGCAAAGCAAGCGACGAATGCGCGAAAGTTCTTCGAAGCTGCCGTAAGAAGATGTCGTTTTCAGATTAATGGCTAGGATGGGACACCCTCTTGTTGAAATTTTGACTCAAACTTTTGACAACGTGTTTGTTGAAGTTAGTTTTGTTTTTTTAATGATTAAATAAGGCGGTAAAAAGGACAAATAAAGGGACAAAGACAAAGACATGCATTAATTAGATCCCTAACTTGTTTGTTTGTCTTGATTAGGTCATGCATGAATCAATGGATTCTCAATCGAGTGATTGCTAATAGTTTTGTTAATTAAAACTAATAAAGAGATCCAAATGAAAATTTATCAATCATTGGATACCAAATTAAGATAAAATAAAAAAATTATGAACATTGGGACTCCTGTGAGTCTCATCAACAATAAAAGAGAGGAAGAGCATGGAGCCGTTGGAAGAATAGAAAACCGTTGAATCAAGTAAAGAAAATAAATTTTTGTTATTACTGCGGTAGTAGATTTTTTAAAATTATTTCTAGTTTGAAAATATATTATAATAATTCTTTATTTTTAAAATTTAGTGTATTAAAATAATTTAAAAACCTTAAAAAATATATTTAAAATAAAAATAAAAATTAAAAAACAAGAGCAAACAGTTTTAAATCATGACCGCTAAAGAGATGGTTCGCTTTAAAAGATGGGGTTTGAAATTTCTCAAATCGTTGAACTTTATTAATTGATTAAGGAGCTGGATTTTTCAAGTCATTCAACTTTATCAAAACACTTGGGAGGAGGAGGGTCGCATGCGTTGGTGGTCCAATTTGGACCACTTGATTGAGATATGAAATTGGAACCAGCTTACTGGTCCAGCAGGGCAGGAATGTGGTCGCAACTTTAATCGTGTTTTGAACTCTCACTTCAAGCTCAGGATACAGTGTTTTGACATTAAATTAATATTTTTGAGATATTTTGTTTTGATATTTTTTATTTATTGATGTTAAGGAAACATAAATGTATTTTTAAATTATCATGTATCAAAATACTAGACGTATATTATCAAACACATTAAAAGAGATCATTATGTCATGGGCGAGTTACTGTGCATCGTGAGACAAATCACTGTGGATTATAATAATATCACTCAATTTTTAGGCCGGTTCGGTTCGGCTCAGGCCGTTCTGGTCGCTGGTTTAGTGTTTTTTTTTATTTTTGCACAATAAAATACCGGTTTTGTCCCTCTAAAAAATATAAAAAACAGGTTCTGGGTGGAGGAATGATAGACGGAGAGAGGAGAAAATTGAAAAAAAAAGGATTACAAATTTGGGAAGAAGATGCAATAAAGGGCGCAATTGACTGGTTGAGAAAAGAGGAGAAATGAGAGGGGAGAAATACCGGTTTTATTTTATAGTCGTTTATTTGTATTCTACTGTAACGACGAGTCCACAATTCAACACAGATGTTTTAATTTGATTAGTTTTCCAATATTGTCAGACAGCTTTCCAAGTTCACTATGTATATCAGCAATTGCCTTCTGTATCCACGTGGTTAAAGTAATGGACAATTTGGTCTTCTTTTCACACGCATGTTCAAATTCCATGCCTTATCTCTGGATTCCGCGTTGTTTTGTCGGTGCCGCGTTGTTTAGTATGGAGTCTAATCGAGAAGACCAATGTGATGTCTCTGAATTATCCAACATTATAACCAAGTCCCAACTTAATTTTTATAATCAAGACAGCTAGCTATATTTGCCAGTGGCCCAGCAGGCTAACTGGCTTCTACACTATGGCATCCAACGTGTGAACAGATTAGTATATATATATATATATATATATATATATATATATATATATATATATATATATAATATTTATACTATATTTAAAATAATATAAAAATAAATGGCTTTTCAAAATGACTTTTACCACTGAAATATACATCAATAAAAATATCATTTTTATATTATTCAAAATACTATTTTAGATATTTATCTCTCCAAAATGACACTCCCCACTAGAGATGCTCTTATCTCTGAATTCTAGAATTTGAAGCGGTGCCGCGTTGTTTTGTCGGTGACAGAAACAAAACAAAATATTTAGCGCTGGAAGGAAGGCTTGAACCTCCGACCTTGTGGTTAACAGCCACGCGCTCTAAGTAACTGATGGAAAGATTTTCTCTTCTGAATGCAAATACAAGTTAATATTTTAATGAATGAACAATATGAGCTAATTAATAGAACAGCTAGAACACAGGAGTTTTATTATAGCACTAACAGAAAGTAAAGCTTTAATATCTTAATTTCTTAATTTCAAGTGAGAAACAGAAAGTAAAGCTTTCAAGTGAATTAAAAATGTTTTTTTCCAAACCCCACCAAGCTAATCATTGTACTCCATAAATCATTTTTATTTCCTTTTATTTATTTATTTTTACCCCCAGTCCCACCCCTTTTTCTTTTTTCTCACCCCCACCCCCACCAAGCTAATCATTGTACTCCATAAATCATTCATTTTTCCTTTTATTTTTTTCTCACCCCAGCCCCACCCCTTTTACTTTTTTCTCACCCCCACCCCCACCAAGCTAATCATTGTACTCCATAAATCATTCTTTTTTCCTTTTATTTTTCTTTTTTTACCCCCAGCCCCACCCCTTTTACTTTTTTCTCACCCCCACCCCCACTAGGCTAATCATTGTACTCCATAAATCATTTTTTTTTCTTTTATTTTTCTTTTTTAACCCCCAGCCCCACCCCTTTTATTTTTTTCTCACCCCCACCCCCACCCCTTTTATTTTTTTCTCACCCCCACCCCCACCAAGCTAATCATTGTACTCCATAAATCATTCTTTTTTCCTTTTATTTTTCTTTTTTTACCCCCAGCCCCACCCCTTTTACTTTTTTCTCACCCCCACCCCCACCAAGCTAATCATTGTACTCCATAAATCATTTTTTTTTTCTTTTTCTTTTTTTACCCCCAGCCCCACCCCTTTTAATTGAATTGATATCTTGAACTACCACACAGTGTAATCTTCTTTAGGTGGCTATAGTAAACCGTCTGTCTTTCTTTTTTTGCTTATATGATAGCTATTTTTATTGCTTGGCCACTTGCCTTGAATTCACACCCATCATTGTACGTTTGCTCGAAATCGGTGAGAATCAGGCTCTGGAAATCTAGTGGTCTACAAATGATAAATGCTGTCATCTACTTGCCTGTCCTTAGTCTTTGTTCTTCTGGTTTTGGAGGAGCATTAAAAATAAATCCTATAATTCATAATTGAAAGTATTAGACCCGTCTCAACCACAAAATCATCAAGTTTATACTGCTTCATGCCTGGTCATGAACAGCCACGCGCTCTAACAAACTGAACTATTCCATTTCCAGCTACTATATTTTCTCTTCTGAATGCAAATATAAGTTAATATTTAATCAATGAACAATATGATCGAATTAAAAAAATAGCTAAAGCACAGGAGTTTTATTATATCACATCATGACAGAATGCAATTTTCCTGTATATATTGTGTCATTTTACTGTCACCTCTGTTGAGTTGTTGACTGCTTGCTGCCTGCAACATTTTGAAAGAAAAAATTATGCGGTATCATCACAGTTTGCTGCTGAAACTAAAAATCAACATTGCACTTACTCCAATTATGAATTAATTCACGTTTGTCATAGGCTTCATGCGACAATGACTAAACTAATTAAAAATAAAAATAAAAATAAAAATAAAAATATGCTAGCATTCATGAATCATACAAGAGTGGCAGGCAACATTATTATTTTACAAATGCATGTCAGTATGTCAGGTAACAGATGAATAATAAAAATAAAAATATGCTAGCATTCATGAATCATACAAGAGTGGCAGGCAACATTCCATGTCAGAATCACCTCCTTCAACATCAAAATACCTTCTGTTCCCTTGTTTGGAGAACTTGACCCATCGTCTTCCATGTTGGATGCACTTGCCTGTTCAACATGGTTTTTCATGTTTGAAGCCCTCGCAGTAAATTTATCCTTTTCCAGTCTGCAGGTTCGGTGAAACAAACCTCGAATCAATGGAGGGTTTATGTATATAGTTCAATTTTGATTTTTGTTTTGAGATATATATTTTTTTTTTGGGATAATTGTCTTACAAGAAATGCCCTTTTACTGCATAAATAATTCTTTTTTCTTTTTTCACGCCTAACCCGCGCCCCTGTAATCATTAAAATTGCTTAAGGGCCCGTTTGACATTGTGATCCCACTGGTTTTTAGTCGAAATTTGAAAAAAAAAATTATCATTTTAAATGAATATATTTTTGTGTGTTTTAGATCATTTTGATATGCTGATTTTAAAAATAATTTTTTAAAAAATAAAAAAATATCATTTTGATGTTTTTCAGCATGATAAACACTTTGAAAAGCTACCACAACCACATTCCTAAACAGGCACGGAATCAAACTTGAATAGGAGTTTTTTCGTCTACTGATGTTTTATTTTTTTAATTGGAACAAACAAAATTAATTTGAAATTGTGATTCAAATTTTAAACAAAAGTAAAAAAAGTGTACTTGAACAACCTTGTTGATAAAACCTGTGCTGGTGGCCAGACAGAAAATTGGTACGTTCAAAAATAAATTTAAGGCTGCCTCTATATTCCACCTACTACCAATAAATAATTAAAGTGCTGCTATAACGTGATAGCATGTATAAAATGTATTTCGATAATTAAGGGGATCCATTCTACAAATAATAATAATAATTAAAAGAATAGTGCGTTTGAGTGCTTGGGGGGGGAGCAATTTTGGACAAACAAAGAAAAAAAAACAAAGAATTTCGATAATTCAAGTCCACACATCTCTTCAGGTAACTCTTTGATCTCATTATCATTCAAGTCAACATGCAGCTATTCCCTCGGTTTTATGGTGGTTTTATTTCAGTTTTTTAACTTTTAATTGTTTTTCATGATCTTAATTTTTATTATATAAATTTTGATTTGTTTTAATTGGATCATTCGAATGAAATTAATTGTATATTTAAGTTTCAATTCGGTCTTTATTCTTTTAATTTTCATATTGGTTTTAATCCCTTATTATTTTCTTATTTATTGAGATGGTATTTTTTTTTTAAATTTAGCTCTTAAATTTTAGTTTGTGTTTATGATAATTTAAAAATTGATATTTCCGTTTTTTTTTCTTTTTTCTTTCTTTTTTTCTTTTTTATTTTCAAGTCAAATTATTTTTTTCAGCTAATAATTACTTTTTATTTTTGTTTTATCATTTATTTATTAATATACATATATATACTTAATGCATTCACACATTAACTATTTTATTTTTTATTGATTAATAACTAACAGCGGATAATAGATAAGAATTAGATACTCAAAAATAGTTTAGAAAAAATTAAAAATCTTATTCGATTGTTAATAGAAAATCTAAACCGTGATTTCAGCAACTAGTGCTGTCGCAGTAAGAATAGCAGGTGCTGTGAAGGAGGTCGTGGGAATATTGGTAAAAGCATTTCTCCACGTTAATGTTTGCAAACACTTATGAATGGATTGTGCTCGAGTCCTGTTAGAGTTGATAGAAGCAAAATCTGGTGCTCGGTTACCTTTAAAAAAAAATCATGGTTTCATCCTTTTTAATTCAAGGAAGACTCGAGAACCATTGTTAGGTTCAAACTGGTCTTAAGAACTCAATCCCTAAACACAAACATCTAAACTGTTCAGGAATCGAGAAGCTGTTTTGCTGGTTTTGGTCTTAATAATATTTTTTCACTTTTCACAGAGTGGTCTTGATAATCCGCCAGAATGAACCATGAATAGCACAAAAATCATGCTTGCCAATCGAATTGGGGCTGATGTCAATATATTTCTTCGTCTTTTTTTTGTTTTTTACCCTTTGCAGCGAATAAAAAACTTTCAAGTTAGCATACTTCATTGAGTAGAAGAGTAGATTTCAATTTAAGAAGGAAACTGAGGTACCTTTCCATACATGAGGTGAACTGCTATTGTAGACCAAAACCTCACCTCTATTAATAAGTGTTAACATACTCCACACATTTTATTATTTACAAGCCACTTACCCGTGTCTCGTCGTGAACGGAACCATACTTTTTTCAATACAGAAAAATATTATAATAAATCATTGTTGCCTCGTTGTTGTGAGTTTTTTCTATTATAATATAAATTTGGGCGAAATAACAAATCTATGAAGAATTACAGTAAAATACAAGTTTTCTATAAAATATATGAATTTTAAATTGATATAAATTTATCTAGTTTAGTAGGTTTCAATGAAATCATCAATATAAAATTATCATCATCATTAAAAAAGAAAGAAGATTTAGATAACTGAATCTTGAATTCACTGTATTAGGATTAGTTCTTTTATAATCCAATTTAAATAAAATAAAATATAAATTATAAAAACACCTGCAATAATCAAATAATAAAAATAAATAGTTAATTTTCTATCTACAAAGTGAAGAAAAACATTATTGAAAATTCATTTCTACAGTTAAAATTATTGTCAATATTATTGCCCAAACAATTAAAATCATTAAATTGTCCCAAAGAAAAAAAATATTTTCACAACAAAAAAATAAAAAAATTCACTAAAATTATCATTATTATTGCCCAAATAATGAAATCATAAAATTATTTGATCCAAAAAATAAATAAAAATAATAGGAAACATACACAAAAGAAAAGAACAAATGGAAAGAGGGAGAAATATTAATTTTATAACATAAATTAAAATTTTAGGACTAAACCGAATAAAAATAAAACCTCAATAAAAAATAAAATGATAAAAATTAAAAACAAAAACTAAAAGCATAGATGCATAAATACAGGTAAAAAAAATAAACATTATCCAAGAAAGACCGAAAAAACTAAAGGAATTAATACCAAATAAAAAATTCAAAAAATAAGGGCTGAAATGAAAAATAAAATGCATAATTAATTCCAACTAAGGACAAAATTCAAACAAATAAAAATCTTGGGACCGAAACAAATAAATACATTTAAAAAAAAAGATTGCAGTGTAATTTTGTTAAAAATTAAAAAGAATAAGGTCCAAAATGAAAAGTAGCATGCATATGAAAACAAATTAAAACTTGCATACCAAAAAAATTAAAGGAACAAAAAAAAACTGAAAAATCAAAAGAATAAGGACTGGAATGAAACCCAACATATTTAATCAGTTTCAATTGAAGGGTCTAATTGAAAACAATCAAAATTTTCATTGAAGTAATCAGGAATAAAATCAAAATCAAAAGAGTAGGGACTAAAATAGATCAAGCACAAATATGAAGGACCTACATGTAATTTCTAGCTGCAAGAAAGAGAAAAAAGAGAGAAAATTAAAAATCATCCACCAGTTTTTATTGAAAATTCAAATTTTACGTTACCATCATTATCATGACTATAACAGTTAAAATTATTATCAATATTATTGTCCAAACAATTAAAATCATTAAATTTCCTCAAAGAATTAAAAAAAGCAAAATATTTTTACAAAAAAAAAATAATAATCACTAAAATTATCATTATTATTGCGCAAGTAATGAAATCATAAAATCATCTGATATCAAGAATAGATAAAAATAACAGAAAACACGAAAAAAGAGAAAAAAAAAGTGAAATATTAATTTTAAAATGATCACTAATATAAATTAAAATTTCAGGACTGGACAAAATAAAAATAAAACTCCAACAAAAAATAAAAACAAAAACTAAAAGTATAGATAAATAAATACGAGTAAAAAATAAATATTGTTTAAAAAGAACTGAAAAAACTAAAGGAATTAATATACATAACAAATTTAAAAAATAAAAAATGAAATTAAAAATAAAATATATAGTTAATTTCAATTTAAAAACAAAATTTAAACAAATAAAAATCTTTTACCGAAACAAATAATATTGCTGGCAAGCAGTAGACATCGATAATAACTCGAACAAGCATGGGCTTCAACTAGCTCTCTCGTCCAAGCAAGAAGAAGCAGCAACTCTCTAGAGATCTTTCTCTTTAAAGAACAATCCAAAACTGCACATAAACTAATAATCCACGATGATAGATACTAATAATCCAAAACTGCTGCAAACTAAATGATAAAATAATTTTTTTGAAGCACAAAATACTTCCTAGAGTCTTTGCAGCAAGAGGCAAGCCTTTACACCTTTCTGCAATTTTTCTACCAGTTTCTTCTAAATTTTCCCTCTCTCTATTGTTTTTTTCAAAAAATGCAAAGTGACTGAATAGTGTCCAGCATTCATCTGGAGAGAGCAGTCCTAGTTCTAAAATGTCAGTGGATGAGGAGCCCATGCTATTTGCAACTTTCCTCTTACGTGTTGTCACCAAAAATCTACTTCCAGGCAAACAACCACGCTTGAGGGAGTTTTTCAGTTGCTCCCACTTTGTGGAATCTTCATTCCACACATCATCTAGGACAAGCAACAATCTCTTCCCCCTAATTGATTCTTGTATTCTTAATAGCAAAGCCTGCAATTCGTTTAAATCACTGGTAGACTCTTTGAGACCTTCGAGGATTTTTTCTAGCAATGTTTGCGATTCTAAATTATGCGATTTTAAATTATGGATAAAATTGAAATAAAAGGATTGCAAATTGCAATAGAGGGAGTAATTGATTGGTTGAGAAAAGAGGAGAAATGAAAGGGAAGAATACGCTTTGATGATACTTCTTATGATCTATGGTATATATAGTGCATCGGAACAAGGCAATGGAATCTTGTTGAAATAGCCGTTTATGTTGTCAGGCAGCTATTTTATATCCGAATTGGGGCTGATTTCAATCTATCTTTCTTCGTCTTCTTTTTGTTTTTTACCCTTTGCAACAATAAAATACTTAAACCCCCCCCCCCCCCCCCCCCACACACACACACATACATATATATATATATATATATATATACATACATACATATACATATATATATATACATATACATATACATATATATATATATATTGTTTTTTTAAATATTTAATAATTATAATAATAAAATATAATTATTTATTTATTAATATACATATATATACTTAATGCATTCACACATTAACTATTTTATTTTTTATTGATTAATAACTAACAGCGGATAATAGATAAGAATTAGATACTCAAAAATAGTTTAGAAAAAATTAAAAATCTTATTCGATTGTTAATAGAAAATCTAAACCGTGATTTCAGTAACTAGTGCTATCGCAGTAAGAATAGCAGGTGTTGTGAAGGAGGTCGTGGCAATATTGGTATAAGCATCTCTCCACGTTAATGTTTGCAAACACTTATGAATGGATTGTGCTCGAGTCCTGGTAGAGTTGATAGAAGCAAAATCTGGTGCTCGGTTACCTTTAAAAAAAAAATCATGGTTTCATCCTTTTTAATTCAAGGAAGACTCGAGAACCATTGTTAGGTTCAAACTGGTCTTAAGAACTCAATCCCTAAACACAAACATCTAAACTGTTCAGAAATCAGGAAGCTGTTTTGCTGGTTTTGGTCTTGATAATCTTTTTTCATTTTTTACAGAGTGGTCTTGATAATCCGCCATAACTAGAAAGCAAGCATGCCAGAATGAACCATGAATAGCACAAAAATCATGCTTGCCAATTGAATTAGGGCTGATGTCAATCTATATTTCTTCGTCTTCTTTTTGTTTTTTACCCTCTGCAGCGAATAAAAAACTTTCGAGTACTATTAGCATACTCTATTGAGTAGAAGAGTAGATTTCAATTTAAGAAGGAAACTGAGGTACCTTTCCATACATGAGGTCAACTGATATTGTAGACCAAAACCTGATCTCTATTAATAAGTGTTAACATACTCCACACATTTTATTATTTACTAGCCACTTACCTGTGTCTCGTTGCGGAAGGAACTATATTTTTTTCAATATAAAAAAATATTATAATAAATCATTGTTGCCTCGTTGCTATGAGTTTTTTCTATTATAATATAAATTTGGGCAAAATAACAAATATGTGAAGAATTCCAGTAAAATGAAAGTTTTCTATAAAATATATGAATTTTAAATCGATATAAATTTATCTAGTTTAGTAGGTTTCAACGAAATCATCGGTATAAAATTATCATCATCATTAAAAAAACAAGAAGATTTAGATACCTGAATCATTGAATTTACTGTATTAGGATTAGTTCTTTTATAATTCAATTTAAATAAAATAAAATATAAATTATAAAAACACCTGCAATAATCAAATAATAAAAATAAATAGTTAATTTTCTATCTACAAAGTGAAGAAAAACATTATTGAAAATTCATTTATAAAGTTAAAATTATTATCAATATTATTGCTCAAACAATTAAAATCATTAAATTGTCCCAAAGAATAAAAAACAAAATATTTTCACAACAAAAAAATAAAAATAAAATCACTAAAATTATCACTATTATTGCACAAATAATAAAATCATAAAATCATCTTATCCAATAAATAAATAAAAATAATAGGAAACACCCAAATATGAAGGACAAATATGAAGGACCTACATGTAATTTCTAGCTACAGGAAAGAGAAAAAAGAGAGAAAAATAAAAACCGTCCACCGGTTTTTATTGAAAATTCAAATTTTACGTTGCCATCATTATCATTACTATAAAAGTTAAAATTATTATCAATATTACTGTCCAAAAAATTAAAATAATTAAATTTCCTCAAAGAATAAATAAAGCAAAACATTTTTACAAAAAAAAAACAAAAAAATCACTAAAATTATCATTATTATTGCGCAAGTAATGAAATTATAAAATCATATGATCTCAAGAATAGATAAAAATAACAGAAAACATTAAAAAAGAGAAAAAAAATATGAAATATTAATTTTGAAATGATCACTAATATAAATTAAAATTTCAGGACTGGACAAAATAAAAATAAAACTCCAACAAAAAATAAAAACAAAAACTAAAAGCATAGATAAATAAATACGAGTAAAAATAAACATTGTTTAAGAAGAACTGAAAAAACTAAAAGAATTAATTTAAATAACAAATTTCAAAAATAAAAACTGAAATTAAAAAAAATATATAATTAATTTCAATTTAAAAACAAAATTCAAACAAATAAAAATCTTTTACAGAAACAAATAATATTTCTGGCAAGCAGTAGACATCGACAATAACTAGAACAAGCATGGGCTTCAACTAACTCTCTCGTCCAAGCAAGAAGCAACAACAACTCTCTAGAGATCTTTCTCTTTAAAGAACTATGTTTTGAAGTAAAAAGCTAGGGAGAATTACTTGCCACCAGCAAACCTCACTCACAATGACTGGGGGGAACCTTTTGACTTCAAAATTTATAGCTGTAATTTGATTTTTTTAAGGATTGCTAATTTCTTTCAAGTCCGAGATTGGGCAATTTTGTTTTGATGGCGCTTTTCATTTTGGTATGCTTTTGGAAATATATTTTTCTGGGTCATTATGTTAGAAAACGTCCTTGCGCATCGATTCCTAATGGATACCTGACACTTGATCAGATTAGGTTTGGTCCTTCATTAGAGAGAGAGAGAGAGAGAGAGAGAGAGACAGTAAACACAGACATAAACTTCTTACGATAAAATGAAGATAATTCAAGAATTCATCTTCAAAAGATTTCATAATTTGGCAAACATGCCTCGACGGATATGCTAGTTTTAGCCAAATAATGATGATGATAACAATAATCCCCTCAACTTGCACATAAACTATAGTCATTAAAGCCACGATGATAGATACTAATAATCCAAAACTGCTGCAAACTAACATGACCAGTCGATCAACAACTGCCCCCGCATACCATCAGCCACAAAATCACAATCTCAACCCACTCAAAAGAGTGGAGCCGGCAAGTTCAAGTCAAACAACAACAGTCTTTGTTGCTCTACATTTAAAAACAAACCCATGTTTCATTCACATTCTCGATCTTGTATGTCATAATTCAATTTCTGGGTTATTCACCAAAACAACCAAAAAATAACAAAAATAAAATAAAAGAGGTTGGTGTTGGCAGAAAAATCAAGGCAGAAATTTTAGACGTTTTCGAAAGCTCGGCCGTACCTCTTTTTTGCCTAGAAATGAAGGAAAACGCAGATTCAAGGATAAAATAATTTATTATTGGTTAAATCTGCATAAAAATTAAGCTGAAAGGTATAATTATAGTTTTTACAGACCAATTTGATTTAATCATGGGCCAATTTAAAGTATAATTATGTTTAAGAATTAATTTAGGTTGAAGTTGAAGGATTTAATTAAGTGCAATGACTTAATTATACTTTAAATTGATCAAATTTATTTCATCAAGGGTTTAATTGATAAAAGATAAAGTTTATGAGCTTTATTCGGGTTCAATTAAGATTGGAGTTTTTGGAGACCGAATTGAATTTTTTTGCAAACCAATCGTGTGAAATTAGGGGCAAAATTGAAGAAAATTAAGAGTTTAATAGTCAATTGAGGGCCAAATTGCATAAATCCAAAACCAATTATCAAAATAAAAAGGTACACAAAGTTAAGGCCCTTTTGAAATTTTAGTAGGGGTACAATTGCACAAATTTAAAAATTTAAAACCAATTGGAAGTGCAATTAGAACAATCACAAATCGAGGGATCAAAATGCAATTTCACTAGGTCTCACACCTGCAGCAGCCATGCATGCTGCTGCAATCACGCTGTCGTGAAGGCAGCCATACCATTATAGCATGCCGCTGTGGGATTCGACTCATCACCGTGCAGCTGTAGCTGGCCGCTGTGGGATTCGACTCATCACCGTGCAGCTGTAACTCGCCGCTGTGGGATTCAACTCATCACTGTGCAGCTGTAGCTCGCCAACCCCACTCACTGTATACAGTTGTAGCTTGGCGTGATAAGGTCCACCTCCTCCGCCTATAAATAGCACGGGGATAGAGCGAAGGAGATAGACGGGGAGAACGAGGGGTAAGGAAAGTAAAATTTTGACAGTAAGGGACTGTCACGAGAGGAGAAAATACTGAAATTGGGGGAGAAAAAAAATTGGATACTGGGAATGGAAAAAAACAGAGGAAACGAAGGGAAAAGGATGAAAAAAGAGGGCAGTAACAAACTAGGAAGACAACGTAAAAAATTAGCAAACCACTACAACTCCACTTTTATTTTTCTAGTCATCGATAGAGTTCCTCTGGCAGCATCCTCTCTCTCACTTTCCAACACCAGCGTCTCTCTCTCTCCATCTTCACCGTCAGCCACCAAGAACCATGGCAGCCCACCATCTCGTAGTAGCTGCAGCCCTCTCTTCTTCTCCGCTATAACTCCCTTCTTTCTCTCTCCCCGATGGCTCCTCTCTCTTTAAAACCAATTGCACCGTAACTCTCTCGCACCACCAGCCAGCTCCCCACACCACCTGGTCTCCCTTCCCAATGACAGAAGCTTCACCAGCAGCTCCATCCCAGCCTTATTCTCCAGCTCCGGCAAGAGCTCCAACCGTGACAGTTGCAGCGACAAGCAACGGACCAGCCCCTTCCGACACCTCCCACAGCCACCACAGACCACCATTTTTTACGCCAACACGACAAGGAGAACCACCTCGACCTCCTTGACCCGGAGGCAGTGGCAGGTGAGCCTCTCGTGGTGGTCGACCTACCTCCATTTTATTGTTTCACGTAACACGTGAACAGTAATAATTCACGCAGCACGTTTTTCTTTCCTGGGTTGTGTCTTGGGCTGGCTGGTCACAGCCCAGCCTAGTTGGCTGGCCCGGGTCCATCCCAAGCCCACCTAGGCTGGGCTAGCCCATTTAGCTGGGCTAGGCCCAACCTGAAATTATTATTATTTCTATATATTTTTTTAAAAAATACAAAAAAATATTTTAAAAAAACAAAAAATGTGTTGTTTTCGTGCATACGGCCGAATTCCAAGGTTTTTCCATGTAGATTTTTCATAAAAAAATATGTTGCATCTTTCTCATATTTTAAAACAAAAATTGGATATAGTAACCAGTTCATGATTATCTGTTGGAATTTTTGTTTTTGTTTTATCATTTATTTTATTTTATGTTTATTTTTTTGTTAAGTTTTTAGGCTTTTTTTTTGTCTTTGATTTAATTTTGTTTTTTCATTATTAACACAATAATAATAATAATAGTTTTTGTTTTTGTTCTGACTTACTCTTTTGTTAATTGTTTTGTGTTTTTTTCTCGGGGTAATTTAAATAATTTTTATTGTTTTTGGCAGTAATAGTGGTGAATTTTAGATGTTGAGATTTGATGTTACTGTTGTTATTGCCGCACGTCGCCGCGCGGCGTCCCCTCGGTGAGGGGGGTCTTTTGTCGTCTCGCAATCGAGTTGTTGAGGAGTCGCCACCTAGCTATTGAGGGTCGCTAGGAACACCCGATTTGTACTGGTCTGATCAGAGATTAAAAAGTACGGAACTGGTTGCGTAAAGGGAAGGTATTAGCACCCCTAGTACGCCTTACCTGAGGTAAGCTGCATTAACTATTCTGATGTGATTTTAAATGCTTCAACGGGTCGTATTTATTCACATGAAAAATGTTCCGATTGCAAAAGAAATCAGTCACTGCTCAAAACAATCCTATGAATTTTATTGATTATTTCTAGATATGTAAATGCTAGCCTACTTGTAGTTTCTTCATTTACCACCTGAAATTAACCATTAATCCCCATGCATTAATTTCGCGATTGATCGATTCATAAAAAAAATCGACCACTGCTCAGAATAATACTGACAATTTTGGTGGTTATTCCCGAATATGTAAATGTTAGCCACGCGTAAATCCGACAACTACTACCTAAAATTAACCATTAATTTTCATGAATTAATTTCACGACTTGTTTTAATATTAGCCAAATTTTCAAGATTTAATAAACTTGTTATTAAATCTAAGATAAATTGTCGGAAAACGCTTATTTGGCCGTTAAGAAATAAAACACAATTTTTTTCTTTCATTTTATAATCATTTTTTCTGAAGAAAACATAAATAAAACACAAACACAACACAACACACACACACACACATTTTCTTTCCATTTCTTTTTCATCACCTTTTATAAGTAAAATACAACTCACACACACATTATCTTTTTTGCACTTTTTCTCATTACATTCCACAAATAATAATAAAAATACAACAAACTCAAATAAAACACCTAAACATAAAGAAAATTACAAAAGGGAACTCAGGAATGGTGCTGGAACAGTGGCAGTAGCATTGGGGGCACTTGTGGCGCGTCTTTCCACGTGCCCCCGTCACTGGCGGCGCGTGGTTCCACGTGCCACTACCGGTGAAGGAAACAGGACAGGGGGGATAGATCGGAATCTTCCCTTCCTACCACCGGTGATGGATCTCCTGGGGACCTGCAAACAGAGAAAGCACACACAAACAGCAGCCAACACAAACACTAAAGGCACAAAATCAATTTGTTCTCGGGTCTGTTCAAATCTCGGGTCTACTCAAATCTCGGGTTTGTTCTTCTCCTTCAGATCAGACCATTCTTCTTCTTCTTCTCGCCAGAAAGGGTTTCCACAATGACCTGCAAACAAAACAAAAGCCACCCAAACACAAACAAGCACGAAAAATCAATTTTTCTCTTCCAATCTTGGCTCTACTCTCAGCGTTTGTTCTTCTCTCAAAGGGGGGGCTGGACTGGTATTTACGCTACCGAGGAAAGGAGGTTGAGGGCAGGTCACTGACGGTGACAGTGGAGGCATAGGGCTGACGGGAAGTAGAGGATGAAGGAGATGGGCGGCTGTGATGGGTGCTGTCGTGGCCGGAGAAAAAGATGAAATGGTGGCTGGAGAAAGAGATGAAATGGTGGCTGGAATGGAAAAGGAGCTGATGGGAAAGGAGGCATGGGGGGATGTCGCCGGAGAGAGGGCTGGTGTGGGGAAGGCCACTGTCAGTGGAAGTGGTTGTGGCTGTCGGTTGGAGGCAGAGAGGGAAAGGACGGCAGTTGAGGCTGACGAAGGAGAAGAGAAGGTTGATTGGGCGTATGGCCGGAGGGAAGACTGGGTAGAGAGAGATGGTGATTGAAATGAGAGGGGAAAATGAGGGAAAACAAGGAAAGTGAGGCTGATGCCGGAGAGAGAGGGGAAAAAGTTGTGGGGGCTGCAGCAGCGAGAGAAGAAGAAAAATCTAGGGTTTTTCTTTTTTAGGTTTAGGGTTAGGTGGATTTTTTTCCCCTTTTTTTGTGATGGTGCACTCTATTTATAGAGTTTTTCATAGGCAAAATTCAAAATCGACCCTCAGCTTGCCCTCCCTTTTCAATTTGGTCCTTGATTTTTAATTTGTGCGATTTGCCCCTGTATTGACTGTTAAATTCTCAGTTTGTTCAATTTTTCCCCTATAACAAGATATTTTTAGATTTTCATCTCTTTTTTTTTATATATTTTTGTCTTTTTTTCTAAACATAAAAATAAGTGGGTCAAAAATTGGGTAGCAACAGATGCCCCCTCTTTACAATGGTTACGACTAAAGTCTTGTAATAGACTTTAAATAGTAAGTGTTGTGAAGAAAAAATAGAATGATGGAGATGGCCTCATTATAACGGGTGACCTACCCGAATGGAAGATGGTGAAGTGGTCTCATGATGACGGGTGACCTACCCAGGTTAGAATAATTAGGATGTTCTCAATGGTGACGGGTGACCTACTCGAGTTAGAATTGTTAGTAGGGGTCTCATTGTTTTGGGTGACCTACCCATGTTAGAATAGTTAGAAGGGGTCTCATTATTGTGGATGACCTACCCATGTTAGAATTGTTAGAAGGGTCTCATTGTTCTGGGTGACCTACCCGAGTTAGAATTGTTAGCAGGAGTCATTGTTCTGGGTGACCTACCCGAGTTAGAATTGTTAGAAGGGGTCTCATTGTTCTGGGTGACCTACCCATGTTAGAAGGGTCTCATTGTTCTAGGTGACCTATCTATGTTAGCATTGTTAGAAGGGTCTCATTATTCTGGGTGACCTACCCAAGTTAGAAGGGTCTCATTGTTCTGGGTGACCTACCTGGATGGAAGATGGGGTCTCATTATGATGGGTGACCTGCCCGGATGGAAAATGATGGAAGGGTCTCATTATGATGGGTGACCTACCCGGATGGAGGATGGGGTCTCATTATGACGGGTGACCTACCCAGATGGAAAATGGTGATGAAGGTCTCATTATTACGGGTGACCTACCCGAATGGAAAATGGTAATGAGGGTCTCATTGTTCTAGGTGACCTACCCGTATGAAAATGGTGATGAGGGTCTCATTATTACGGGTGACCTATCCGGTGGAAGATGGAGGAAGAGGGTCTCATTATAACTGGTGACCTTCCTTGTGAAAGATGGAGGTGAAGGTCTCATTATAACGGGTGACCTACCCGGTGGAAAATGGAGGAAGAGGGTCTATGTTGAGTGACTTGCCCAGATGAAAAATGGAGGTGAAGGTCTCATTATAACGGGTGACCTACCCGGATGTAATTGATGAAGATGGGGATGCAATGCATGATGATACATGTACTTACTTGAGAAATATAGGTCCCTCTTTTTCTGATGCTCCATTGTCAAAGGATGTCTTTGCCTAATCTCCAAAGCTTTGTTGTCATCCATCCACCGAACTTAAGCGCACTGCTTATTCTGGCTATCTGCGATGATCTCTGCTTTCATTGTCTATCAAATCTGACTTTGCCCCCAAGTGTAGTGTCGCTTGATTCATCGTGAAAGAGTATAACAAGTCATTAACTTTCTTGGATTCTCTCAATAACAGCTCTTTGGTTTGCGTGTGTTTTGCTAACAATCATTGCAAGGCTTGCTACTACTGATCTCATCTTCGGTTGCCAATCAGTCATGGAGTTTTTTCATCAATTGAATTATATTTCTTCTGCTGTATGTCATCATCATCCTTCATGGAATTGTCAAGTTATCTAGAAATGCATCCAAAACTCATCGTCGCATGCTCCATGTTATCATCAATAAATTTCTCTCAGCTCGTGAGGAGATGTAATGATATCGTCACCCACATTCATGCTGTGAATTGCACCTTGAATTGATGCAACTGCGGTCATGCAATCTGAAACTCTTCGTTATAGACTCAATCTCTTCTAAACAAATTCTTCTTAGTTCATGCAAAGAATTATAATGTTGTCATTAACGAGGTTTTTTTGTCTCCCATATTCATGCAGTGAACTGAACCTTAAGTCAATGGTCTTCAAAATAAATTATTTCCCAGTCAATCTTGGTGGCTTGCATACTCTTCAACATTTATCCAAATGCACCCATTTGACAACATCTTTTTGGAGACAACCAAATCTGCGGGTAAGCCAAATATTTCAAAATCTAAAAAATGCCCTTCAAATGCAATGTTATTCTCAGTCACCGTTTGAACTTGTTAAACCATCATTCTCTATTAAGCATGCTGCCCTGAGTTGAATCTGTTAGTGCTCATTGATGAATTTCACTGAATCATTATTTACTTGTGTTTCTTTGCCCCCAAGCTGATGTGAAATTTTTGCATTCCTATCAAGATCCACACTGTGGCCTCTGACCGCTGGACTTTTCAATGATAGTAAACAACTGTCAATGTCAAGGATTCTGCAAATCCGATCAAGGTTTTCTTTGTTTGTAAATCTTTCTTTTTCTGAAATTAAGTCACCAATTTCAAAGATCATGTGCATCCAAAGTCTAATCATTGAAATAAAATCAAAGAGATGTCATTTGTTGAAAATCAAATTCATTTGGTCAAATACCCAACACATGATATTCAATGCATGCAGACCTGTAATTATCTTGTATTTTTTAAACAGTAATTGACCCATTGTGAGATTGAAATCATCTTTTTATGGGTTTTTTTGTGTTTCAATTCTAATTTCTGATCTTGGGGTATGTCATTTGATGGTACATGATGAAGTGATGATTTGTGGTTTTCAAAACAATTAGAGTGTCAAGTAAAAACCCAAGGTTCAGTTGGAAAATTTGTCTCATTTTTCAACACTTGTTTTATCAATATGCATAACAACTTGTAACTTACTTCGTGAAATTATAACCCTTATGAAAAAAACTCTAACAAAATTGGAGAGCGCCACTTATCAATTAAAATTGTTTGCTTGATCAAGGACTTTTAAAAGCACGTAATAAGGCTATGGTTCATGGCTATAAAAGAAAAGGACATTCATAGGCTCAAAGAGGTGTTTAAGGGTTTCAAAGACCAAGGATCACCATTAGCTAGCCGTTAACTCTTTTTCTCTTGTCTTTGTAGAAGAGACGACATAAACCTTAACGTGATTTCTTATCAACCAACCGATGCTCTAAGAATCACTACAATCATTTCATTACTTTCATTGACAATTTCAAACTTAAAAGGGAAATACTAAAACTCGAACCATCATTTGTCATCTAATGTTATTTCATCTTTTGTGGCACTAAATATAGTCTAACAAAACAATTCTGCAAGATCTTCATTTGATTAATAATTTATCTTAAAGACTCAATAATCTTAATAACATTTCTTCCCACATGAGGTTTGACCAAAGATACTAACAGACATGGTATAGTTCAATATTCTCCTCTTCTTTTTTCTTTTTTCTTCTTTTTTCTTTTTTTTCTCAAAATTTTTTCTTTTTTCTTTTTTTTTTTTTGAACTTGTCCTTAGCATCAACTCTTGGTTTTTGCTATGTCCTACCTCAATTTGCTTGTTCTCCAATGTTGGGTTTTCATTCTTAAACATACCCCCTTTTGTCGACTCTAATATTGTCATTGTATTCTCAAACTACAAATATCTTATTTGCCCCCAGTGTATTTGCCCTCGGTGTGAGGGTGTGATCCATGTCGGTTTTTTTCAAAGAAATAATATCAGGCTCAAATTGGGATTAACAAGGGATACATATTTCAAAAATAGTGAAGGAATAAACAAAGATGGCCTTTTGTCATTTCAAGCAAAGTTGATTTTAACTGATAAATTTTGACCTCGTCCAGTATAATGATTTAGACATGCAAAAGTCATGATTTGCGGGTCAATAACTACTGAATCCATCACAAGTCAATAAGCATACTAATAAAGCTTAGTTCTATGATGTGGTTCAAAAACTCGGTGTAAGGGCTCAAAAATTGTTTGGTCACCTGGTATTGGTCATCATGTCATTTAAACAAAAGTTGGGTCAATTCTGCAATCAAAATACTTTTAATTTTCAAGAATGATAAACTTTAAATTTTGCATGTTGGAGTTTGATCAAAATATTTTGTCAAAAATAAAAATATTAAACAATCTCTTGATTTCAAAACAACAAAAAGATAGAGAAAACACATGCTTCAATGAAATGATGATTTAACCCTAAAACAAATTGATAGCCGATGAGATTCCATAAGAAAATTATTGACAAGGCGACACTTTTCTCAAACTTCTCAAACAATCATTTCTGTATTGTCGTTGCTCATTGATCTTGCTCATGCTCGTGATGATTTATTACTGACACTGTGTTGCGATGTCGCGGTCGCACAAATTAATTACCCTAGCTTAAAACACAAAAGATAGTATAGAGCAAGAAAGGCGTCGATCCCACAAGGAAGTTTCAAGTCAGATTATTATGTTGTACGTTATGTGATTGGGGGGATTTGGTTTGTGATTATCTAAACTATGGCAGCAATTAAACTACCAAACAAAATCAATTAAAACCGAAACTTATCAAGAAAACAAACCTTGGTCATAAGCACACATCCACCTACGGAAATTAGAACCGATCCTTGAAACAAAAAAAACAGTTTATGTTCTGAAATTTTATCTTTTCTTAACTATGGCAAGGGGGGTCTTTTCGAGGTCTCGCAATGGAGTTTTTAAGGAGTCACCACCTAGCTGTCGAGGGTTGCTAGGAACACCCGATTGCATTGGTCTGGTCAGAGATTCATGGGTACGGGACTTGTTGCGTAGAGAGAAGGTATTAGCACCCCTAATACGCCTTACCTGAGGTAAGCTGCATTGTCTACCTTTATGTGATTTTGAATGTTTCGATGGGTCATTAATTCATGTAAAAAAATGTTCCCAAAGAAATCGGTCACCGCTAAAAATAATCCTATGAATTTTATTGATTATTTCTAGATATGTAAATGCTAGCCTACTTGTAGTTTCTTCATTTACCACCTGAAATTAACCATTAATCCCCATGCATTAATTTCGCGATTGATCGATTCATAAAAAAAATCGACCACCGCTCAGAATAATACTGACAATTTTGGTGGTTATTCCCGAATATGTAAATGTTAGCCACACGTAAATCTGACAATTACTACCTAAAATTAACCATTAATTTTCATGAATTAATTTCACGACTTGTTTTAATATTAGCCAAAATTTCAAGATTTAATAAACTTGTTATTAAATCTAAGATAAATTGTCGGAAAACGCTTATTTGGCCGTTAACAAATAAAACACAATTTTTTTCTTTCATTTTATATTCATTTTTTCTTAAAAAAACATAAATAAAACACAAACACAACACAACACAACACACACACACATTTTCTTTCCATTTCTTTTTCGTCACCTTTTATAAGTAAAATACAACTCACACACACATTATCTTTTTTGCACTTTTTCTCATTACATTCCACAAATAATAATAAAAATACAACAAACTCAAATAAAACACCTAAACATAAAGAAAATTACAAAAGGGAACTCAGGAATGGTGCTGGAACAGTGGCAGCAGCGTTGGGGGCACTGGTGGCGCGTCTTTCCACGCGCCCCCGGCACTGACCACGTGCTGCCGCCGGTGAAGGAAACAGGACAGGGGGGACAGATCGGCATCTTCCCTTCCTCCCACCGGTGATGGATCTCCTGGGGACCTGCAAACAGAGAAAGCACACACAAACAGCCAACACAAACACAAAACGCACAAAATCAATTTGTTCTCGAGTCTGTTCAAATCTCGGGTCTACTCAAATCTTGGGTTTGTTCTTCTCCTTCAGATTAGACCATTCTTCTTCTTCTCGCCGGAAAGGGTTTCCACAATGACCTGCAAACAAAACAAAAGCCACCCAAACACAAACAAGCATGAAAAATCAATTTTTCTCTTCCAGTCTTGGCTCTGCTCTCAGCGTTTGTTCTTCTCTAAAAGGGGGGGCTGGACTGGTATTTGCGCTGCCAAGGAGAGGAGGTGGAGGGCAGGTCACCAACGGTGACAGTGGAGGCCTAGGGCTGATGGGAAGTAGAGGATGAAGGAGATGGGCGGCTGTGATGGGTGCTGTCATGGCCGGAGAAAAAGATGAAATGGTGGCTGGAGAAAGAGATGAAATGGTGGCTAGAATGGAAAAGGAGCTGATGGGAAAGGAGGCATGGGGGGATGTCGCCGAAGAGAGGGCTGGTGTAGGGAAGGCCACTGTCAGTGGAAGTGGCTGTGGCTGTCGGTTGGAGGCAGAGAGGGAAAGGGCGGCAGTTGAGGCTGACGAAGGAGAAGAGAAGGTTGATGGGGCGTATGGCCGGAGGGAAGACTGGGTAAAGAGCGATGGTGATTGAAATGAGGGGAAAATGGGGGGAAACAGGGAAAGTGAGGGCTGATGCCGGAGAGAGAGGGGAAAAAGTTGTGGGGGCTGGAGCAGCCGCTGTAGCCCGAGAGAGAAGAAAAATCTAGGGTTTTTCTTTTTTAGGTTTAGGGTTAGGCGAATGTATTTTTTTTCCTTTTCTTTGTGATGGTGCACTCTATTTATAGAGTTTTTCATAGGCAAAATTTAAAATTTGTCCTCAGCTTGTGCGCCCTTTTCAATTTGGTCCTTGATTTTCAATTTGTGCGATTTGACCCTGCATTGACTGTTAAATTCTCAATTTGTTCAATTTTGCCCCTGTAACAAGATATTTTTGGATTTTTATCTTTTTTATATATTTTTGTGGTTTTTTTCTAAACATAAAAATAAGTGGGTCAAAAATTGGGTAGCAACAGTTATAATAGAGTATATTGATATGTTTCATTCTATCAAACTTTACATGTATGAATATTATATTTTAATCTCAACAATTATAAAAATTGTTTGCTCGACCCCTAACGTAATGTGGGCAATTAACTAGTACATTCTTATATTATGTTGGAAATAGCTAGAGATACTCATACCTATCCCAATTTATTAAAAATAATTAATCATGAATTATTCTTTTCTAATAAAGGGAGGGTTTGAGCTCTATAAGTGAGGGGATTTTTATTAGTTTGCATGAAACTATCTACTGAAAATACAGATTGAGGAATGATCTAACAATTGAAAAAGGGGTGTGCCATATAGAAGAAATTGCTAATTCAACTTGAAACACAAAGAAGAAAGATTTTATTTGCTCATCTTGCGAAAGAAATTACTCCAAAAGATAGGGGGAACTAGCAAGTTTTTTAGAATTAGAAAAGATGAAATACTAAGAGAGTAGAGTTAGCAACAATGAGGACTCCTTTTTTCACACACGGGCACACCATCAATGAAAGTTCTATCACCTAAGAAGTTTGATGTTCAAGCAGATAAGGAGAATCTTATATGGGAAATTTGCTAATTGATTTTAAATTTCTAAAATACTCCCAGTTCCAGGGGTTATGTTTTGTCATTTTTGGAGCTAATTATGTAGTTTTACTATGCAAATAATTCAGAAATACCATTCATATCCCCTAAAAATTTATAAAGTACCCCCAGTCCTCGGGGTTAAAAACCTTCGGCCCTAGGGAAAAATAATAATTTTACTATAGCAATCCATAGTGAACTGTGTCTAAGTGAACAATGAAGAAATACACAGTAAAAACATCACACGGTTTATATTTTAGTTAATTTCTACAACAAAATCATCATTTTACTCTTAAGTTGGGGAAACTTAAGCCTCGGGGCTTGGGTTCTTTTTTTATTTTTTATTGGTCCATCAATTATTAAAAAATATTGGGGTATATGTGTTTTTTATTTTATTTTTTAACACTAAAAATACTTTTTTAACCTTAGAGTCCACTAAATACTCTTTTATCCTGGATCTGATCTCATTCGACTTTGAATTATTTTTTAAAGGCTAGGTTATCGCATATCACAAGTTTTTCGATTGTCTAGCATTCAATAATAATATACACGAATCACTAGTGAGAAAATTTTAAAATCTCTATTTAGGAGAGAGAGATTGTTATTCCTAGAATACTAGCTCTGTATTTTGTGACTTGTATAGTTTTTTTTTATCTAACAAAAAACTCTTAAAATTATTAAAAAATAAGAGGTATAACTTACGATTTATAAGAAAATCTAAAAAATCATACAAGTTGACAAGGGATCACAATTTATCCCCTGATAATTTAAAAAATTAACTCAATGAATTTATTTGATTTTTCTAAATCTAGAAAAATAAATATCTATTTACATGAATATAATAATGTCATGTATAATGAATGAATTAACTATATGACATTTTAAATTAATAATCTTCTACTTGCATTAAAATAATTATTCACGTCACGTTATCCAATATTATATTACTTCCTGTAGTATTAATGATTTTGCATGTAGTAATCTAACCTTTTTATTGTAGTATTGTAGTGAGGAAGGGAAAGCAAGAAAAAAAAAAAAAAGAAGAAACACGGAAGGGGGAGGAAAAGGAGTCAATAACTTTACATGGAAAACCTCTCAAAGTATAACGAATTAAATAAAAAAAATATCTGTAATAAATCTAATTTAAAGGGCAAAACTAAAATAAATTCTAATATGGAAATTCCATAATCCGAAATAAAACCAGAAATTAAAAGAAGTGGGACCAAAATGAAACTCAAATACGTAATTTATATGCATGAAAGGATAAAATTGAAAGAAATAAAACTTTGACACCAAAATTATTAAGGATTTATGATTAATTTGCTTGGAAGGATAAAATTGAAATAAATCAAAACTTTGATACAAAAAATATTAAGGATTTCAAGCCAAAACACAAAATTAAAAGCACAGGGACTGAATTGAAACTACACTATATAATTACTTTGAATTGAAGGACGCAATTGAAACAAATTAAAACTTATATAATTTCAATAAGGACCAGAAAAATAAATTCGGACGTTCAGGGACTGAAATGAACTTTGCCAAAACACTGCTTCACAGGAGGAGAATGAGGGGGGGAAATTCAAACGCCCATTCACACATACCCGGATACCACATGGATACACACGCCGCACCATATGGAAGAGAGCATGGCAGAAAAGCATTCTAGATGCCGGTTGGGCCTTTTTGGATGTCGTATGCCGACGCATGCGCTGTCTGAAAGACATATGAGGGTAGAAACGGACGGCGCGTGCTGGAACACGCCTACAGTAATCCGGCGCGAAAAAGAATAAAAAATTGGCTAATTACCGTATCGCCCCTCCCACCCTGTGCATTATTTTGTCCTTTTCGAGGGTTAAAATGGTGAGTGCACTGTTCAACGAAACATTAAAAAAAATAAACCGACCAGACGAACCGGATTGAAAACGCGCAATGACCGTTTAGCCCCTCAAACCAATGCCCTTTTTTGCCCTTTTCGAGGGACGATACTGTCATTTCATTGTTCATGGGCGGTAAAAAAAAGGGTGGACAAACTCGCGCACACCACTGGATCAAATTGTGAGTCCACAGTGACAATGAGTCACAATGAACAGTAATAATCCATTCTCTTTAGCTCTTTCTTAATATACAGGATAGCTTCGTGTGGTCAAGTGGATCACATCGAACTTTGAAATTGCTACAAGAGTAGTAGGTAATAGCGAATTTGCCCGCGCGCTACGTTGAATTTTTTTCTATGTAGAAAATTGATTAAATTTATGTGTGTTGTAATTGGTTATTTTAATATTTAATTAATAAAATTATAATTGATAAAATATATTAGAAACGAGTTTTTTTCTGCCTAAAAGTGATTGAATGTTGTTACTGTCAAAACTCTTTTGATAATTATTTAATCAGTAGATTGTACAAATGGAATCGAAAAACTCTGTTAAAATGAGTCATGTGCCTCATGTAACATATTGATTGATTGTTGTGTATGTTTTATTTGTTTCATTAATTATTTTATTAGCAAATAGTTAAATTATAATCGTTGAATTTTAGCACAAATAAGTGATTTGTTTCACATAACATACAGTTTGATTGATGATTTTGTTTTAACTCCCTTCGTAATAATTTAATTGGTATATAGCAAAACCACAATTGATTAAATTGACTAAAGATATATTATTTGTTGTTTGCAACATATTAATTGTTTGTTGACCATGTTTTAAGTACTTAACGAATAATTTATTTCGCAAATAGCAAAAATACAACAACTAATATTTATTGAAAATTATTTTATCATATTGTTTTTCATATTATTATATTAAAAATATTTTAGAAAACTGAGATTAAATTCATGTAAGATTTCTAAAGAAAAGTCAGTTTATTTTTTTATATACATTTAAGACGTTAATATCAAAAAAATATTATAATATATAATTAGCATCACCTTTTTTTACGGAAAAGTCATAAAAATAATTATTATCATTATTCTAAATGTCCTATCTATAGTAAAATAAATACATATAAAAACTAAACAATCTTCAATTTTTTAAGTAGATTATTTATCTCAGATGTATAGCATTTAAAAATAAAATAGGATCATTAGTAATTTTGTTAAATATTCAAAAATTTGATGCTGGTTGTGGCGAAACACATGACAATTTTTATTTTATTTATAAATGCTATACATAAAAAATGTGATGTCAGATTTAATAAATAAGATTAGCTAGTATATAAAAGGATACAATTTTGTATTAATTACCTCAAAGAAGCGTGATGTTTGGAGTATGAGACGTGTTGGGCCATCCCTTTCCCCCTTCTTTGAATTGTTCTTCTAGAATTGCTGACTTGTAGATTTGCAGTTCTTCTAGAGTTGTTGACTGGTAGATGTAATCCGGAAGTGCTTTCAGTTTCGGGCAAAAATAAACAACTAACATTATGAGATACAAACTAAACAGAAAAATCAGGTCAACAAAGTCACATTGAATCACATGAAGACTTCCAAATCTATTAGAAAAAGACTAGAAAAAACCTTCCAAACCAATAAGATTTGCTTGAGATTTGCTTAACATTACATAATTCTGCAACTGCTTGAGATTTGAAATGAAAGCAGAAGGAAGCACATCAGCACGTGACGACAAATACTGTCCAAGTTTCACCCACAAACCTTCCAACTCTACCATCAAATTAAAAACACGCTTAGCATTCCGCTCATGAGCCTTCTTCCACAACGCACAATCAGCATCAGCATAAGCAATAAGCATCACTCAAAATAAATAACTCATAATCAGATATGCAATACGGTCGATTCGTACCTTATAATCGACGTATATTATCAAAGCCAATGTAAATATCTTGGCACGTCTCCTGTAAATGTTTCCCCCACCCCATCTCTAACACACAAAATATATATATATATATATATATATATATATATATATATATATATATATATATATATATTTTGTGTGTTAGAGATGGGGTGGGGGAAACATTTACAGGAGACGTGCCAAGATATTTACAAAGCCATATATATATATTATTCTTTATTTTCTGAGAATACATGATTACAATAAAATTTAAAAATCTTCGAGCCTACCAATACCACAGAGACATTGCCTTATTTCTTCACGAATTAATTAATAATTGTTCGAATTATAACTAAAGTAAATGAAGTTTTTATATCAAATTGTAATTTTTCACTCTAATTGCGAGAAATTGTAGAGTTAAAGGAAAATAACAATCAAATTGAACAAAAAAAATCAAAAGATCCTCATTAAAACACTTGTCTTTAAGTATCGGTGAGATAAGAGTGATTAAAACCACATCACTCTCTTGGCCTTCACTATCCATTAGGAATAATCGGGTTGTTTTGCACTTATGGCTTGGCCTCATTTGTCATCACAATTGTAACAAAGGTCCTTATCTCGTTGTTCCTTCATCTAACCTGGTGTCAGCCTTTGGAGAGGCACCATTGCCCTCCTCTCAGGTGGTTGTATTGGCTTATTAGTCATTCGTGTAAAAGGAGATGCCACTTTGGCCATCCTTTTTTGGGCAGCTACATTCTTCTCCTGCATTTTGGCTAATCCGAAGGCCATGTGTAGGTTAGCGGGATTGAGCATATGCACCATAAAAGAAATATCTTCTCTTAGCCCACTGAGGAAGAAACTGAGTTTATATGACTCAACTAGCCCTCTGAGTTGATTAGAAACCATCTCAAACTAGATCTTATATTCTTCCATTGTTGTAGTTTGTTTCAAGTGAATTAAGGCCTCCATGGGGTCATCATAAGGTGATGTCCCAAATCGAGTTTGTAGAGCCCGAATAAACCCCTCCCAACTACTAAGACCCTTGTCGCACGTCATCGCGCGGCGTCCCGGGAGGATTGTATCTCGCAATGGAGTTGAGGAGTCGCCACCTAGCTGTTGAGAGTCGCTAGGAAAACCTGATTGCACTGATCTGATTAGAGATTCAAGGGTAATGGACTGGTTGCATAAAGGGAAAATATTAGCACCCCTAGTACACCTTATCTAAGGTAAGTTGCATTGCATATCTTAATGTGATTTCGAACGCTTCAACGAGTCATATTTATTCATGTGAATAAATCTAGCTTTTGAAATTTTATTATGCGTTCATAAACCCCAAATAAAATATCAAGAAATAGATTCATGTAGATGCCTTAAAAGAATCACCTATCGTGGATGAGTTTTCCGTGATTTTATCCCTCGTAAAAAATATTCTGATTAAAAAAGGAATCGATCACCACTCAGAATAATCCTATGAATTTTATTGGTTATTTCTAGATATGTAAATGCTAACCTACTTGTAGTTTCATCATTTACTACCTGAAATTAACCATTAATCCTCATGAATTAATTTTATGGTTGATCGATTAAAAAAAATCGAGCACCACTCAGAATAATCCTGAAAATTTTGTTGGTTATTTCTGAATATGAAAATGTTAGTCTACGTGTAGATCCGGTGTTTACTTCCTGTAATTAACCATTAATTCTCATGAATTAATTTCACGATTTGTTTTAATATAAGCCAAATTCTCAAGATTTAATAAACTTGTTATTAAATCTAAGATAAATTTTCAGAAAATGCTTTGGCCGTTGCAAATAAAACACATTTTTTTATTTTACTCTATATTCTTTTTTTTCTTAACAAAACAACATAAAAATTAAATAAATAAAACACAACACACACACACATTCTCCTTTTCATTTATTTTCTATTATATTTTACAAATAACAATTAAACAACAATAAAAATTCAAATAAATACATAAACACCTAAAATTGCAAAAAACTGAACCTTGGGAACAATGCCATAAACTAGGAATAATGACGACAGCATAGGGGCGCACTGGTGGGCGTCTACTCACGCGCCACCGTCTTTGGCTGTGTGTGGAACCATGCACCGCCGCTGGTGGACAGCAAACAGGGGCAGATCTGCCTCTTCCCTTCCTTCTCTCGCTGGCGGTGGAGCTCATGGTAGCCTGCAAAACAAAGACAAAACACAAACAAACACAAAGGCAGTTGGGTTCTTCTCCTCTAGATTTCAGATATGTTCTTCCTCTTCTCAACCTGTTCTTCAATTCTCCTTCTCGCCAGCGACGGTGTTCCACAATGACCTGCAAATACCAACAACACAACACACAACAAACACACAAATACTAGTTGGGTTGGTCTTTTCTTCTTCTCGGCTTGTCTGCTTTCAAATGGCACAATGGGGGTTGCTATCCTTGGTGGCTGTTGGGTGAGAGGGAGATGGAGGGTGGCTGGAATGGTGGCTAATGGGTGAAAGGGAGAGCTTAAGGCGGCGTGGTTTGCTATGGATGGGGCTGACGCACGGGAGGAGAGGAAGGGGAAGGAAGATCTGCTGGTTGGCCAGGGCTGGCAGAGGAGAAATGACTACTTATGGGTCTGCTGGCAGAGGGAGGCTGAGAGGAGGGGAAATGGGGTTGTCGGGTTGCTGAGCAAGAGGGGCTGTAATGGATGGCTGGCTGGAGGCAGAGAGAAGTGAAGGAGAGAGGGCTACCTGTGCTGGTGGAGAACAAATAGGAGGCTGGTCGTCGGAGGGAGGCCTAAAGATGAAGGCTGGTATGGGGAGAGTGAAAGAAAAAAGTGAGGGAAATGGAGAGAAAGGGCCATAGATCTATGAAAAGGGGGTTGGAGGTAGGCGGCAGAGGTGTAGGAGGGCAAAATGTGGGGGTTGCAACTAGTTGGTTGGGATTGAGGTGTAGGCGACGAAGGGGAAGGGAGGTTACCGGAGAGAGGGGGTCTGGCCGGAGAAAAAGGGCTGAAGGCAAAGGGACTGCCTGTGTTGGCTCTGTGAAGGAGAGACGGGAAAGGGAAAATGAAGATGGAATTGGTGGGGTTGCATTTGCCAAAGAAGAGGGCTGCCGGCTGCAGCCCTTAGCAAAAATTTAGGGTTTTTTCTTTATGTTTTAGGGTTTTGGGTGTGTGTAATTTTTTTATCCCTTTTAATTGTGGATGAGCAACTCTATTTATAGATTTTTTCATATGCAAGGCTTCGAAAGAAGCCTTGAGCTTGCGTGCCTTTTTAATTTGGTCATTGGTTTTTGATTTATGTGATTTGACCTTTAATTAACCGTTAAACTCTTAATTTGTTCAATTTTTTCCTTGTACCAAGATATTTTTGGATTTTTTCTTTTTTGATATTTTTTTGTTTCCTTTTTCTGAAACCTAAAAATAAATGGGTTAAAAATTAGGTAGCAACAACCCCCCGGAACTTCAATGTCTTGAAACCATACTAAAGCCTTCCCTTCCATGTGGAATGACTCCATTAGAACTTTATGATGCGGATTAGTCTGATGATAGTTAAAAAATTGATTGGCCCGATCAACCCATCCACTCGAGTTCTCCCCATTAAACTTTGGGAAGTCTAGTTTTACAGCTCTGGTCAAAATACCTGCATTTTCCTCATATAGGGATTCATAATTGGTTGTGCAAGTCCTCCTGGTTCGCCTATATTTTGGGTGGCTTTTAACTGCACCAGTGCCTCCACATGTGAGGCCACTACTTCTAGCTTCTATGCCAGCCCTTGCACCATCTGTTGCAGGGCATGATGATTCAGCGAGTTGGGAGTACCTTGTTCCTACCCCCCCATCCATGGACCACTGGCTCTAATACCAATGTTACATTCTACTTCCTCAGATTAATTGGGAATTTTTTATGGAGTTTCGAGGAATCCACAACCTCCAAATACTAATTTCTGGAAAATTGTTTGGTGCTCTTTTATTGATCACGCTAGTTTAAATACTAATTAAAGCAACAATTCCAATTTGAATGAAATACTACTAAGATAATCTTTATCTAATTAGCTAATTTATCTTTATCTATTTCTGGCCTGACACGTGGCCATTAATTTAATTCTAACTAGAAGACTAACTATAGCTAAAGACCACAGTTTGGGTAACTAAATTAAATAACCAAACAATTGCCTAACCAACCAGTCCAACTGAACTAGCTGATGTGGCATCTTGATGTGCTTGACTTGATTGAGTTTTGGCTGACTTGACTCCTGACGTGACTAGACTAGGCTGTTATCTGGCGGCAAGGCCATGCCTTTACAGATGACAGCTGACTACCTGACACGCGGTACGTGAGGCCATCCCCTGTGATGCCATGCCTCCTCTTGTCACGTGGGCACGTCACATATAACACTTCCCCGTAGCCAGAACCTTTTTTTAATGTAAAAATATCAATTATGTAATATTTTTTATTATAATATAAATTTATTTGTTTAGTAGGTTTCAACGAAATAATCAACATAAAAGTATCGTCATCATTAAAAAAAATAAGAAGATTCAGATATCTTAATTATTGAATTTACTGTATTAAGATTAGTTCATGTTATAATTCAATTTAAATTCAACATAAAACCAAAATATAAATTATGAAAACACTTGTAATAATCAAATAACAAAAATAAGTAGTTAATTTTCTATCTACAAAAAAAATAAAACATAAATTAAAAATCCATCCCTACGTTACCATCATTATCATTACTATAACAGTTAAAATTATTATCAACATTATTGTCCAAACAATTAATGTCATTAAATTGCTGAGAAAAATAAAATAAAAAAACAAAAAAAATTTACAAAAAAAATAAAAAATAATCACAAAAATTATCATTATTATGACACAAATAATAAAATCATAAAATTATCTGATCCAAAGAACAAATAAAAATAACAGAAAATGCAAAAAAAAGGAAAGAAAGCAATATTAATTTTAAAATGATCATCAACATAAATTAAAATTTTAGGACTGAATCGAATAAAAATAAATCCCCAATAAAAAACAAAATGAAAAAAATTAAAAACAAAAATTAAAAACATAAATACATAAATACGGATAAAAAATAAACATTGTCCAAGAATGACAAAAAAACCAAAGAAATTAATATAAATTAAAATCTTTCAAGAATAAGGACCGAATGAAAAATAAAATATATAATTAAATCCAATCAAATGATAAAATTAAAACAAATAAAAACCTTGGAACTAAAATAAATAAAGATATTTTTTAAAACAATTGCAGTGTAATTTTGTTAAAAAAAATCAAAAGAATAAGGATTGAAATGAAAAGTATCATATATGACTAATTTCAAGTGGAGGACACAATCAAATCAAATCAAATTAAAAAGCTATATAATTAATTTTAATCGAAGGATAAAATTAAAATAAAGAAAACTTTGAGATTGATATGAATGAAGACATCTAAAAAAAATTATTGTGTAATTTTTTTAAAAAAATTTAAAAGAATAAGGACCGAAATAAAAGATAGAATATATGACAAATTTTAATTGGAATACCCAATTAGAAACAATTAAAATCTACATACTAAAATAATTAAAGGAATCAAAAACAAACTAAAACTCAAAAGAATAAGAGTTAAATTGAAACCCAACATATATAATCAGTTTCAATTGAAGGACACAATTGCAACAGATCAAAATTTACATTGAAAAAAGCAGAAACAAAAGCGAAATCAAAATCATCCTTTTACTCTTAAGTTGGGGAAACTTAAGCCTCGGGGCAACTCTTGTAACAACTGTATTTTAACAATAATGCTTTGATGCAATGAGAAATCTATAATATATATCAATCTGTACAACTCTTGTAAATGTACAGTGTTTAAGAGAGCTTCGACAAGGAATATTTTAACAATAATGCTTTGATGCAATTAGAAATCTATAGTTATAACAATTTTATTTTTAATTTTTTGTAGAGTAATTTTGTCTCATAGACTTTATCTTTACTTGAGATTTATAGATCAAATATTAAATTCATTAATATAGTATTTTTTAAATATTAAAAAAATTCTTTATTAAAAATAAATATATATTTGCATGAATGTAATAATATCACGTACAATGAATCAATTAACTAGATGACATTTTAAATTAATAATCTTCCACTTGCATTAAAATAAGTACTCACGTCACGTATCCAATATTATATTACTTGGTGTAGTATTAATGATTTTGCGTATATAATTACCTACCCAGTAATCTAACCTTTTTATTGTAGTGAGAAAGGGAAAGCAAGGAAAAGGAGAGAATAATTTAACGTGGGAACCCTCTAAAAAAGAGGGAAAAACCATAGTGAGGGACATACACGGAAATGCAGTTATTAATTTAAAACAAAAATATATCTTTTAAATTTCACTTCTTTGTTCATTCACATGAACATTTTTTTTATTTTTTTTTCTGTGCTATTTTTAAAAAATAATATATTTTTCATGATCGTTAAACAAAGTCTTAAATAAATAATATTATTAAAACTTTGACATGAATGTATTAAAAAACACAAGGGTGATATATTGTTCGTTTGTTGTTATGTGAAACTCTTTATTAATGTTAATAAACCTAACGTCGCTTGACAAGTCCACTTGAAAAAACACCGACCTGACTCCTGCTTGGGTTAAGTTTCAAAATTAAATTGTGAAGGACTCCTGCTTGGGTTAAGTTTCAAAATTAAATTGTGAAGGGTTTTACCCATGTAACCATATCGGGTTGGTGGGTCCAAACACGATTTGGTTGATCGGTTCAATACTCACCTTGACCTGAAAAAACTTTAAGACTTTGTGAATTGAATTTTTATATGAATATTGAGATGATGATTGATTTAATTATATGATGACAAAAAAAGATAAGAGCATCAAAACCACCATATCAAATCAGAGAAAGAAAACTATACAAAATGAGCATTTAATAATTGGGCTTTTCTGAATTGTTCTTTTAGAATTGGGCTGAAGTTGATTCGCAGTTCTTCTAGAGTTGTTGACTGGTAGATGTAATCCGGAAGTGCTTTCAGTTTCGGTCAACGTCGAATACGCAAGAAATGAAGAGATGGCATTATTGTTTTGTCTTCATTCCGCCTCCCTTCTCCTTCCCACTCTTCCCAGTTTTCCAAACCCCAAAACTTAAGAGTTTTCAACCTGGGGAATGCAATGATAGTATTTGACGGTGATGCTCTCATCTCTCCAATACTAATGTCATTATCATTAGCAGCAGCAGCAGCAGCTTCCATTCCTAAGAATTCACGCCCCACCTTTCTCACGCTCTCCATCCAACTTACACGCAATTCTTCAAGAAAAGGCAACTTCCCCAACGAAGGCAGATTCTCAATCTTCCCCCAATTTATGAGTCGAACAACCCTTAGTTTATTAATCCAACTAGGAAGCACTTGGATGATTCCTTGGTAATTAAATATCCACAACGAATCAATGTTTGGAGGTGGTTCTAAGGCTTCAAGGATTTCATCATCGCGAATTATCCTCCTCTCTCTCCTCGACCCAAACAATAAACCTAACCCGGTGAGGTTTTTCTTGCTCTTCAGTTCAGCTTTCTTAACCTCATCAGGATCTTTCACATCTCCCAGCCATTTTATCCCAAGACATCCTTGAAGGTGGTTCAGGTTTTTCAAACCCCCAATATTAGACCCTTCACCACTACCGCTCACATGGAACTCATCTAACTCCCGAAGACGACAACCTAACCCCTCAACTCCTCTCATCTCTACAAACGACGAGTCACTCCAATGGCAAACTCTGAGATGTCTTAATTTGATTAGTTTTCCAATGTTGTCAGGCAGCTTTTCAAGTTTACGACAACCCGAGACATGTAAAGTTTGCATATTATACAATTCACACATCTCTTCAGGTAACTCCTTGATCTCATTACGAGACAAGTCAACATGCCTCAGGTGTATCAACTTTCCTATGTTGGATGGGACTTCTTCTATTCCACAATTTGCCAGCTTCAATGTTCTTAGACAACTCAAATTATCTATTAAGTTAGGCAAGACTGCATTCATCGATGAAGGATAACCATCAACAATCAGGCTGCGAAGCTTTTTAAAACTATGGATTGTTGCAGGAAATGAGTCGGCACCATAATTTCTAAACACTACCACTGAGTGCCGGGCATCTCTAGAAAAAGAGTCTATCTTCGACTCTGCCGGACCTCCATCAATCTCTACACTAAAACTTTCATTTTTTGTCATGGATTGAGCAAAATCATGCACCATATCATGCATCTTACATTGGATAATACTACCATCAGCCAAGTTTTTCTGAAAATCTTGAAAGAGAGAGCGAGCAGCCAAAGCTTCGAAGCACTCGCCACCCGTTGCTTCCATCTCTTGATTTTGTGTTTCCCGAAGGAAACCTTGAGCCATCCACAGTTTGATCAAGGTATCCCTCTCAAATGTGTAGTCTTTTGGAAAGACTGCACAATATAAGAAACACGGTCTCATTTCAGTGGGCAAGTCATGGTAGCTCAACCATAAAGGAGCCAAAAGTTTGCTTTCAGCTTCTTTTATCTCCCAAACATGGTTGTTCAAGACACTTTCCCACTCTGCTCTGCTTCTTTTGAAACGCAAAAGACTTCCTAGAGTCTTTGCAGCAAGAGGCAAGCCTTTACACCTTTCTGCAATTTTTCTACCAGTTTCTTCTAAATTTTCCCTCTCTCTACTGTTTTTTCCAAAAAATGCAAACTGACTGAAGAGTGTCCAGCATTCATCTGGAGAGAGCAGTCCTAGTTCTAAAATATCAGTGGATGAGCAGCCCATGAAATCTGCAACTTTCTTATTGCGTGTTGTCACCAAAAATCTACTTCCAGGCAAACAACCACGCTTGAGGGAGTTTTTCAGTTGCTCCCACTTTGTGGAATCTTCATTCCACACATCATCTAGGACAAGCAACAATCTCTTTCCGCTAATTGATTCTTGTATTTTTTCTAGCAAAGCCTGCAATTCAATTAAATTTTGGGCAGACCCAGTAAGAGCTTCGAGGATTGCCTTGGCAATCCTCGTCTCATCAAAGGGATCTGATACACAAACCCATATTCTCTTCCCAAAATAGGTCTCCACCTGGTGATCATTATAAACTAGTTGAGCGAGGGTTGTCTTTCCTATCCCTCCCATCCCTACTAGAGAGATTGTACGGAGAGCTGGTTCTTGATCACTACTCTCACCCACCAACATTTTCACTATCATGCCTTTATCCTTTTCTCTACCTTTAATTTCTGTTGCATCTATAACAGAAGCCGTTATTTTACGTTCAGGCAGATTAGGTCCCCCTTCAGATAATTTAAAGTGGAACGTATTTTTCTCTATCACAATGCCATCTATTCTGTCATTCAGTGTTTGTATCTCACGAGCAACATGGCAACGCAAACCAACTTCTCTAAAGCAAAAGCAGGAGAAGATCATGAAGGAGCATACCTTCTTAATAGTCTTGCGGGGATGCTCATCATTCACCTTCATTTGTGATTTCGCAATTGCAGTGCTCCACTCATCCAATACGTCGTCCATGTCGTAAGATACGTCTTTCAGCTGACCCATCCAATGTTTGATGGATTCTTCCTTCAACTGCCTTTGCTCTGCATCGGCAAGCACAGCTATGATGGCCTTAAATTTTCTTTCAAGCTTTTGAACCTCGTTCTTGACACCAGCGACGAGCCCCACTTCCTTTTGCACCTTCTGAGCAATTATTGAGCTCAACTGCTCCAAGACTACGGAAACAAGAGCATCAGCCATATTATTCAGAACTAAGGAATGGTCGAGAGAGGATAAAATTGAAATAAAAGGATTGTAAATTTGGGAACATGCAATAAATAAAGCGGAGAAATGAAAGGGGAGGTTATTCTTTGATGATACTTCTAATGATCTATGGCATGATTTATATTTATAGAAGGCAAAGAAAGAGTAGTGTGGACAGAGAGCAAGATAGACGGAGAGAGAAAGGGAGGCAAAGCCAGGGACGAATGCGCGAATGTTCTTCGAAACGACCGTAAGAAGATGTCGTTTTCAGATTAAATGGAATCTAGGATGGGACCACCTGATTGAGATATGAAATTGGAACCAGCTTACTGATGCAGCAAGGCAGGAATTCACAGGCAACTTTAATCGTTGTTTGTTTCGACATTAAATTAATATTTTTTTAATCTATTGTATTTTAGCGCTTGAAGGAAAGCTTGAACCTCCGACCTCGTGGTTAACAGCCACGCGCTCTAACCAACTGAAGGAAAGATTTTCTCTTCGGAATGCAAATATAAGTTAATATTTTAATGAATGAACTATATGAGCGAATTAAGAGAACAGCTAAAACACAGGAGTTTTATTATAGCACTAACACACTTTATTATCTTAATTTCTTAATTTCGACGAAATTATTTTTTATTTGTAATATCTTAATTTCTCATGTACTGAAGCAAAAGAGCTTTGCTCTAACTCCAACTTTCTGAAAGAAGATTGAGCAAATCGCTGGAAAAAAGTGGTAATATTATGAATGAAATATTAACATGAAGTCCAGAACCCGCTCATACAAGTGAGAAACAGAAAGTAAAAGCTTTGAGCTTTGCCTTTTTATTTCAATATGTTGTCGTTATTATTTCTCAAGAGCAAAAATCAAGTGAATAAAATCCTGTTTCATATGCAATCAATCAAACCAGGGTTGTCAATTCCATTTTGTCCTGTCCAAAACGGTCGGAACGTTCTGTTCCATTAACAAAACCAAGATAAAACGGCGCCGTTTTCATTTTGGTTTTAATTCACGTCCATTCCGGAAATTCCGGCCGGAACATCTCGGTTCTGTTTCGGCCTTAAAATCTTCTTTATTTTGATTAATTTACGATTTTTTTTCTAATTTTGATATTATATTTACTTGATTTTGTGTTTGTATTGTATAATTTAAAATTAATTTATCTTGAATTTTAATTATGCTTGCTAAATTAATACTTTAATTTTTTCATATATATATATATATATATATATATATATATATATATATATATATATAATTATATATGAATAGTATAACCCCCAAACAACATGCCGAAATGCTCCGAAACCAAAACGTTTCGTACTAATAAAAAAACTAAAATAACAACCGAAATAATATTGACAATCTTAAATCAAACTGCAGGCAGGAACTTTCCTTATTCTAGCCTCTGCCATTGTTTTCCTTATATCAGCAGCTACACCCCATCTATCCACCCCGGCATGAATGCTAGATAAAGCCACATATTGACCGCAAAGATGTGGCTGCAATTCAAGCAACCCGCTCCCCACTTCATTTCCCAAGACAATAGCGCCATCAATTTTGAATGATTCTTTAAAGGATAGGCTATCGTATATCACAAGTTTTTTATTGTCTAGCTTTCAAAGTTAATCCACACAAAATCACTAGTGAGAAAATTTTAAAATCTCTATTTAGGAGAAAGAGATTGTTATTCCTGGAATATTGGTGTCATAACCCAATTTCTGGGTTATTTCTTAAAATTTACTCAAAAATAACAAAAATAAAATAAAATATTGGTGTTGGTAGAAAAATCAAAGTTAAAATTTTGGATATTTTCGAGAGCCCGGTCATACCTCTTTTGTGCTCCCCAAAAAAGAAAAATACAGATTTAAGACTAAAATAATTTATTATGGGATAAATCTATGTAAATATTAAGTCGAAAGATATAATTATATTTTTATGGGTCATTTTGATTTAATCATCGAGCAATTTGAAGTGTAATTATGTTTAGGGATTAATTTAGAGTCCAATTAAAGGATTTAATTAAGCACAAGTACTTAATTATACTTTAAATTGGTCAAATTAATTTTATTAAGGGCTTAATTGATGAGAAATTAAGTTTAGAAGCCTAATTTGAATGAAATTGAGAATATCAGAATTTTCGGAGATAAAATATTTTTGGGTGAAATCAGAAGTCAAAATTAAAGAGAAAAACATCGTTCTTCCCATAAAAAAAAATTAAATAAGCAACGTTTTTATGTCAATAAATAAATAAAAATGTGATGTCAGATTTAGTGGTCGTTTGGCATTGTGGTGCGATCCACGATTGCCAAACGGCGTTGATAATCTAGTGTTTGGTTTTGTAACAAAAGTAGGTTTGTGGTATGGGTCCCACATAAATTTTGCTTGCAAACGCCGGTGCAAGAAAAGCACAAATTTGATGCTTTTGTGTCTGCGATTTATATTTTTTAAACGCCGATACATATATAGAACAAAACTGTGAGAATGTGCAGCTGCCCTTTTACAAATCCATTATGTTCGATAATTAAAAAAAACTGGTATTTTGCATGTTAATCGATCTGTGCATGGCTCTCTCACTCTCTCTCTCTCTGCCCAAAACAGAACAGCCATGGAAGCCGAGAGCTTTCATCGTTGACTCCGGCCACCACAGGCCACCACTTACGATGAAACCACCACAGGAAGAACCACCTCGGCCTCCTCTACCCATCGGTATCGTCCGTTGAAGCTCTTGTCGTGGTCGGTGAACAGTACCGCCACCTTCCAACGCTGCCTCTGACCACCATAGGCCACCATTTCAGACGTCACCACCACAGGAAGAACCACCTCGTCCTTCTCTACCCATCGGTATCGTCCGTTGAAGCTATCTTGGTGGTCGGTCGGAAGCTACCATGCACGTGAAATATTTCACGTGCACAGGTGCGCTGCACTGTCACGCGAAGAAGACGTGCACAGTGCAGCGCACCGTTTCACTTCTCTTCTTCTGCGTGTGTTAGCTGGGGCTGGGATGGGCTTGGCTGCTCTCGGCCCAGCCCAAGTCCTGCTAAGCTGGGCTGGCCCATTTTGCTGGGTGAGGCCCAGTCCGAATTTTAAAAAATATATATTTTAAAAATAACAAAAAAAAATGTATTTTTCTGATGAAAAAAATGATGCGTGACTTCGTTGCACTCCACAACCCTGTTATTTTTTGATTGATGGGAGAATAAAAAATAATATTTGTTTTTTCATGAATTATTAATTACATTATATTATTATAATAATTAAATTTATAATATTTAAAATATATATATATATATATATATATATATATATATACACCCTTTAAAGTAATTTCACAAGTTAAAAGCAATATGAAAAGCTTGGTAACCAAACACCCAAAACTGTTTTTTTTTCAACCTCCAACTCAACCACAGTTTTAACCAAACACTTCACTGTTTATTTTGAACCACAGTAAAAGCACTTTTTTTTAAACTACTTTTTTTCAACTTCAATCGCAAAAGCAAAAGCAATGCCGAACATACCCTTAATAAATAAGATTAGCTAGTAAAAGGATACAATTTTGTATTAATTACCTCAAATAAGTGTGATGTTTGGAGTATGAGAGGTGTTGGGCCATCCCTTCCCCCCTTTGAATTGTTCTTCTAGAATTGGGCTGAAGATGATTCGCAGTTCTTCTAGCTAAAATTTCTAAAAAATCTCAGTTTTACAATATGTAATGTATGAGTGGAATAAAAAAAAAGGGGGGTTTATCCTGTATTATTGTTCTCTTTGAATAACATAAATGGGTTAGGTTGTAATTCCATGTATCTCAGCAGTTTTGGTTGCATATTTCATTAAATCGCCCTCATGGACAGCTTTTATCTGTAATGTCGCACTCTCTTTCTCCTAAGATTTCCCAGAAGACATCTCTGGGGACTACAGGACCACAACAAGTGTTTGATTTAAAGCTATTTGGCCCACGTTTCTTGCAAGTTGCTGCTGCAGATGCCAGGTAAACATGAAGGACTTGGAAGGAGTCGCTACATGGAAGAACTGGGGTCATGAGTTTTGCTGCATTCCCCGAGCTCTGAGCTTTATCAGACACATGACGCTCGACACAACTTGTTCAAACATGGTGTCTTTGATATATCAAGATTGGCTGCTTAAAATTAGGACCCAGTTGAGAGGTAAAGCTGAGTGTCCTTGATAAATGGTTTTGTTTGCTAGCATATATGACCTCCTCTACACGGAAGGATGGCATCAAGACCAAGTTCGGAACTGTCCAAATATACACATTTCAGTCCATCACTATCTGGATTTTAGAAATTAACTAACATATAAAACGCGTAGGTTTTTTACTGTTTGAAACACTGTGCATTGTCTCTAATTCTCCTGTGGATTGCGGCAGTGTGCGCCCGATTTTCTCCTTCATCCGCGCGTCAAAATAAGCTGGTCAACTGGGGCTATTTTCGGTTTTTCCTTTTTCTATCCTTTTTTTAAACAATAATTAGTTGTGAACAGTGTATTACCGATTTCGCCCCCTATAATAAGACAAAACTACGCCTCCGGCTCAGGGACACCGGTGTAATTGCGCGCGTACGGGCCGGTCCGTCGCAACTTTTGGTTTTTTTTAATATATTCTGAAATTGCTAAATACGGTTATAGCCCCGAATAAGACAAAAACATTGAGTTGGGTACAGGGTTAGAACGGTAATTGACCATATTTTTCAAATTTTTAATTCGGTGTCTGTCAGGGCGTGAGTCGCACGCGCCGGACAGTTTTTCGCCTCACGCCCTATTGAGGTGGCGCGTGCAGAGTCATACGGTGACCAGAAATGGGCTACCGGAGTTGTTCTCGATGCGCCGACGTGTGGTCTTCCTCCCGCGGTGACGCGTGTAACCAAAACATGTCTGTGGACGCGGCGGTGGCCGGTTAAAGACGCCGGCCACGTTTCTCTCTCTCCTGCACGTCAATGTGCAGAAGAGTCCCCCATTGTTTGTTACTTTTCACTTCGGTCCCTTTACTTTGAATTTGGTTTTTGGTCCTGATTTCTGTTATATAAGTTTTTATTTTGTTCGATTAGGTCCTCCAATTTTAATGAATTCAATGTGAAAGTTTCACTTCGGTCCTGCTACTTTTAATTTCAGGATTGTCTGTAAATAACTCAACGAATTCGGTACACAAGTTCCAATTTTTTCAATTTTGTCCTCGCATTTAAATTGACAATAAATGTAATTTGCATTTTAGCCCTTTGACTTTTAATTTTTTCATTTAATCCCTTTATATTTGATCTTCATTTCAACCCTTATACTTTTAGTTTTTTTATATTTCTAGAATAATCCCAACTTTTCAATGTAATTTGCATTTTAGCCCTTTGACTTTTAATTTTTTCATTTAATCCCTTTATATTTGATTTTCATTTCAACCCTTATACTTTTAGTTTTTTTATATTTCTAGAATAATCTCAACTTTTATCCATGTATATATAAATATATTTAACACAATAATAATAATAATAATAATAATAATAATAATAATAATAATTTAATTATTTTTCTTTCTTACTCTTCTATTTTTTTTTCCTGATAATTTGATAATATTTTTTTTTGCCAATAATAGCAATAATAAATTTGTTTTTTTTTTCTTTTGTTAAAGTTTCTTGAATATTTTTAGTCTTTCAGTTATTTTTGTTTCTTTCATTATTAACATAATAGTGATAATAATAATAATTATTATTATTATTATTATTTAATTGTTTTTCTTGCTTGCTCTTTTTTTAATGTTTCTTTTCACTCCGGATAATTTGATAATTTTTATTGTTTTGACAATAATAGCAATAATAGTTGTTTTTTTTTTTAATCTTTTGTTAAAGTTTCTAGGAAATTTTTAGTCTTTCATTTATTTTTGTTTCTTTCATTATTAACATAATAATAATAATAATAATAATAATAATAATTTAGTTGTTTCTCTTACTTATTCTTTTCTTAATGTTTTTAAGTTTTTTTTTAGGATAATTTAATAATTTTTATTGTTTTAATAGTAAAAGCAATGATAATTTTATATTTTAAGGCTTTGATTTTGCTATTTTTATTATAAGGTGTGTTGAGCTATTTTATTATATTGAATTTTGCATATATCAAAATTGTATTTTAATTTTGATCCAGCAAATCCTATAAAAATTGTTCGTTCAACCCGCAACATAGAACATAAATTTTTTAAAATTTTCAGATTCAATAATTTTTTTCAGCTAATAATTGTTTTTTTTATCATCAATTATAATTTTTTATTGTTTTTCGTGCTTGCTCTTTTGTTAATGTTTTTCAAGATTTTTTCCTTAGGATAATTTGATAATTTTTATTGTTTTGGCAGTGATAGCAACGATAATTTTTGTTTTTGTTTCATTCTTTTGTTTAATCTTTTGTTGAAGTTTTTAGAATTTTTTTTCTCTTCCATTTTTTCCTTTTCATTATTAACACAAAAATAAAATAAATAAATGATAATAATAATAATAATAATAATAATAATAATAATAATAATTTAATTATTTTTCTTGCTTACTGTTTTGTTGATGTTTTTGAGGATTTTTTTCCCGCAAAATAATTTCATAGTTTTTATTGTGTTAAAAGTGATAAGAATGATAATTTTAAGTTTTTATTGTATTTTTTTTATTTTTTTTTACAATTTTTTTAATATTTCATTCATTTATTAATTCTTTCATAATAATAATAATAATAATAACAATTTAATTGTTTTTCTTGCTTACTATTGTGTTCATGCTTTTGATTTTTTTCCCTCAGTATAATTTGATAATTTTTATTGTTTTTATACTAACGGCAATAATAATTTTATATGTTAAGACTCCGATGTTGCTATTGTTATAATATTTTAAATTAATATTGCTTCCTTTTCCCTTTTATTATTATTATTTTCATTTCCTCTTTGTATTAAATGATTTTTATAATGTTACTATCTGGGTAAAAATATTTTGATCTTTTTTCTAATGTTAGTTCGCACTCTTTTGTGATCATTTATGACGCAATACCTATATTCTAAAAGATATAATCTATGCTTGCGTAACAAACTAAACTCAAAATTTCATACATTTTATCTTCTAATCTATAACTTTTATTTATTTATATCATATAAATTTATCGTTGTATATTTAATTATATTAAATTATATACACAAGAATACCCGCGGCAACGCGCGGGGGCAATTAGCTAGTATGATATAGACCGCGTTATACTCAATAATTGTTTAAAAATACGGTTATGATTGTATTTTAAAATATTTTATTTAGAAATTTATGATAATAATAATAATAAAATATTTTTAATATAAAATATATAAAAATAATAATTTAAAAAAATAAAAAGTTTTTAAATTTCATAAAAACACTTTCAAATCAGAGTAATAAATCATCAGAGATTCCCATGAAACTTCCCGAGTGAAAGAGACTTGAACGTGAATGATGCGACGTCATCTGATACATTCCAAGAACATGAACTTGGAGCTAAGTTCTCCAGTCAGCATGGATCATGCGTTGGTTCAAGGATAACTTGTGTAATCAAGTTTAAGAAAAGCCAGTTTCAGATATCCATGCCTCTTTTGTAAGTACTTCTTTGTTTAGAAATGTATAAAATAATTTTTATTTTTTTATTTTTTTATTTTACTTTAATATTGATAAATTCAAGAATATTTTTATCTTGCCAATGATGTATATATCCGCTGTTTCATGCTTTGCTTATTCTCTCTTTTTTGCCACTACTGTATAGTTATTTATTACATGGCTGGCCATGCTTTAATCCGCATGAAAATGTTAATAATGGTTATTCTTCTTTTTTATTGAAAGAGAGAATGATTTGATTGATAAAAATAAAAAAGAGGCAAAAAGCCTGTGAATCACAAGACAAAAGCAAAAACATGCGAGACAAGTTCAGGCAAAAAGGAGGACCTTAAGATTATGGAAAAGGCAATTAAATGGCATATTATTTTAGGTAATGACATCTTCAAGATGCATAAGAAGCAAAAGAGAGAAATATAAGGACACGAGTTATAAACCAAATTAGAGACATCCAAATATGAACATCCTAGGGAGATCAATCAGTAATGAGCATCTTAAGAGGTTTCTGCTACTATTTGCAACGAGTAGGGATTTTTTGGCAAACAAAACCCCACTTGTTGTCCTCGTGTTGAACCAGGCTCCTACTATGATTATTAGTTTGTTACTTCTACAATATCTCTGATTAAATACGATACAAAAGAAAACTGACCAACCTTGTTGATAAAACCTGTGCTGGTGGCAAGACTTTCTGAAAGAAGATTGAGCAAATCGCTGGAAAAAAAGTGGTAATATTATCAATGAAGTATTAACATGAAGTTCAGAACCCAATCATACAAGGAGAAACGGAAAGTAAAGCTTTGAGCTTTGCATGTGATTTCAATACGTTGTCGTTATTATTTCTCAAGAGCAAAATTCAAGCGAATAAACTCCTGTTTCATATGCAATCAATCAAACTGCAGGCAGGAACTTTCCTTATTCTAGCCTCTGTCATTGTTGTCCTTATATCAGCAGCAACACCCCATCTATTCACCCCGGCATGAATGCTAGATAAAGCCACATATTGACCGCAATGATGTGGCTGCAACTCAAGTAACCAGCTTCCCACTTCATTTCCCAAAACAATAGCTCCATGAATCTTGCAAGCACCTAAAAGTGCACCCAAAACTGAAGCATCCGGCTCGAAAGGCATCCTCCTTATAAATTCACTAGCTTCCCTCAATAACCCTGCCCTGGCCAAAAGATCAACAACACACCCATAATGCTCCATTAGTGGCACCAGCCCAAACTCACCTGCCATTGATTGAAACAACTCCAGCCCAATCTCTACAAGCTTGGCACGAGCACAAGCAGTAAGCACAGCAACAAAAGTGACCTCATTTGGACACAAACCTTCCTCTTTCATCTTTTTGAACGTGTCCAAAGCTTGTTCTTCTCTGCCATTGTTAGCAAGTGAAGAAATTATAGCATTCCAAGTACAAATCTTTTTAAACACCATTTGGTTATAAACTTTGATGGCATTACTCAGACAGCCCACTTTTCCATAAAAATCTATCAATGCTGTCCCAATAAATACAGTAACACAGGCCTCATTCCTTCCTATATACCCATGTATTTGCTTCCCCATACAAAGGACCCCTCTTTCATCTAAGTTAGCACACGATGACAACACACTAACATATGTTGCCTCGTTAGGTTTAACAAAACCAAACTTCGCATCATCACGCAACATCATCTCCCTAAACAGCCTAATTGCCTCACCAAAAAATCCATTCTTTGCAAACCCATTAATAACACTGGTCCACGAGACTACATCTCTCTTAGGCATGCTTTTAAGGAGAAAACAAGCAGAACCCACGTCACCATTCTTCGCATAAGCATCAAGCATTGCATTATATTCAACAATACATGGGTGCGAGATTTCATCAAACACCTTGCATGCATCAAGTAAGTCACCAAACTGCGAGTACATGCATAACAATGATGTTTGTATAAAGGGGTCATAAAGAACCCCACGATTGATAACTTGGGCGTGAAGGGAAGTGCCTATAGAGAGGCAAGAATGTGTGGCTGTTTGGTGGGGTTTGGTGGGCAAGCATGAGATTGAAGAGGTGAAGAGATTTTTGGTGTTGTCCAAAATTGAGGTAGGCTCTTATTAGAGTGTTGTAAAAAAGGGTAGTTCTCCATCTTGAGTTGTTTGTAGGGATAGTGTTTGGGTTATAAAGAAGGTGGCCTCTGGTTATTAGGAGGGAATGGATTTGTTTGACTTGGTTGTGGTGTTTGATAAAAAGTTGGAGAAGTTGGAGGAGAAATTCAGGGTGGCATGGCATTAAAGCAAGTTAGGGTTTCGAAGTGCTTGAGTTGAGACTGTAAATTGCCACGAGTCTATCTAGTGATGATAAAATAATAACCCCATAAATCTAATGATTATGATTTTTCAAAATTGTCAAAAAAATAAAAATAGCAGATTGCCTTTCATGCTATTAGAAATGAAATTGCGACGAGCAATTCATTTTAATTTTTTAAAGTTAAAACTAAATTGCTTAAAAGAAAACAAATAGACCATATTACATTTGTTAACTTTTTCATACTCAAGTTATAAATCAAAAGATCACCCAACAATCCAGATTTAGTAACACAACCGGCATCAATGAGAGACTAAAATGCATAAAGCAAATGTATTTGTGTGCAAAGGCACCTTGTAGGTTTATAAACCTGCCCGTATAAAGCAAATGTATTTATGTATGCAAAGGCTCTAAATGTTTTACATTTTCCTGTTGTCACGATTGTGTTCAGTATAAATAATTTCTGTATTTTTGGATAGAGATAATCATGAATAGTACATGCAGTTCAAGTGACAATGAGAAGAGTCCTTGTCTTCAGTTAATCATAGGTCTCAATATGCTTGACTCCTCGTCAGGTACGGTTTCACTGAGAACCGAGAACTCGTCTGGCAGTGGAACATTTAGCTCTGAACAAACAAACTGAATAATTCTTCTAGTTGCAGTCCCGAATGACATTTTGTTCAAGGTAACTGCAATTGCGAACCTGTTTTTAATATCACAAAAACCTGTGGATCCACCCAAACCTGAGTGCCCAAATCCATAAAATGACCCATCACTTGAACTAAATCTCCTGAAACCTAATCCAAATTTCCCATTTGGCAGTACTAGATTCCTGTACTCACCCACACCTATGAACTCATCATGAATCCTGGGGTTATTAAAAATCTCGATGACATTATTTTGGCGTGAGTTTTCACTGGCAGCGAAGCCTTTTGGTGGACTAGCATCACTGCCGCTGCCACCAGTGTTATCATTAGCAAGCCTGGTATAACCATCACCGTTGCTTTCTCTACCATTATCACCATCCTTGAAATCTTTACTGTGATTCATCTTGAGCTCATAACCATTTCCTTTTTTCTTTGAAGCAGAACCCACTGCCTTACTCTTTTTACCTTTCTGCTTTTTGGAGGTAATCTCTGAAGGAAATTTGGGAATGTGTGGGTGGGTACCAAGGGGTGGCTTGGACAAAGAGGAATGAGGTGGTGGGACAAGACCTCCGTCAACAAGAGCTGCATAGTAGCGTGCAAGAGCACGAGCTGAGCAATGCCCGTTAGCACTTGGTATAATGGCACGACGAACATTAAGCATGTTAAACAAAGCAGGCACTACAGTTACTAGTTGGGAAATGTTCTCTGGCTGGAAGGTGGAGGGAAGTTCAGGACGGCCAGCAATTTTTGAGAGCTTGCTAAAATCTTCTTTATCTACTGTCAGAGATGCAAGTCGAGATTCCACACCTGGAGGAGACACATGACAAGCATTAATGTGCCAGTCATGAACGAAGATTTGAATTTACAATTCCAGGAGCATGATAACTCTATCCATGGAAGGAGGGACAGGCAGATAGTATGACCACTTGAAGAAAAAAAAAGCAATTGCATGTGCAAGTCTTTTGTATTATTTCTGCTAGCGAATCAAGAACATTGAATACAGAGACTTTAACAGATACCTGGAGGAATTCCTACGTATAGCTCGCCTCCAATGTTGAGAGGTCGAACTATTGCTTCTTCAAGAATCTCCTGAAATTTCTTCCCAGAGGCATGCTGTTTCATTAAAGCACATTATTAAAATCCAGTACAAATCAAGCTCCCTCCAAGAACAGATGCAGATCAGACATTCCAATCATAAAGAACTTCAAAAACAAATGCAGACATCAGCTTCATGGTTCTTCCATGTTCAAACACTTGAGCATGGGATTGTACCTCGATTATTCCACCACAAAGCCAGCCAAAAGACAGATAGTGATACAACTGCTCCTGGCCAGGCTCAGTCTCAGGTGCTGACATGGCAATCTGTTTCAGACATTCATCCCAGTCCGCCATTAGCAAAGGATTTTCCTCTCTGAGGTTGGCCAAAGCATTTTGCAAACCAGATGTATGATTAAGAACATGGTGGACCTAAATGAAAAAAGAAGAAGAAAAAAGTGAGCATGCAAAAGAGCTTCAGGTGGTAATCAGAAAAGTTCCATAGGTCTTGGGAAACAAAATTTCACACCTTGATGAGATTCTTTCCATTTGTTCCAAATTCTGGCCAAATATCAGCAATATTTTCATTGAGGTTGAGTTTTCTGCAAGACAACAGGTGACATTTTGTAACCAACCACAAAAAGCATTTTGCATTAAGTTTGCCTTAAATTACTTCATGCTGGGCAGAATTACTCATGCTAAAAATGATATCCTATCCAAGAACCGGCAAGGACCTCAAAACAAAAGGGATAAAAATGAAATATAATATATACAGAAAGAAAAATCAATTGCAAAAAGTTCCTCGTGTAGAAAAGAAAAAACATCTAGTCATATAACCATTGCTTGTATTAATATCATTTTTAGGAAGCGGGTCATTCACTCAGTATTCCAACTGAAAGCTTAATCCTGCATGAAATCAAAAACAAAACTACATACAAAAATAAATATTTTGCCCAACAGTACAGTAAATGATAACACAAAAAAGGCTTTGCTTTCATACAATTAATGTTACATACCCCTTGTCGACAAGCCAATGTAACATTCCTGCTGTAATGCCCTTCGTTACAGAGAAAACAGGAAAAAGGCTATCAGGCTGTACTGGGCGAGGATCATATCTACCAAGTACTCCAGCAGCAGTATCGATAATAACCTCTCCATCTTTATAGGCACATACCTTTAGGCATCAAATTCATAAAGTAGTCAAAATAAAAGGAAAACAAAGCAGTTACTTCTTCCATGTCGAAAGCACAAAAACCAGTATAAAATAAATAGGGGATTAGTTTTACAGTTGTTAACAAGTTATCCTTAAGATTCTCATTTATACTACTTTGTCAGAAAAAAATGGAACCATGCAGACCTGGATTCCAAGTATTTTGTCATCATTCCCCAACTCAACTAAAATCTGTCTCAGCTTTGCCTCCACATCAGAATGAACTGGTGTGTCATTGATCCACTGTGCATTTTCTGATGGCCCCTTGGCAATCTTCCTGGTAATTGAATTTCAAGTTCAAATAGTGATGAACAATAAACAAAAACATTATAAAAATTGGCAAATTTCTCTAGATAGACTTACTCTTGCAAAACAGATTCAGCAAATGGTCTCATGATATCATGATATACTATGCGAGCATCCAACGTGGTAGAAAGTCCTAAACCCACATCGAAGGAAAAGTAAAGAAATGCAAAAGTTCTCATTCACTACTCTATCAGTATAAAGATTTTATTACGGACCTCTCAGAAGACCAATAACCCGTGAAAATATTACCATATCACCAGGAAATGCGTCAATCTGAACCAACAGTAGTTAATAAATATTGATGAAATTGCCAACAAAGAGATCAAGAAACATATTGATAGAAGTAGAATGATGTGATAGGACTTGCCGGATTAAATCGTTTAACTTCCTTTTGGCTGAGATTCATCTTTTCCTGTAGCACCTTCATGTTTCTTGCTCTTTGCTCTCCCAAAGATTTTGCATATTCCTTTACAGAAGCACCGTGAGAGATTGGAATCACTGAAATCAAAATAGAACTCTAAAAGCAGGCAGTGCATACTTACAGCAGCTTCACTTGCGGAAGTTGACGTGCGGAAGAAGACACTGATAAAATCCATAGCCTGCTCAGGAAAGTCCAGGCGCAGCTTAAGTCCCATTTCAGAAAAGGAAGACAAAAGAGCAACATGGTCCCCCTGTAAGAGAAAGCATAGCATTTACTTTATAATGAAAAATGAAACAAAAATATATATAAAAAATATAAACAGATAGGAGTGTTGACAAAACCAACAATATTGTGCACAGTTGACTTGGCATATCTTATGCATAACAACGGCGAAAGATTATGAATATAATGGAGCATGCTCAGCTATACTTGACAAGTAATTTGATTTTAATGACCAATGTGCACTTTTGAGTAAATTTCAGCAAAATATGGAGTAGCAACAATGGGTTCAGCATATACTGTAATGGCAAAGACAGATAGACAGGGTAAACAGTATGCTAAACTTGGACACAAAAAACACTCCTATGCAAGAAGAAGAAAAAAGTATTTTATTGCTCAACACAATCTATAATCAGATCTGTAACAAAGACGCTCTATGATTATGATGCATTATTTACAGTACACTAACAGGAAGATTTTCACAAACCTCAGCAGTAGCAAGAAACATTTTTGCTAGTGATTGTTTCATAGAGCTTGATATTCTCTTTGTCAGCCCAAAGTCAAGCAAAATTGGACGATGTGGAGGTTCTTTGCTCACCAGAAAATTACCTGCAACACAACCAATAAAAAAGCATTCAACAAAGTAAACAGATTCTGATATAGGGCACAATTAAGGAGAATAGGATAGAAGAAAGGGTGAAGAAACGTGCATAAAAGAAATGGGAGAAAGAACAAATGTTTTGATTTTCAATTTCAGACCCCTAATCAAATTTCATTCATTGAAATAGCTCCTTGAAACCATATCGCAGGTCTTACATATACATCGACAAGAAAAAATTTGGATGCACATTCTCTTTTTCTTTCCTTGTATGAGGAAACAGCCAGAGATTATGTTTTCTTTCTTCATTTTATACTACTGGTAAGCAAAAACTAGAGCAGTAGTTGAGAAAGAAAGAGGGGTGTACCAGGATGAGGGTCACCATTAAAAAACCCATCAACATATATTTGATGGGCAAAGGCCCGTGTGATTTCTTCGACAATCTTTTGTTTGTTAGCACCACAAGCTTCTAGGGATTCAAAGTCATTCAAACGAATTCCATCCATATATTCCAAAATTAGAACTTTTTCTGTGGACTGTCAATGAGAGGAACATGATGCACAGTCAGAAGAGTGAAAAGAGTAAGGATCAATATCAACATAAGAGTAGCAAAAAAGGCACCACGCAGTCAAGAGGTTAGAAGGAATTCACTGCTTAAGATCCACTCATTGAAAATCTATATAGAAACCATCCATATTGCGTAAAAACATGTGAAGAGATTATCATAACTAAATAAGCTAGTAATTATAGGTAAGTGCAGGTGTTTTACTCGGGTATATAGCATAGACATTCATGATGGTGTCAAAACTAAATAATTCATTTTCCTCCACTCCACTCCACTCTGCCAAGGCTTCGGAAAGACATGAAAATATTCATTTTTCTCCCATGTGATTCTTTTTGTAAGAATGGTAGTTAACTGTCAAGACTCAGAAATGTCAAAGAAGATGCCTGCAATGAGTCATTTAATATTTGTTCCAGACAGTGAGAAATGTTAATAAAATTCCCACGACAGGATATATTTATAGGATTTCATCGACTGCACCTGCACTCTAGCAAGCAACTTTGTTATATCAAAACATGAGAGCAAAATGATACCTGAATAACCTCTGGAATCAAAACATCCACTTGACTGATGGGCTTGTTGCTGTCATATTTGTTTGTGCAGCCAAGATTTTTAGACACAGTTCTGGTATTCTCTACAGGTACAATAGACCAGCATCAGTAAGAGAGAAAGGTACACTAAACAGTAGAGAAACACAATGATGTACTTGATAACAAAAATAGTAAGAGAATATAAATGGAGGAAGAGATTAAAGAATTTAAAATTCCTTGCATTGTCTCTGCACAGTGTTAATAAATAGATTGGGAATGTTCTCCACTGAATTCAGTATAGGGAGTGGAGTTTCACTTTCATGAACATGCTAGAAAATGGCTGAATACACAGTTGCCAACCAACATTTTCATCTGTATGACATCCAATCTCACCACTGCAACATAACACCAATGCTAAAGCTTCAATTAGCACCAACAGAACCATGCCAAAGCCTTCACATGAGTTGCCACCAGATCACCACTAGAACCATGACGCTGCCATTGCACTGCTACCAGTAGAGTACCACACTGCCTTGACCACTGTCACTAAAGTTACCATCGAATTGCCACCATCATTGCTGCTTCCACCACCCTCATAGTGCCATATCCATCAAGCCAAGTTGTTGCCTCCACATTAAAGAGTATATACAACCACTAAAATCCAAATATGATCACCACAACTGTCAACCTTGCCTCCACCACCATCAATTATCCTCACTGCTGACACCACATAGGTATCATCCCATTCACTTCATCAATTCAATAACAACTTAAGATGCTGCACTTGGTATGGATTCTAAACACAATTAGATTTAATTGTCCCAATGATTGGATTCCATTATAGTTATTTCAAGTTCCTGATATGACTCCCAAATCCCAATACCCTCATCCAGACCCAACCAGAACTCACATTTATTATCTATTGGTTGTGAAAGAAAAGAAAATAGCAATTTTGTGATGTCATCGACAGAATTTCATCAGCAGAAATATTGCAAAAGACAGTTTACCTGCTTCATGGTTGAAGTCAAGTTCTTTTGGAGCTTCTTTGCACCATTCATCTATCATGGGGCTGAAGTTATACTGCGGTTCTGCCCATGCTATCCAGTCAACAATGGATTTTGCATCCTTTAAATCCTGCAAAAAAATGGCATGAAACATAATCATAAGGACTGGAACATTTGCTTTCCGATGCAGCATCTCAAAAGCCAAACTCCAAAGAGTTTCTAAACCTCCAATATGATTTTCTTGATGTCTTCATGTTGAACTTTAACAACCACCTTCTGCCCATCAATTAATGTTGCACGATGGACTTGTGCAATCTGCATAGAGTATAACATGAGAATAACAAGATTATTCCAAAATGTACACACCTTGTGAGAACAAGAAAATCAAAATTTCAATCCTAAATGAGCATCCAACTAACTTCCTAGCACAAACATCTATTCTTAAGGATCTTACCGATGCTGTCGCTAGAGGATTTTCGTCAAAATCCAAGAAAAGCTCCTTCGTGGTTTTCCCTAGTTCTTTCTCTATGGTGTGACAAACCTGTGCAAACAAAAATCTTAGCATAACAAACCAATGAGAAACATGGCTCGAAAATAAACAACTAACATTATGAGATAAAAACTAAACAGAAAAATCAGGTCAACAAGTCATATTGAATCACATGAGGACTTCCAAATCTATTAGAATAAGACTAAAAAAAACCTCTTCAAGCGGACGAGGAGGGAGAGAGTCCTGCAACTGCTTGAGATTTGAAATGAAAGCAGAAGGAAGCACATCAGCACGTGAGGACAAATACTGTCCAAGTTTCACCCACAAACCTTCCAACTCTACCATCAAATTAAAAACACGCTTAGCATTCCGCTCATGAGCCTTCTTCCACAACGCATCACTTTTCGATTTCTTCATAAATTTTTCTCTTTTCTGCAAGGCCTTCAGTATAAAAAAAAAACCATGACAACCACCACAATCAGCATAAGCAATAAGCATCACTCAAAATAAATAAATCATAATCAGATATGCAATATGGTCGATCCGTACCTTATAATCGATGTATATTATCAAAGCCAATGTAAATACCTTCGCACGTCTCCTGTAAATGTTTCCCCACCCCATCTCTAACACACAAAATATATATATAAAAAAAAAAAAAAAAATTGTAGCTAATAACTAAAATTTTAACTCCCAGCCTCTTTTGCTACTAGTCCAACCAACTCCCTGCAGTGTACCTGAAAAAACACCACAGAATCAAATGCTAATATTTTTCTTTATTTTCTGAGAATACATGATTCCAATAAAATTTAAAAATCTTCCAGCCTACCAATACCACAGAGACATTGCCTTATTTCTTCACGAATTAATTAATAATTGTTCGAATTATTACTAAAATAAATCAAGTTTTTATATCAAATTATAATTTTACACTCTAATTGCGAGAAATTGTAGAATTAAAGGAAAATGACAATCAAATTGAACAAAAAAAAAATCAAAAGATACCTGATTAAAACAGTTGTCTTTAAGTATCGGTGAGATAAGAGTGATTAAAAACACAAAATCTAGGTTCGAAAGTTGAGAATTTAAAAAAGAGAGAGAAGCTACCTGAAGTTAAAGGAAGAGTAGTTTGAACAGACAGCAAGATAGACGGAGAGAGAAAGGGAGGCAAAGTAAGGGAGGAATGCGCGAAAATTCTTCGAAACGACCGTAAGCAGATGTCGTTTTCATATTAATGGAATCTAGGATGGGACAACCTCTTGTTGAAATTTTGATTCAAACTTGTTACAACGTGTTTGTTGACGTTAGTTTTTGTTTTGTTTGTTTTGTTTTTTTATGATTAAATAAAGCGGTAAAAAGGAAAAATAAAGGACAAACCTCAAGAGACAAAGACATCCCTAATCGGTTTCGTAAGTTTCAATTACATCCCTAACTTGTTTTATTTTTGTCTTGGTTAGGTCATGCATGAATCCTAAATTTAAGATTAATAATTTAAAAACCCTTAAAAATAAAAAAAATAAAAAAAAAAGTTTTAAATCATGACCGCTAAATAAATGGTTTGCTTTAAAAGGTTGGATTTGGAATTTTTTCAAGTCGTTGAACTTTATTAACTGAGTAAGTAGTTGGATTTTTCAAGTCATTCAACTTTGTCAAAACACTTGGGAGGAGGAGGGTCGCATGCGTTGTTGGTCCAATTTGGACCACTTGATTGGAACATGAAATTGGAACCTGCTTATTGGTCCAACAAGGCAGGAACTTGCTTGCAACTTCAATCGTGTTTGGAGCTCTCACTTCAAGCTAAGTATACAGTGGACAAGAATGTTTAATATGAAAAAAATTAGAATATTTTGTTTTGATATTTTTGATTTATTGATGTTAAAGAAAAATCAATGTATTTTTAAATAAAAGATATTTTAAGAAATTATCATGTATGAAATACTAAGCACGTGTCCTCGTATAACTGGACTGGTGCTCCACTCCTTTCAAACACCTGCACACGTTAATTTAAAATAATTATGGTTATCAAACTCAAAATATCTTTGATTTTTAAGAGAAACCGCCTTCAAGAATCATGGTAAATTTTAAGTATCATTGCAATGATGTTTGCTTGGGAAGTTGGTTGCAGCTATTTTTTAAAATATTTTTTATTTAAAAATATATTAAAATAATATTTTTTATTTTTAAAAAATTATTTTTAACATCAGCACATCAAAATGATATAAAAATATCAAAAAAAATTAATTTAAAATACAAAATAAAAATAAAAATTTCTAAAATTTTTAATAAAAATTTTCTAAAAATACTCTCAAACACCCTTTTATTATCACTAAATTAAGCTGGTATATTTGTTTTTTTCAAGCTGGGTTGAAATATATATATATATCAATTTTTTTTATGAAATAAGTGGTGCTAACTGTAACAAAATCATGTTTATTTATCAACCACACTGAATCTTCAAGATAAATAAAATAAAAAATTAGCTTGGGTAAAATATTAATATACTAGAAAAATTAACTTTTCACCTTTCATTTTAATTAGCGTTTATATTTTTTATTCATCGTGTTAAACACTGATATTATCTTTTCATTTTTTTTATTTAACAAATTTCATAATATTGAAAAATATACTTATATTCAGGCCCTCTTTCCTGGCATTTGAAATTAATATAAAGTTCCATGCCTGAATAAATTGGCTACTAAAAGGAAAGACACAAGAACTTGTATTTTTTTTAGTGTAGATGAACGGTATTGCCCGCGCGCTGCGCTGAGCTTTTTTATCTATGTAGAAAATTGAATGATTTTATACGTGTTGTATTTAATTATTTTAATATTTAAATAGTATTAAACACGGTTTTTTTCCATCAAAAAGTGATTGAATGTTGTTATCGTTAAAATATTTTTGATAAAATTTATTAGAAAATTTGCTAAGAAGATACCATGATTTATCACAAACTGTTATGGATACCCTAGTTAAAAAAACATAAAAAAAAAATAAAAAAAAAACTGACTTAGATACCCTGGTTAATAAAAAATTTTAAAAATATGAAAAAAAAGTTCTCGTTCATTAAAAAAAAAAAAAAAGGAAGCCAATCATAAAAAAAAATTGCAAGGGAAAGCATTTCTTTAAAAAAATTATTTGACTTGAAAATTTAAAAATATACCGCACTATGTTGAGGGTTGAGTAAATAATTTTTATAATTATTTGGATTAAAGAAATCAATAGTATTTGTCACTTCAAAATTAAAATATAATATTTATATATACAAAATTAAATATAATACAACATATCATCACACCTTATTATAAAAATAGCAATATCGAAACTTTAACATCTAAAATTATAATTGTTATTACTGTTAAAATAATAAAAATTATCAAATTATCTCGAGGATAAAAGCTGAAAAAAAAAATTAAAAAAAGTAAGGAAGAAAAATAATTAAAATAATTCTTCTTCTTCTTCTTCTTCTTCTTCTTATTATTATTATTATTATTATTATTAGTGTGTTAATAGTGAAAAGAAAAAAAAATGAAAGATTAAAAAAATCTAAATAACTTTAATAAAAGATAAAAAAAAAATTATAAGGTAAAAAAATATTCATTTGACTGGGAAAAAACAACCAATAAAAAAATAACAGAAAGAGAAAATTAAAAAATAAAATCAAAATTAAAAATTAAAAAAATTGACTTGAAAACTAAAAAAATTATTAACTGTAAAAAAAAAAGGATTAAATGTAAAAAAAATTATTTGACTTGAAAATTAAAAAAATTGATCACATTACGTTGCGGGCTAAGCAAACAATTTCTATGATTATTGGGATTACAGAAATTAATAGGATTCACTGGTTCCAAATTAAAATATAATATTTATATATGCAAGATTTAATATAATAAAACAAATCATCACAACGTATTATAAAAATAACACATCGAAGTCTTAACATCTAAAATTATTATTGTTATCACTGTCAAAACAATATAATTTATCCAATTATCATTAGAGAAAAAAATCAAAAATATTTAAAAAAGCGTAAGCAAGAAAAATAACTAAAATTACTACTACTACTATTTCTACTGTGTTAATGATAAAAAAACAAAAATAAATAAAAGGCTAAAAAAATCTTCAAAGCTTTAACAAAAGATTAAAAAAAAATATTAGGTAAATTTTTTTTTAACCTGGCTTGAAGATAGAAAAAACCAATAAAGAACTAAAACAAAAAACATAGGGAGGAAAAAAAAATATTAATTTTCAAATGATAAACATAAAATTTAATAATTAATTTCAAAGAAAAAATATCACCTCAACAAATAAAAAGATAATAAAAATTAAAAATCAAAGATAAGGCACATTTATATATACATAGACAAAAGTGGGGATTATTCCATAAATTACAAAAAATAAAAGGATTAAAATAAAAAATTCAAAGTATAAGGGTTGACATTAAAATCAAATATCAAGGGATTAAAATAAAAATTCAAAATATAAGGGCTGAAATGAAAATCAAACATATTATCAATTTCAATCTAAGGATAAAATTGAAACTTGTGTACCGAATTTCTTGATTTATTTCAACCTAATTCGGAAATTAAAAGAAGGAGGACCGAAGTGAAAGATTCACATTTAATTGATTTCAATCAAAGGACCCAATCGAATAAAATCAAAACTTATATAACATAAATCAGAATTCAATACAAAATTTAAAGTTGAGGGACCGAAATCAAAAAATCAAAAACTCGGGGGCCTCTTCTGTACTTGTACATGCAAGAGAGAGAGAAGAGGGGCTAGCGTGTTTAAATGGCCACCGATGCGTCCACCACCATCCTTTGAGGAAACGCGCTACACCGGGAAGAAGACCACGCGGAGGCGCACCGGATGAGACGGCGGCAGCTCATCTCCGGTGACTGGATAACAGCTCACGCGCCACCTGAAAAAGGACGGGAGGCTAAACATCGTTGGACGCGCGTGTTACACGCACAGACCGTAAATCAAAAACAATATTATAAAAGAAAGGTCAATTAAAGGTATGCCCCTAATGCCAAGTCATCAATTTTATCTTATTAGAGGTTAAATTCGTATTTAGCCAATTTCAAAAAATAAAAAAAAAATAAAAACTGTGGTGAACTGGACCGGTCCGGAATGTGCAATGACAACGAAGCCCCTCAGGGCGGCGGCGTGTTTTGTCGTTATCAGGGGGTAGATTTATTAAATCACTGTTCAAAACAGGAAAAAAAAAAAGATGGATATCCGCGCATGCAACACCGGATCAAATTGCCAGTAAATAATGACAATGAATCACAATAAACAGTAACAATCGGTTCTCTTTTAGCTTTTTTCTTAATGTATCCACGAGTTTCATATACCTCAGCTGCGTATTCCAACCCAACCCATGCTGGGGCACCGAAAAGCGAGCGTCCATCTAATTTTTGATTGGGCCAACTTACTGGCTTGTCAACGGGCTAGTCTACACGCTCAGGTCTAGTAGGTTACTGGATTGGTCATCTGCCTGGGTCGCATCAGTATGACCTTAATTTAAATTCAACTGGAGTTTAAAATGAAATAACGTGGGTTAATTTGATGTGATCGTTTTTTTTTTTATCTAAAAAAATATGTTGATTAAAAAAAATCTAAAAATATCATGTTTTTTTTTATAAAAAAATATTAAAATAATAATATATTGAATTTTAATCATAAGTTGAAATTGATATATTTTTTAAATATTAAAATAATAATTTATCAAATCAATATAAATTAACCAGCTAAACTCCTGATCAAAAATCACAAGATCATAATAACTATATAAAAATTAAACAAAAAAATATAATATTTAATTATCAATTAACCTAATTCCGAAGGAATAAACATAAATAATAATGTTCAATTAATTTTTTTTTAGTAAAATCGATATAACCTATCAAACTTACAATTCTAAGTCATGAACGGACTTTTTTCTTTTAATTTATTTCTCGAGAGGGCTTATATGTTCTTGTTGTCATCGCCAATTCAGCTACACCGCAATTGCCCTGCAGTTACCTTGTGGTTTTCCTTTTTAACATTTGGTAGATTGCTAAACCATGTCAACTTCGCAGGTTGACCTGGGAAATTAGAATACAGTGTAATAGATTTTTAGTTAAATTAGAAAAAAAAGATTAGCTCAATAAAATTTAATTAATCATAGTTATAAAACATAAATTCTATTGACATGTTTGTTTTCGAGTCTAATTGAGTTAGAAGTATATTGGTCCTAGTTAAAAGGAAAAAAGAGTAAGAATTGACCTGGTTAAAAATCCAGGTTAAACCATTGTCCAGTTAATTTGATGTAAAACCTTGTTGGAATATATATTAAAATTTATTGATTTTTTTCTCAAAACAATATTTTTTTTAATATTATTTTATTTAAGTGATCACCCAATAGATTGGCTTGGCTCGTATCGACTGTCTAAGCCTAAATTTTGAATCTTGTCCCGCTAAAGACTAATAATTATGCAATTAATTTAATTAGAGTTTTAATACTTTGATTGATATGACTAAGTGCCTGTTTGGCATGCGGCAGCGGCTGTGTTTTGCAGCTTTTCATTTTATTTTATTTTTCATTTTAAAAACCAACGGTATGATGTTTTAGATTATTTTGATGTGCTGATATCAAAAATGATTTTTAAAAAACAAAAAAACATCATTTTAATATATTTCGGCACGAAACACACTTTGAAAAGTTACAGCAACAGCTCTCCCAAACATCCTCTAAACTAATCAAATTAAAACCAATAACCTCTTTTTAAAATAAAAAAAAATGAACGAAATAACATTGTTATTGGGTGAACGATTTAAGAGGCAACATGATTAGCTGAACGACTTCTATAAGTGGTATCTCCACACTTACCAATCTCAGAACTCAAATTTCCACGTCTATGTAATCATCACTAGCATGTGAAAATGGAGGCTTGACGTGTCTCTCACAGCATAGAGACACCATCTCCCTGCTCCTAAATCTTTGGTTATACTTTGTTTTTGATTGTGCATTCATTTGGCCAAATCCATGGAAGCGGCGGACTGTTAAGGAAAAGACGCTAACCCTTTTGCAATTACAAGACATGAAACATGGAGATCCTGATGGAGATCGAGGATGCTTTGCCAGTGAGGAACAAAACGACAGCATATACATCATGGGATACAGGTCGGTGCATGTTACGGCTACAACGACCGTGCACTACCTTTTATATGTTTCATCTCACTGACAGCTATATTCCCCTTCCCCTGATGATCATACCCTTGCAAGTTGTTCTCCATTCTGTGTCCTTGCTTGCCTTCACCCTCGTATGTATACCATCATCAAGCCCCATTATCTTGTGGTTAATTAACTCTAGTCCTAACTTCAACTTGGTCAATATTCCCGGCAATTCTATAGAAATCGTGTGTGTGTCGTGAAATTTGGCCATAGGTAATTTCTAAATGTTAGCTGCCTATATATACAAATCCTGTGTGCGCAAGAGTTAGAATCCAACCTTGGTTTTTCATTGGATGACTTATGATCTGCGAGGTGCAGCCTTGGTTTTTCATTTCCAGGGCAGAACCACCCTTGCTCCGAGAGGGATCATTGCATCCCCGTAGTCTTAAAAAGTCTCAATTTAACCCTTGAATTTGTGTTTTTTACATCAAAATCAAACATTTCCCCCCTTTTAAAGTATCATATTTTCTCTTTAATCCTCGTGTGTTTACTCATTTTCTTTTATTTTGATTTAAAAAATTCTAATTTCGATTCTTTTTTTTTTGTTTAGTCGATCAAAAAAATCCTCAGTGTATTAATAAGAACAAATATTTCTGATATATAATATATATTAATATTGATGAGAATATAGTAGATTCTTATAAAAATCTTAGATATTATATATTATATAATGTTGATATTAATAAAAATACAATAGATTTTTAGAAGATTTTTATACATATTTAATAGATATGGAAAGAATAAGTTTTTTTTTTTAAAAAAAAAAAAACTGAGCGCCCCATGCAAGATTTTCTGAGGGGATTTTTGAACACATAAATCTTGGCTCATCATCTAGCTAGCCATTTACTTTATTTTTGACAATTGTAGGGTTTCTACACACACACACACTCTTCAGAAGCCATGTAGCTCTACATGAAAAGCTTTATTCATGCATTCACCATGGCGGCATGCACTACCATACCACTACTCCTCCACTTTTGACTCTTTTTTGAAAGTGGGACCCGAAATATCTTTGAAAAATGGGACCCGTTCTGGTAGCCAAATTGAGTAAGTGATGGATGGATTCGACAATTTGACATGTTCCTGGCGGTGCTATAAAGGCAGGCTGTCCCTTGGCTAACACTATGGCCACTCGCTTTTTTATAGATACTCTCTCTATATATATTCGTCATCGCTCTTTTCCCGATCTATAAATACATCATGTTTTCAGCTTTCAAGGGCATTCCAAAAACAAAGAAATGATACTTGCCTCGGGGGCTTGCATGAAGAGGTAGAGAGTGTAATTCAGCCAAGGATGACTTGCCGGCAGCTGGTAAGAGCACGGCTTAGTTTCCGGAAGTTCAAGGATATCATTGCTTTTCCGTCCGGCAAGCTGTCCTTGGCTACATTGCACTCTCTTCTTCACATGCAAGAACTACTTGGTATCAAGTTTTCAAATGCCTGGCTAGCTCGAAGAGGACTATACAGTTTTTTTTTTAGATACACACACAGAAACACATAAACCACTACTGGTATATTTCTTTTCCTGATTAAATGATACGGCATTCTCTCATTCCTCTTTTTTTTTTTAAAAAAAAAAAATTATGATTATATATTTACTAACTTTGATGAGATACACTTTCATGAAAAACTTCTTGATATAATAAACATCATATTCCAATCCAGTGATCAGATTTCAATAGCACTGTAAGCTGTCCTGCTGTTGCTGAGCTGGGAAACTCTAGGAGGTTTCCCTCATCTCTCTGGCGTTCCTCTCCCATCAATTACTCCTGGAAAAAGTTTTCAAGCATCGCTAATTATATATATATATATATATATATATATATATATATATATATATATATATATATATGAAATTGATGTCATAATTAACCAGAAATAGTCAAGCTGATCAGGGTAGACTTGTGTCCGACAAAAGCGAATGAAAAAGGAGAAAATGTATGGTCTATCATGCAAAGAATCACGTACTTTTTATCTTTTTCAAGTGGCTACCCATTTTCCACTTCCTCGTCATTATCAGAATCTCGTCGATGATCTCAGAAGCCAGAAAGTGCATTCTAAAGAGGACAAGGAAAGAAATCCAGCACCGAATCAAATCATGATCGAAAAGTGTATAGAACAATGATGGCCACATACCAGCAATTATGCAATGCTCAAGGTCAAGGTACCCACATGTAGAGGATGGCATTGCTTTAATGGCAGCGAATGGGAGAAAACAGGTGTCGTTTAAATCCACGGGCAATGGGGCCAGCCCTCACGCTTCACTTAAAAATAAACATAAAATACATTAGTTTAGTTTTTCAACGCTTATTATAATGCTAAAATATTATTTCTCTTGTTAAAATATAGTCTTACGTATCCTGAAAAAACAAATGCTAAAATAGTCTAAATATCATCCATTATAATAATATTTATTTTCATTAGTTTTTTTTTAAGTTCATGTTATTTTATGAGATTATTTATCTAAAACGATTCAAGTTGTTTTTTAAATGTTTTAATTGATTTTTTAAATTTTTTTTTAAATTAATTAAAAATCACGTGATTAATATTTAGACTTGTCAAATTCATTAAATCAAGTTATTAAAATAGTTATGTATCAAACTTATTAAAATATAATTGATTTTTCAAAACAAAGAAAGATATTTCTTAAATTTTTAGATAAGAGATACAGTAAATTAAAATCTATTAATTATTAAAAAATTATTTTATCTAATAATTTAAAGTATTAGATTATGATTTGATTTTTATGCTCGTATTCACTAAACTTGGTATCTTCTTTAAATTGAGTGAAGAATTTAAGACATATATTTATCTCGCAAATACACATCTCATCTACAATCATCATTGACTATAATCCCCAATGTAAACACTTATTTTCAGCCCAAATTAAAATATATATTTACTTAATTAGATTCAAATCTTGAGTTGCCTTTTTAGAAAATTAACTTAGATTAATACTAGTCAATTAAAATAACATTATTATTTAAATAAAAAAAATTAAACCATATTTTAATCTATTTTTTATATATATAAAAGAAAACCCGATGTTGACTAAATCGTAAGTTAAAAACCAAGCCATGCGGATTTTAATGTCCGCTCTATCTATATGTCGTACTCATTGATGTATGGGTGGAACCTGGCACATGGCTACTCTATTATCATTTATATGCTATTATCAAGTTCTGTCTCCATGAAAGGTTAACAGACCCCTACAAAGCATGGGCATTGCGTGCCATATTAATCTTCATGCATGCGTCGTTTTCTTGTTCTTGTTGTTTTTTTCTCTTCTTCTTTCATTAATAACTGATAAATAATTATCTCACTTAAAAATTTAAATTATTAAATAAGGTTTTAAAATATGATTTATATTACTTTCCAACATCTCCTTTTAAATTAAAGTTCTTTGAGCTTGAAACTTGTATAGGTCTGTCCTACTTTGTGCTTGATTTTTATCAAGTAGAATGAGGTTAGTGAGATTCAAACTCGTGACCGTTAGGTTAACAAGACTTCGATACTGTTAGAGAATAATATAAATCATATTATGGGGCCTCACTTACTAGTTTAAACTTTTAGGTGAATTGGTTTTTTAACATCATATCAAAGTTTTGTTGACCTTGCGATCACGAGTTCGAATATCATCGCTTTTATTCTATTTGACAAAAATTAAGCATAAAGTAATGTGAACCTGTACAAGTTTCAAGTTAAAGGGTCTTCACTTGAGAGAGGGTGTTAAAGAATAATATAAATTATATTCTGGGGTCTCACTTATAAGTTTAAGCTTTTAAATAAATTGATTCTTTAACAAATACCATATTAAAAAACTATTTTATCTAAAAATTTTAAATTACTAAATAAAATTTTAAAATATAATTTATATTATTTCATTCTATTCTCTTTTATTCCATAAAAGGAAAGCCTTGCACCGAAACCATTTCGATGACTTGTCTGATTTTGATGCCGTGTGAATATCTGCGGGTTTATTAAAGCCCTACTTTTCGTTAACGAGCACTTGGACACCATGCCGACACGTACGTTTTCAAACGAAAAATATTATTTTATGTCGTGAGATTCTAATACTATTGACATCTCGGCAATGCTTGTCGGAAGATAAAATAAAAGGATTGAGAATATTCAAGAGGGATAAAACTATAAAATTGTTGTGCAGTGGGGCAGGCCAAAGCAAGCCCGGTCCAACCTTCCCAGCTTCTGAAAACAGATCAGACCTGGCCTGGGTTTTACTGAACAAAGTTGAAGCTTTGTTGATGTTGGGCTCCGAATCTGTGGTGAATGGAAAGCCCATGATCATCCGGGTTCAAGCCCAATAATAGCTTTTCATGGTATTCAAATGAGAAGAAAAACTACAGATAACAAATGTTAATGTGTTTCCCTTTACATTATTTTCATATTTATTTCACTCTCTTCCATTTTAAGAGAGGTTGAGTTAAATTACTATTTTCAAACTAGAGAACATATTAATAATCTTCCAAATAAGTCTAAATAGAAATGGAAATATCAATAAATAAAAGTCTGTTTATTTTATAGGAAATATATCTTATATTTGGAAACTATATATATATTTTTTTCATTTTAATATTTAGTTAGTGTCAAATTTATTTTTTATTATAAATATAATATAAATATCTCTTTAAGCTAACGATGTTATTTTTCAAGATCATTTTTTTATTTGAATGAAATTAAATTAATATTCTCCAATTAGATTATTGCAAATATAAAATATTAAGATACCCGTCTACAATTATATTTCATTTTATGAGTTGCCCATCTACAATTATATTTTATTTTATGAAAAATAGCCATGGCTATTATAAATTATAAAAAATAAATATTTTTTCAAGAAATAAATATATTCTTAAAACATAATGCCTTTAGTGTTTAAGAATCTGATTATGGTTGTTTTTTAATGTGTTTTTTGCATTAAAATGATAGTTTTTTTATTTTTTAAAAATTATTTTTGATATTAGTAAATCAAAATGATCTAAAAACACAAAAAAAAAAAATTTAAAATAAAAAATAAAAAAATTCAAATTTTTTGATAAATATTTTTTTAAAAAAATCCCTAACACCCATAATGACAATTGAAAATTCGATGCCGAACACGGTTTCGATGATTAATAACTATGAACCAACAATTCAGTTAAGTTTAAAAAACCTCTTTACTACAGTCTTAGCCTTCGTGCCACCTACCCCACCTAGTTTGGTGTACCTCTCCCATTCAAAGGCTGCAACGTCACCGTATAAAACTTCGACCCACTCAACAACCACTTCCTGTCTGCTATACAACATTGGATGGCGACCCCTTTTTTGCCCTCACATTCCAGTGCCTACGGAACCACATCTTGGACAATCTCATTGACTCTAATTTTTATATATTTTTATAATAATTCTGTGGATTTAGAAAGCCAAGCATGTGTTCTTGATTAACAAATTAATTATTTAATATATTGAATACAGTGATTATAATGACCTTATATATATCTATGTGATGGTATGATTTGCAAAATAATTAAGTAATATTAAGTGTATAATTATCCTATTTAAGAGATTTAAATATTTGGTGGTTGATCGTGTATGGGATAAGGACAGGATCATAAAAGCAAAAGCGACTGCTCGTGTCAAATTTTCAAACTGGTCACCAGTTAACCCTCTCGTATTATAAGCTATTTATTTCGTCCAGTCAAATTATTATCCCTCTTGCCCAGTTCCTCTTCGCCCGAGTCAAGGTCTTAATAATAGACTGCAAGTTAATCCGTTTAATTATGACATAAATGAATTCAATTAATTTATAATCTATTTTTTTAAAAAAAATCTAAAATATATTTTTTTAAATCAAACTGATATAGTATCAGTTTGGGAGTGTGTTTCAATTATTTTTTAAAGTGATTTTCATTCAAAAATATATTAAAATAATTTTTTTTATTTTTTAAAATAATTTTTGACATCAACATATCAAAATAATCTAAAAAAAATTTAAAAAATATATATTTTTTAAATATTTTCCGATCAAAACCCCAAACACCCCTTTAGATTAGTTGATCTAAACTTGCAATTTAAGTTTATATTGATAGAAGATTATTTGAAATTGCATTTCTATAGGTGGTGTTCCTAGGTGAGTTTTAAATTTTCATTTTATATGAAAAAACATCAAATTAATTCCTTTTTTTTTTTATGATTTTGATATAATAATATTAAAAATAAATTATTTGAATATATATATTCATACAAAATAAATATATTTCTTAACAATATCATAACTTGAAAATGGCCAAAAACCACAACTCTTCTAGTATTGTATTTTAAAAATATTTTTTTTAATCAATTTTTTTATCTGTTTTGAATTAGGTTTTTTTTTTGGTGATTTATATTATTTTATATGTATTGTCAATTTTTTTTTAAAAATAATAAAAAATATTTTTTCAATATTTGGTTTTAAAATAGCCAATATCACATTACGAAAGTCAATTTAAATAACCCCAACTCCTTTTCAAAGCCTCCAACCGTCAACAAACATTAAAAAGTGGAAATAGCAATGGAAATTAATTAATTAATTAATTGATTAAATATCTAGTAAATAGCCTTTCTGGTCCAGCTCAATTCACTTTTATTGAATTGATATTTTTTATGCTCCTCTTATAGCTCAACACATTCCAACCTGACTCACTATAATAGCCAGACAAATCGAAACAAAACTGTCTCTTCTCTCTCTGAGTTACCTTCAGCGAGTTTGAGTTCATGGCGGCCTCTAAACTCGCTTTTCTCCCAATTCTGTTCGTTTTTGCCCTAATCTTCACCGCCGTCGGTGTTAGGGCTGATGTTCATGATGAAAGCACAGCTGAATCGGCCGCTGCCGTTGAAATTTCTGCGTTGAAGATCGAACTTGATCAACTCAAGTCTAAGATCCACGTACAGGGTTAGTTCTTTTATTTCTAATTTTGCTTTTTTATGAATCTGAGATTTTAGTGAAATCTTAAAGTTTGACTCTTAGGTTTCAGATACTATCGATGAAAGAAAGAATCTCATCTTCCTTAGAAATCATGATTTTTGTTACTTTTTGAGTGGTGATAGCAGGTTTGTGTGTGATTAGAGTGATCAATACGTAATTAATGCAAGGATTGGAAAAATCAAGCCGGAGATTAATGTTTAGTTTTCAGTTCTTTTATTTATCAATGTTTAGTTTTCTGTATTTAAAACAATGTTTTTTATTTATAATATTGTAACGAACTGTGCGGTTGTTGGCCGATGAAGAATCTCTTATCGATGAGAAAACAAAAGAATTGAATGGAAAGGATGATGAGATAGCGCTGAAGGAGACAATTATTCAAGAGAAAGTTGATAGCATTGCGTCGCTGCAGAGTGAAATTTCATCTCTTAAGGTATGCGATGTTTTGGATTAGTCGTTTCGCATTACGGAATAGGTTTCTATGTGCATGTTATGATGAGGCTTTTCTTATAATTATTTATTTTTGTTGTTAAGCAGAAAAAGGAGAAGATAGATGCCCAGGAGCAAGTTGGGAAGGCGCATGCACGTGCAGGCGAGCTAGAGAAACAGGTTTATTATTCTACTGTGTAGCCAAAACTACTGGCTTTGGAAGAAGTGTTGGGTGCCTTTGTAAATGTTACTTCTCTATGCAGATGGAGAAGCTCTCTAAGGTATTAGAAACACAACAACAGGAAAAGGATGCCCTGGAAGCCAGAGCAAGTGAAGCTGAAAAGAAGATTAGTGACTTGAACTCTAAGCTAGCAGATGTAAGTTCTTAGTTTGTCAGTGTTGTAGGAAACACATAAAGTCTTGGAATGATGAAACAGCTTTAGTCCTTCCCTGTTCCCAGACAAGGCATTTTATTTACAATTGTCTAGAGTTTTGATGGTCTTTTGACTTTAATGTCCTGCCTGGCTTTAACAACTGTTTAATATGATTTGCTAATGGATCCCCAAGGGTGTGCATCAGTGTCATTTGCATGCATATGCATGTGCAATTCTTCAGCTACTTGAGTCCTATTCTTAATTGTGGTATAACACTTCTTCTTACTTTTCTGTTATTTCAATGTATTACTGCCTGTTTCTTTTTTCATCTTGGCACCAACTTCTTTTTCATATTTATAATCGGAGTTTTCCCTTCAATTTCTTAGCTTGTGATGGTTAGTAATGCGATATATAATGTCTTTGCTTTACAGCTTGAAAAGATTAATGTGGATCAGAAAAGCAAAATTCGTAAAACAGAACGTGCTCTTAAAATTGCCGAGGTATCATACTATCATGTAAAATTCACATCATGCTTCATGCTTGATGATGACGATTCTTATACGTGATTTCCTTTTCTTTATGTTTTAGGAAGAACTGATAAAAACAAAATCTGAGGCCATATCAAAGGCCAAAGAGTTAATGGAGGTAATGAATTAATGGATTTGTTTGCCATGCCATCCACCTCTTACATTCTTACATACTTTGCAGATGTTATATTTGAAAATGCTAGTTTAAATCATATGACAAATGATCTGTCCATATGGTTTTGAAAGTCCTTGGATTTATTCTGTGCTACTGTGAAATTATAGATATTGTAGTTTGATTGTTTAATTTGGATTTTGATGCTCTCTGCAAGCTTAGAAACTCTGGAGCATAGACTGTACACTTATGAAATTTTCCTTCATGTTTTGTGCCTTTCCTATGTTGATAACACCCTCCTCAAATTAATGTACTAGAATGTGTGCATTATATGATATATATCACATGCTTTGGCTTCTTAAATCTTTTTCATAGCATAGGACAATTATTTTCTGTACTTGCTTTAGTTCTTAAAATCAATACTGTTTGCCAGAGGCTCATCAAAGGAAGATTTATTTGAGACCTCAATTTGGTGTGAAGAATGAGCTAATTTGTAGTTGTGTTTTACGACTAGGTTCACGGGGCATGGCTTCCACCTTGGCTTGCTGTACAGTTGATTCGTTGGCAGGTGATATGATGCCTGTATGGTAGTTTTTAAAATATCTTGTCATGTGTGTTGATATCATCTCTTTTCAGTCTCTGGCACATACACATTGGAGTGAGCATGGAAAACCTGCCATGGAACTGGCAATTCAAAAGGTATAATCTTTTGGTTGTTGGATGGTGGTTAACCATTTTTGGGGTGTCTGTTTACCAGTTAGTTATGGTCCTGTGGTTAAATGCCAGGACCTCTTTTAAAAAGCATCTCCATTGTAAAATGATGTATATCACTAAAATACAATGTTGACTCGTTGTAGGCCCTGGAGAAAAAAGCCCAAGCTGAAAAGTGGGCTGAGCCACATGTAGAAACAATTAAAACTGTAAGCTCTCTTTCTATGTTTTCCAATTTTCTGCTCATTTATTAATTGTTGGGAGTATAGACCTGATTTTTTCGATGCAGTCTTGTGTTTTACCTTGTGCAATTGACTTGAGAATCCTTTTAAGGAGCATCTTCTGTTGCTCTGTAGACTAATTGAAATTTGGCTTGGAAAAAGTTTGAGTGTACCAATAGCTCTGCACTGTTTATTGTCTATAACATAAACTTTTTGCTTGATTGCTAATAGTTGATGTTAACTGATTGACCGAGTAAATGAAGAAAATTGGATGTGTGCACTTAATAATCGCTTGTTTTCTTGCATGAAGAAATGGGTCCCAGCTATTAAAGAGCAATGGGTTGTGATTACTGCACAAGTTAAGCCTCATGTGCAATCATTAACTGCTAAAACAGTTGAAGTTTATGAGGCTTCAAGGACTACAATTACGCCACACATCATCAGAGTACAAGAAATAGCTGATCCTTACTTTCAGGTGTGTGCTGTTATATTGCCCCTTATTGTATATCTACCATCTTATCTTTCATCTAATATGTTTAAATTTGATCACAGGAAGCAAAAAAGTTCGGTAAGCCATATGTTGATCAGGTTGCTACCATGACAAAACCCCATGTTGATAAAGTTAAAGTGGCTTTGAAGCCCTACACTAAAGAGGTAGTTCATGCATATGGGAAGTTTCTAGAATCTGCAACCACATACCACAATCAGGTATCAGTGCTGTTTTATTCATCTTTGTTGCAGTGCTATGGTTGACTGCGCATTTGTTATTAAAATGAATCTTGATTCTATATTGTCTCTATGAGTATGCTAGTCAAACAGAGTATTTAAGTGGTTTCTTTGGCTATTGTTATTGGTATGTACATGGAACCATGACTAAATGTCTTTGGCCGGAGAAATATCATGACTTCATGCGTTTGCTTTGTTTTTTTTGGTTAAGGTGCAAGTCACTGTTCAAGAGACACTGGAAAAGCATGAACTCACAAAACCACTTGCAATGAAAGAGTTGATCTGGTTCATTGTATGTATTCATGGTCATTTATTGTCCTTTTTTTTATTGAATACTTTTCAACAAACTAAGTTCATGAATGCAGTTTCTCAATATTAGTATTTGTCTTCCAATGTTGCAGGCTTCTGCTTTGTTGGCCCTACCTATCATTATACTGGCCAGAACTTGTTCTTCCATCTTCTGGTCAGTGTCCTAATTAGCTATCATTCACTTTGATATTGATTTTTCACTCTTTTTCATTCACGGTTTATCAATTTTTTGGGCTGTAACTTAGATTTTTAGTAAGTTTCATTCACAGCTTAATTAAACGTTGTTGATCTGAAATTTGCAGCAAAAAGGCAAAGAAACCTGCTAGAAATGCGCACACCAGTCACTCTCGTCGCAAGGCTAAACGGGGGCATCCAGACAAGTAGACTTTTTGTTGCATTGCTGGGACTTTCCATTGCAATATATTGAGGTACGTGTCATCATAAGCACTGTGTGGGACATGCAATGGCTCCACATTTCTTCTTTCCATAAATTAACTGTGACTCCGAGCAACTTGAGTCATTTGGCTGACAGTTAAAAGTATTTTGGATTCTTGGCATGGCATTGAGTTGAGGGTCAGTTTGAATGTACACTTGCACACTTCTACAATGTGCTTAGGATGCTCTACCCTCTGTTGTCTGGCGGCACTTAGATTTCTTGCTGCACGTAGATTTGCCACATCTCCAATTTTTTGTATATAACAAATCATTGATACTGCAACTGCAGTAATGATTGTCAAAAAAGCTGTCAATTTCTCTTAACTTTTCTCCACCAAAATGGGAGGTGAGAAGATAATGACATGATATGCTTGATGGAGTAATTACGTGAATGGTTATAATTTGGAATGATTAATGCAAAGGTCAGAACTTTGGAGGACCGAGGCAAATTAGTACTGTAGATTACTAGTCATAATTTTCGGTACGCAAGATTGACATTGTTTTTCTAATCCGACTGATTCCATAAATGCCATAAATTATGCTTTTGGTCAGAAATTTAATCTTCCTTGTGTTGCTATTAGATGGTGACTTAATTCAGAAAATTTGTTTCCTGCAGATGGGACTTGTGATCTTTGCACGGGCTTTTGGGGCTGATTTTCCTTTCAGGGAGCAGTTGCACTTGCAATTTCTTTCATTTTAGTCTTTGTTAAGAATGTCTAGAACCTTTCACACTACAAAAGTTTAGATGTTGTACTAGGAGTCATGCTGGCAGAGACCTACGGGTTGTAATTTATTTTTTATTCTTCTCAATTTATAGCTGAATTGACTGTAATCTTCCCTATCATTTTGTTTATTACTAGAATCATGCTTGTTCAGCCATATTTGATTGAACATTTGCCTACGTATGAGAAAAGAATTATTTTTATGTTGATATTAAAAATAATTTTTTTAAAATAAAAAAATATTATTTTTATATATTTTTAAATAAAAAATATTTTTAAAGTTAAATTTGAAAATGGGTTGGCCACCCGCTTTGAGCAGCTATTGCTGCCTTTGCTAGATACTTTTATGGATATGGCCGTGGATATTTCGGTTTTATGATCAACAACAATTGACCCGGAGTTTGCAGCCTGTAAGCATTTTGTTTTTGAGTTACAAGGTTTGAATTCCAGATATCTTGAAGGTGGAGCATCCCTAATTCCTCTTAATCTTCTTGTAAAGAGGCAAGGGGAGGGGGAGAGTACAGGTAATACGACATTTTATCTGGTCAAATGCCATGAGGAACCTCCCCTAGTAAGCATGACTGTTCATGGATATTGTTCAGTGTTAGGTTTTGGTTTATCAATGTATTCAATTCAATTTATGATATTATATGAATTATAAATCTGATTTTTTTAAAACTTGGATATATCATGCTGGGCTGCCTGATTTTTTTTTATAGATATTATAAATATTTATGTTGGATTTATATTGTTAATTTTTAAAAGTATATACCGGACTCAATAAATTAATCAAAAATCTATTATAAATTGTAGCAAATTATTCATGCTTAATATATTAGCTAAATTAATTGACTAAATGAAAGAATTAAAAAAGAACACATGATATGAAAAGAATACAGAGATGTCTTATTTGGGCTGAGTTTTAAAAATACTGGCCTGTCACTCAGTAATTATAATACCTGCTTCTCATATATTTTAATTACCAATATATTTAATAAGATGGGTTGAAATAAATACGAATATTTTCTAACACACTTACTAGTGTGAACCTGGATTTACGTATTTGCATTGATACACACATGCGGAACCAGGATTGATAAACAGGCGGAACCAGGATTGATAAACAGGTTTCGACTAGTTTTGATTGGTGTGTTGCAGTACCACTACCCTTCGAGCCATTTGTATATTTTTTTATAGGATCAGCCTTCAGCTTAATTTATCAGGTGTTTTTATTAAGTAATTATATTAAGTAATTATTTTATTTAAATTAAATAAGATTTTAAAATATAATTTATATTATTCTTTAATATAATATTTCAAATGAAAACATTTTAAGGTTAAAATCTATACACAAAGCCATACTACTTTATACTTGATTTTTACCGAATAGAATGAGAATTGTGAAATTCAAACTTTAGATAACTAGATAAATAAATCTTCGATACCATATTAAAAAATTATCTTCTCTAAAAATTTAAATTATAAAATAAAATTTTAAAATATAATTTATATATTATGTGAAATAAGATTTACTAACTGCTAGCACGATCATTTGTCGTATTTATTGTTTGTTTTGTGCTCGCTTTTTTGATGCCGTCATCTCCTGAAAGCCCCACCGGCCCGATCATGATATTCTTTTGCTAGTTTATCGTCTGTGGTTTCCGATGCGGTGCTGCTTGGTTAGTTGTTCGCTATCTTATTTTTCATCTTTTCCTTTGCGTGTATGCTCTAATTAAGAGCTCACCTTCACCATTCAGCCAGTCCAATATTTAAAAACTCAAGAAGGGGAGGGATATATAGAAAACGAAGATGCATTGCAGTGAGTTCAATTCCTACGCACGTAAGAATATCAAAATATCACGACTCCAAGTTGCTGGGCATTTTTCTCTTTTCAATACCCATGCTTAGACAGTTGATCACATAAATATTGGGAACTAAAACATGCTTAAGCCTTAATCTATTGTATACTACTTCACAAACTTGTTGAACTTGCATATGATCTGAATACTTCTCTCCATCTGATCTCAATATGGAGGCCAGTAGTTCTCCAAATCCATGCACTGCTGCATGCCCATGAATCTGTTGCTATGCCCATTTGCACCGTTCATTTCTGCACCGTAACCAGCCTGCTCTACAGCAAAAGAACCAGAACTTGTCATCATGGAAGGTGTTGCATCTTGTTGGTTCATAACCGGAGGTGGCATTGGTCGCAGAACCGGTTGTGATGTAGCCCCTCCAAGATTTAAGTTCAACCCTGATACAGTAAAGCATCCTCCTCCTGCTCCTCCTCCGACGGAGTAAGAATTATTCAATGGGGATTGCATTGGGAGATTAATACCAGCTGAACCACCAGCCCTGAAAACCCTTGTAAGCTCTGCCTGAAGTTCTGCATTACTCATCATGTAGTTTCTTCCAATGGGGAGCTGGAAGTTGTCAGCAGCTTGCATCATCTGTGGAGGCATAACACTTGGTCCTATTTCGAGGTTGTAGAAGGGATTTCCTGCTCTTGATTGGTTCGGGGGATATTTCTTTGGTCCTGCACTCTTTTGGAAGATGCGGCAAACCACCCATTCATCCTGCTAGATCCACATACAGCAAGTATAGGTATGCTAATATATGTATATATTCTGGGAACAATAAATGAAAATATTTTCCTTTTGCTTTCTGATATTAGTTCTGTCCTAGTTATAGTGACAATAAGTGATACCTCTTTTGACTCATCAAATCGAAGAGGACAATATCTTACCTATTTTTTTTTAGTTTTTCTTTTTGTTCAAATCCTCTGGTTTATTAAATGCATTTTTCTACATGCTTGATTTATTTATTTATTTACTCCAAGAAGCTGACTTAATGGTTAAGAAGGCATGCCCTTCCTTGATTTCACAGGTTAAAACCTCATGTCAACATTTAGAAATATTTATTAAATTTCTCAAAATACATATAGTAAGAAAAATAATATTATTATTGTAAATTAAAGCTATTAAAATTACTTCTCTACACACTTGAATTGCTATTGTTGTTGTTACTACTACCACTATTTAGAATTGAGGCTGCTAGACTGGAGAGTGATTATATTTTGTTGTAGTCAATTGAAATTTTACTGAATATATATTGTATTTATTATCTATATATATTAACATCATGTTTATTAATTTACACTATCCAATTATCTATTACCCAAGTATGATTTATTATTCAATAAAAATAATAAATAAGTATATGTTAATATTAACATTGAGATATGTATGAAGATTTAAAAAATATAAATGTTAAACACACACACACACACGTGTGTGTGTGTAATACTAATGTATTTGTTTTAGGCTGGGTTTGTATTAAATTTAACAATATCCATTACTTGTTGGATGAAGTAATTATTAATTTTTTTTCTTTCCCATTAGACTCATTTGAACCAACTCAAGTTAGCATCCATTAAGGTAATGTCAAATGGTAATCCCTAATAAATTAATGCAAATGAGTGTTAATATCTTAATATTTCAGTAACTAGATAGCAAGAATCTATTTCGTTTATAAGGTGATTTCTCTAGAGCTATTATTGAAATGAAATCAATGGAAAATCCAATGAACCAAAAACTTCATTATTATACGAAAAATATATATCTTAAAGACATGATTTATCTTCAACTCTACCACACTTGATCATATTCCCTTAATAAAAAGGTTAAGAAAGAGCTAATTAAGCTCTGTTGCAGCCATTAATTTCTTAAAAGTTCCTTCGAAAATTGGTGGCCAATAAAAAACATGTAAAAATGTTAACAACAACAATGACAAAACCATCCATTTGTCATGCATTTTCGAGAAAGATTGTTCCTTGGAATTTTTTTATAAAAAAATAAGTATGATTTCTATATTTTACATGAATAAATACCATTTAGGGTTTCATATTCTTCACAATATATATAACGAATACAAACAGGCTCATAGATATACCTTGGAAGCTCTAAAGGCAGCTTTAGCGTGGACACGATATTCATGCATGACCCAATTGGTTTTCTCTCCTCTGGGAGCTCTCCCTCTGTAGAAAACCAATGTTTTCTTCATCCCAACTAGCTGTAACGTGACACTGTTGAAGATCTCCTTATCTTTCCCTGTAGTCTTCCAGTAACCGGTATTTGTTGCCCGGTTTGTTCTCACACCAGTTGGATATTTCCGATCTCTAAGACTGAAGAAATACCACTCCTTTTCTCCCATTTTTGCTTTTCCTGATTAAGAACCAAAAAATTTGAACAATCAAGGATCTGCTCAAAGATTATAAATTAAGGAATTTGCTTATGTTTGGTGAGAAATTAACAAGAAAAAAAATGTATTAATATTGCATATAAAGATGGATCTATGATCCCAAAAGTAGATAATTAAAAAATTGAATATGGTTAATTATCTCAACACTCATGTGAAAATTCTAATATAAGCCATTTGAAAACCCTAAATCACGTTGCAAACCCTAACTCATAAGTGATGAGGGAAAGGAAAAAACAATTAAAATCATCAAGCCATCATGATTTGGATGGATGAACTCATATCAGTATGGATTTTGACAAATCAAGCATTTTCTTCTTGAAAGCTCGTTGCTTGATTTCCTCTTTCAAAAACTCAAAAGTTGGAAAACAAATTGATGGATCAAGCCAATTTCAAGATGATTTTCATGAGTGCTCTAGCAGCTAGATTTCAAGTCAAAACTACCTGGAAGATCCCATGGCTCGCACTTGTTGAGATCAACATCGCCAATAGCTCTACATGAGAAATCAGCATCTGAAATCTTGTTTTGAAGATAGTGAGTTATGAGCTCTTCATCTGTCGGGTGAAACCGGAATCCCGGTGGCAAAGTCTCCTCCTTTGCATCTCCTTCCATGTCCTTCTCCTTCTCAACTTGTTTCTTCCCTTTATCACTTGTAGCCTTCTGTACTACAACGATAAGATATGAATGAAATGATCAAAATTTCCCAAACCCTAAAACCATAAAATTTGAAAGAATAAAAAAGCATTTAAGATCTTCTGTGTTACAAAGGATCAAATAACTTCCCAAGTAATAGGAAAGATGATCCGAGAAATGAAAAAAACTTGTCTGGAACAAAATCTTTGATAGCTAACCAGTAGCTTACTTGCATGGATACAAGGCAAAATTCTTCAGTTAGCTAGGTTTTGATATTTCTCATATGATGAACATCATTAGTTTTTGATAAAATATGGATAACTTGAGAGACTCTAGACAGCCATAGTAGTATACAAAAGCTAAACCTTTTCTTGCTTACCATTCACACGAAATCAGCTGGGAATTTAAGCTTCTAAAATCAAGAAAGATATGAAGGTGTGGGTGTATGAAGCTCTCAACTACTATGGGTCTTCACATACAAGGTGTTATAAGAATGCTTTTAATAAGATGGGATAGTCATAGAAGAAATCCTTGTTTGAGATACTATTATAAAACAACATGACCTAAAATAATAATATCATATTGCAATGAATGTAGAGCGATAACTATAGCAAGTAAACCTATAAAATTGTCATTATTTGAAAATAAAAATTTATTAGATAATAATTTAAATTTAAAATATAGTATAGTTTAATACGAAGGTTTGGACATGCAAGTAGGAGGAAGTCGCAAGCACTATATTGTCCACTGATGCACGTAAAACCCCCATTTCCTTTGGGGCAAAAACAAGATCATGGCAGCCCAACAAGCCACGTGTCGTGGGCCCCCCCTTACTTGAATGCATTAATTTGCCTACTAACCAATAGCTAGTTTATGACTGCCTCGTTCTTGGTTCAAATGGCCAGTAATGAAAAATAAGAGGTAGAGAGAGTCAAAAAAGAAGAAAAGAATACGATAGCCACGACCACGTGCGGCTCCTCCTAGTATGTGCATTTCATTCAATGATTAGTATATGTTAGCTAGCTAGGGTTTCATCTCAGCTTAGTCCAATAGCTTAATTAGGGTTTGCATCTTCATAGAATTATAGTAAAAGAAGGCACGCAAATTCATTCATTTGAATTTGAGGAGGAAACAATATCTATAGCCCATGATGCCCTTGAATTTGAGGGAAAGAAAATAAGACAAGTGATGGGAAATTTTGGAAGCCGAGGAGAAAATGACTAGCTTGAGCACCACTAAGCTTTCGTACTTAATTTCTTCATGCAATTGCTTCTTTGTATGGAAGGTCTTCGTTTTGGTACTTTCTTGTACGACCATAAACTCCCGACAGGCATTTTATTCATCAAATAATAATAATAAATAAATATAAAAAACGATTTTGTTTACCTTCAATTTTCTCAAAGTTAAAAAAAAACGCTTGTTTTGATTATGTTTACTAGATAAACTCGATCTTGATTGTTTTTACACCTGTCCCAAGCTAGAAGACGAGTCGACATGATTTCAAATTAATTTATTAGATCAAGTTTAATGGTTGTGATCTTAATGGTAAATTAATTAGAGAAAAACCTAGAAAATGTGGAAACTAAAGACTTTCTCAGTTAAGAAAAAATCCGCCGAAGTTTGCTAGTTTCAGACTATTTTGAATCTCTAAAACTAGTATATTTCTACACTTTATTTTAATCAAATATACATGATTGAATAAATATTTACTTTTAATCATGCTTAATTTTTTAATTAATTAATGATCTAGATGAGGGAAAAAATGTTCTACTATTCTTTTCATCGACATACACGTGTCATCGAAGTGGTACCATGATCCTTAATTTCTCTTTTAATAAAATCTTTAGCTCACAATCAAGAAAATAATAATAATATTCATAGTTTTAATCAGATTAATATACTCTTGCACCTTGTATCTATGTCGATGACATTAATTTCTCAAATTTACTAACAAATTAAGGAGGTTAAATAACTAATTGAGTCCCTAAGCAATTGATTCACTTTACGTGTTATTGTATAGCATGTCGGAGACTTGTAATATATATATATATATATATATATATATATATATATATATATATATATATATATATATATAGTGTAATTCACTGATTATAAAGGCGGGCTAGCTATGATTTTGGAAAGATTGAGAAGGCTTGATTAGCTTTGAATTATTGAGCTCTTTGTCTTATGGAAATGGATCTCTATCTTAGCAGTAGACATCTATCACGATCTTTTGCTTGCTTACTCAATACTTCAACTATATAATTTCAATAAGGTCTTGATCAGCCTTGCTGCCAAACCACCTAATCCTCACAAACAATCAGCTTTTCATGAACTAATTAAGAGAATGCATGATTGAATGGTGCATATGATTGCTCACTGATCCTCGAATGGTTCAGCATTGTGAAAGTACAATGATGAAAGGCAACCTCCACCATAGAAAGACAAGAGGAAGCTTAAGGATTGGCTATGCATGGCCGATTTTGCGCTGGTTATTATCCTCACTGTCGCACCCCAAAAAAATGAGAGCGGCGTCCCGGCGACCGTCCCCGCGTGCGGGGGATTCAATGAGAAGGGGTCTAATTTTTATTTTTTCATAGAAAGGGAGTCGCCACCTAGTATTACGGTTACTAGGAAACCTAAAACTGGTCTTTCAGAGATTCTAAGGTAAGGGACTGGTTGCGTAAAGGGAAGGTTTTAGCACCCCTAATACGCCCTACCTAAGGTAAGCTGCTTGACGTTTTGGTTTGTCTATGATTTGTTATGTTCTCGATATATTTTTTTTAAAAAAATAAAAATGTTGGTTAAATGGTGATGGTGTATTATCCTCGTCGAATATTTTGGATATTGACCTCTTGGGATTTATTTATCCAAACACCAACGGTGAATAAATACAAATTATCCCCGTCGAATATTTTGGATATTGACCCTTTAAGATTTATTTATCCAAACATCAACGATGAATAAATGCACATTATCCCCGTCGAATATTTTGGATATTAACCCTTTAGGATTTATTTATCCAAACACCGACAGTGAATAATAGCATATCATTCCCGTTAAATATTTTGGATATTAACCCCTTAGGATTTATTTATCCAAACACCGCTAGTGAATAATAGCATATCATCCCCGCCGAATATTTTGGATATTAACCCCTTAAGATTTATTTATCCAAACATCGACAGTAACTAATAAACCCGAAAAAAGATTTTAATATTTTTGGAATATTGGCCAATACCCTTCGGATTTTACAAACGTGTTGTAAAATCTCAAAATGCAAGAGATGATTTTTTTCTTTGCGAAATCCATGCAAAAATATATTTTTTCCTTAAAAGTCCAAGGTAATATATTTTTGAAACAAAAAAGATTTTTTAAAATATGCTAGTGTATCGGCCGTATGCATAAAAACACATTTTTTATTTTTTAGATATTTTCTCACAAAAATAATACCAATACTAATACTAATACTAATAATAATAATAATAATAATAATGTATTTTTTTGCAATTTATATTTTTTATTTTATTATTATTTATTAATTAATTAATTTATTTTAATTTAATTTATTTTATTTATTTATTTTATTTAATTTCCGGGTGGGCTGACTGTCAGCCCACCCTGTTGAGGGCCTGGGCTGCCAGCCCAGCCTACCTCTGGCTGGGCTGTCAGCCCAGCGAAGAACGGGCCTGGGCTGCTAGCCCAGCCTATATCAGGCGGGGCTGACAGCCCGGAAGGACCTGGGCCGTCGGCCCATCTCATCGGTCCTGGGCCATCGGCCCATATTGTATTGGGTCTGGGCCTTCGGCCCAAAATTCTCGGGTCTTGGCCGTTGGCCCAGAATTCTCGGGTCGGGTGTAAAGCCCGACCCGACCCGGTTACTGTTCACATATAGTGAACAGTAACCGGGACGAATTTACATAAAAGAGGAAGATGAACAGTAAGACGTAGATTTTCGAGTGTGACGAATGGCTTACATGTTAATACCTTGGTGTAGAGGATGTCGAGGTGGTTCTTCTGGTCGTGTTGGCTTCGGAAATGGTGGCCTGTGGTGGCCGGAAAAGACGTCGGAACGGTGACAGTTCACGTCGCAGCCCTTGCTGTCGCCTCTGTTGCCGTCGCCTGGGGAGATGATCGAGCTCCTGTGGTTGACGGGAGGATGATGGTGGTGACAATGGTGGATATGGGTGGCTGAAACGGTGGCTGTTGGAAGAGAGAGAAGGGCGTTGGTGTGCCTGTTTTTAGTGAGAGAAACGGAGACCGAGAGAGAAGAAGGTCTGCACCGAGAAGGAATGCTGTGTTGTTTTTGTTTTTACGTAAATCTTCCCTTGCTTTCTTCGTCTCCTCCTTTTTTCGTTTCTGCCTCTGCGTTTTTATAGCAGAGGAAACGACCCCTTCGGCTGCCCATTGCGTGCAGCCGAGGGGTCACCGCCTGTCTTGCCCAGTGGCAGCGATGGGCATGCCTGACACTGTTCAGGCAGCTGAAGAGTGCAGGCACGCCTGTAAGAAGATGATTTTTGACAAAATATGCAACTTGGTCCCTTGATTTAAAATTGTTCTAATCACAAACTCAATTGGTTTCAAAAATTCAATTTTATGCAATTGCGTCCCTGGTAAAATTTCGAGAGTAACCTTAGCTTTGCGCGCTTTTTTTTTTTTTTTTTTTTTTTACATTCCGGTTCTTGATTTCTGATTTGCGCGATTTAAACCTCAATACCATTAGACTCACAATTCGCTCAATTTGGCCCCTGATTTCGCGTAATTGGGCTTGCAAAAATCCAATCGATCTCCGAAAACTCCAATCTCATCAATTGAACCCGAATTAATTTCGAGAACTTGATTTCTCATCGATCAAGCCCTTAACAAAATTAATTTGGCCAATTTAAAGCATAATCAAGTCATCGCGCTGAATTAAATCCTTCAATTGGACTATAAATTAATTATCAAACATAATTACACTTTTAAATTAGCCAACGATTAAATCGAATTGACCCATAAAAATATAATTATATCTTTTGTCTTAATTTCTACGCAGATTTATCCGATAATAAATTACGTTGACCTTGAATCTGCATTTTCTTTCATTTCCGGGCACAAAAGAGGTATGATCGAGCTCTTGAAACGCCAATAATTTCTGCCTTGATTTTCTCACCGACACCGGCCCTCTTTTATTTTATTTTTTATATTTTTGGATAGTTTTGGGGACTGACCCAAAATTGGGTTATGACAGCTGCCCCCTTCTTTGCAATGCTTACGACTAAAGTCTTTGTAAAAGGCTTTAAATAGTAAGTGTTGTAAAGAAAAAAAAAGATGATGAAGTTGGTCTCGTTATGATGGGTGACCCACCCAAGTGAGAATAGTTGAGATGGTCTCATTATACTGGGTGACCTACCCAAATTAGATTGGTCTCATTGTTCTGGGTGACCTACCCAAGTTAGCGGTTAGAAGGGTCTCATTGTTCTGGGTGACCTACCCAAATTAGATATGGGGTCTCATTATTCTGGGTGACCTACCCGGGTTAGTGGTTAGAAGAGTCTCATTATTCTGGGTGACCTACCCAAGTTAGATATGGGGTCTCATTATTCTGGGTGACCTACCCGGGTTAGTGGTTAGAAGGGTCTCATTGTTCTGGGTGACCTACCCAAGTTAGATATGGGGTCTCATTGTTCTGGGTGACCTACCCGGGTTAGTGGTTAGAAGGGTCTCATTGTTCTGGGTGACCTACCCGGGTTAGTGGTTAGAAGGGTCTCATTATTCTGGGTGACCTACCCAAGTTAGATATGGGGTCTCATTGTTCTGGGTGACCTACCCGGGTTAGTGGTTAGAAGGGTCTCATTGTTCTGGGTGACCTACCCGGGTTAGTGGTTAGAAGGGTCTCATTATTCTGGGTGACCTACCCAAGTTAGATATGGGTCTCATTATTACGGGTGACCTACCCGGATGGCAGTTGGGGTCTCATTATTACGGGTGACCTACCCGGATGGAAGTTGGGTCTCGTTATTACGGGTGACCTACCCGGATTGGGTCTCGTTATTAAGGGTGACCTACCCGGATGGAAGTTGGGTCTCGTTATTACGGGTGACCTACCCGGATTGGGTCTCGTTATTAAGGGTGACCTACCCGGATGGAAGTTGGGTCTCATTATTACGGGTGACCTACCCGGATAGAATTTGGGTCTCATTATTGCGGGTGACCTACCCGGATTTAAAGCATAAAATAGTAATCATCTTTCGTGATCTCATTGACCTAAGACTCGTTTTCTCCGTTTTTTTTTTTTTTTTTTTTTTTAATTTGCAATGACATTGGCTTTCGTCACCTTTTCTGTCAGGTTAGTATTATGATAATATGACATGCATGTTTTGTTACCTCATTTGGAAACATAGATCCCCCTGCATTTGCCTGACTGATAGGAGGTACTCCCCGCATTATATTTCCATGCTCGATGAAGAGTCTTTTGGTTTCCTATGGGGCCCTTTCTTGCTCCATTGAAGTTTCTCTTTTAATATGCTGTTATTGATTTTCTAAAAAATATCCTTTCCATGAAATCTTAAGCAGATATTTTGTAAAACAATAACTCAAAATATTGAGGATAACAAAACATAAAAAAATATTTTGTAAATATTGATTTTTTTTTTTTGCCCCCAGCATAGTGTACGAAGCATGTCAGTTTCCAGTAAAATCGATAAGAATTAATAAATCAATAAAAAATTATGATATCATGTGATTTATGAAAAAGAACATATTTGAGAAATCATGGCCAAATTTATCTTATTGATTGGGAGGCTAAGCATAATATTTCTTTACAGAGTCAGAATTCACAGGCCTAACTAGATCTTCTCCATCCATTCTAGCTAATAGCAAAGCTCCTCCCGAGAATGATTTCTTCACCACATAAGGGCCCTCATAGTTTGGGGCCCATTTACTCTGATCTTGTCCCGGTAGGGGTAATATCTTTTTCAGCACTAGATCCCCTTCTTGGAATTTTCGAGGTCGGACTTTCTTGTCATATGATTTGGCAATTCTTTTTTGGTATAATTGATGATGACAAATTGCGGCTAACCTTTTTTCGCTGATTAAATTTAACTGCTCATATCTGACTCTGGCCCATTCTGCTTCTTCTAGTTCAGAGTCTATCAATACTCTTAATGATGGGATTTCCACCTCTAAAAGCATTACTGCCTCCATTCCATACACTAGCATGTAAGGGGTGGCTCCTGTTGAGGTTCGAACTGCGGTACGGTAGGCATGAAGGGCAAACGGCAACATCTCATGCCAATCCTTATAGGTGACTACCATTTTCTGAACAATCTTCTTGACATTCTTATTAGCAGCTTCTACCGCGCCATTCATCTTTGGTCTATAAGGTGAGGAATTTGAGTGCTTGATCTTCCATTTAGCGCAAAGTTCTGTTATTAATTTCCCGTTGAAATTCTGTGCATTATCGGTTATAATCTTTTCTGGTGGTCCATACCGACATATCAAATCTCTCTCAATGAATCTCTTCACCACTTTTTGCGTTACATGAGCAAATGACCCGGCTTCTACCCATTTTGTAAAGTAGTCGATAGCCACGAGAATGAACCTATGACCATTGCTGGCTTTTGGATTGATTGGTCCAATCACATCAATTCCCCACATCGCAAAAGGCCACGGAGAGATCAAGTTAAATAGAGGGGCCGGAGGAACATTGATTTTGTCACCGTGGATCTGACACTTATGACACTTGCGGACATAATCCACACAATCCTTCTCTAATGTCATCCAAAAATAACCAACTCTTTGTATTTTCCTAGCCATCATATGTCCACTAGCATGGGTTGAGCAAATCCCTTCATGGACTTCCCGCAACGCGTCCCTGGCTTCGACTTCATCCAGGCACCTCAACAAAGTTCCGTCAGATGATTTTTTATACAAAATCTCCCCATCAAGATAAAAACCCATCACCAACCTCCTTAAGGTCTTCTTTTCGGTTTTGGATGCCCCCATGGGATAGATCTGGTTCTGGATGAAATTCTTGATATCATAGTACCAAGGGTTCCCATCTAGTTCTTCTTCAACTGAGCAACAATGAGCTGGGTTATTTCTGATATCAATGTGTATCGGCTGTAAGCTTTGCCCGAAGTCTATCCTAGCCATAGAAGCTAGTGTGGCCAAAGCATCTGCAAACTGATTCCCTTCCCTTCCTAGATGTGTGAACTCTATTTCCTCGAATTCTTCAGCCAATCTAGATAAGTATTCTTGGTAAGGTATTAGCTTTTCTTCTTTGGTTTGCCATTCTCCTTTTACTTGACAAATAATTAACATCGAGTCTCCATACTCGTCTATCTTTTTTATGTTCAACTCCAACGCAGCCTCTAAACCAAGAATACAGGCCTCGTACTCGGCAGTGTTGTTAGTGCAACCAAATTGCAATTTAGTTGAAACTGGATATTGTTTCTTCTCAGGAGAGATTATCACTGCCCCCGCTCCATTTCCACACACATTCACAGCACCATCAAAGTACATAGTCCACCATCCTAGTTTTCCTTCCTCGATTGAAAGCACGTCTTCATCAGGAAAATCAAAGTCTAATGGCTCATAATCTTCCATAGCATGGTCTGCCAAGTGATCGGCAATAACACTCCCTTTCACAGCTTTCCTCGTCATATATACTATGTCATATTCTGCTAATAAAACCTGCCACCTCGCAATTCGGCTGGATAGGTAGGGTTTTTCACATATGTACTTCAATGGGTCTAATTTGGAAATTAACCATGTGGTATGATACAACATGTATTGTCGTAATCTCTTTGCCGCCCATGCTAGTGCGCAACACAACTTTTCAATCATAGTATACCTAGACTCACACTCCATGAACTTCTTACTCAGGTAATAAATGGCTCTTTCCTTTCTTCCGGTTTCATCTTGTTGCCCAAGAACACATCCCATTGCCGTTTCAGTCACTGTTAGATACAAAATCAATGGCCTCTTTGATACAGGAGGAACAAGTATGGGTGGATTTAGCAAATACTGTTTGATTTTCTCAAAAGCCTCTTCACACTCTTCATTCCAAATCCCAGGGTTATTCTTCCTTAACAAACAAAAGATTGGGTCACAAGTCGTGGTTAATTGGGCTATAAATCGAGCGATGTAATTTAACCTTCCTAAAAAACCTCTTACTTCTTTCTCAGTCTTAGGAGCTGGCATGGCTCGAATAGCTTTTACCTTCTCAGGATCCACTTCTATCCCTTTATCGCTCACCACAAATCCTAATAACTTCCCGGATTTCACCCCAAACGAACATTTTGCAGGGTTAAGTCTCAACTTATATTTTCTTAACCTTTCAAATAGCTTCCTCAATATCTGGACATGATTCTCTTCTTCTCCAGATTTAGCAATCATGTCATCCACGTATACTTCAATCTCCTTGTGCATCATGTCGTGAAACAAAGTAACCATAGCCCTTTGGTAAGTTGCACCAGCATTCTTTAACCCAAATGGCATGACTTTATAGCAGAAGGTTCCCCATGGTGTAACAAAAGTTGTCTTCTCCTTATCTTCTTGTGCCATTTTTATCTGATTATAACCTGAAAAACCGTCCATAAAAGAATATGTGGAACTACGAGCTGCGTTGTCAACTAGCATGTCTATATGCGGTAGAGGAAAATTATCTTTAGGGCTAGCACGATTCAGATCCCTAAAATCCACACAGACTCTTATTTTGCCCTCTTTTTTGGGTACTACCACTATGTTTGACACCCATTGTGGGTATTTGACCACCTCTAAGAAACCGGCGTTCCATTGTTTTTCAATTTCTGCCTTTACTTTGATCAAAACTTCTGGATGAGTTCTTCTTAGCTTTTGTTTAATCGGTCTGCATCCTTCTTCCAATGGTACCCTATGTACTACGATATTAGTATCCAATCCGGGCATATCCTCGTAAGACCAAGCAAAAACATCTACATAATCTCGCAGCAATGTAATCAAGTCCTCTCTTTCCTTTTGTGTAATCAGAGTCCCTATCTTGAGCTCCCTCTGGCTTTCTTCATTTCCCACATTTATGGTTTCAAGTTCCTCTTTAGCGGGTTTCCAAACCTGCTCATGTTGTTCTATTAACTTTGTGAATTCCCTAATGCTATTTTCATCACTTTCTTCCTTTTCTACAGCTATTATATATTCTTTAAAATTTGGCCACTCATTCTCAGTGTGAAATGCAGGTGCTGTTGTGGAAGTTCCGCTTTCAGGGTTCCTGAAAGCGGAAAGTGAGTGTAAATGCATAGCATAAAATAAAACAAAAGAAACGAACTAAAAATGCATGATCTCATAAATATTTGGTTCAAAAACACAAAGATAAAATTCGATTGACTTGTTGAGCCTCGAATTAAAATAAAACAAAACAAAACAGCAAAACAAACATTGTTTATTACATTCTGAAAACCAATGGAGCTTCTTGGGTTTCCCAATTCTGAAACTTTTCTCCCTCAGCTAGCCTCCGAATACATGTACGGGCAATAACTTCCTCCAGAGCATAGATTGTTAGTTGTGGCAGTTCTTCCTCCTGTCTCCCAGATTGAGTTTTCTCGGCAATGCCCCCAACTTCCTGTTCTTCCACCATATTTATGCTCATAGATGAAAGCTTTTGCAAACAGCTTTCATGAACCTGGTCTGGTTGCACCACATATGCAGCCTTTGGGAATGAAACCCTGATTGGAGGGATGACTAAGTCTTCTTCTTCAGGCTTCCTTCCTTCAATCCGCGCCATCCTCTTCTCTCTTCTCACACCAGCAGCCCGCTTGTAATCCTCTTTTCTAGGTTTATATCCCAAACCGAACCTTTGCTCTGCAGCTTTCAACCTTGTTACACTAATCCACTCGGCTTTCCTTTTTCCTGCCTCAAATTGGACCGGAAACTCACACCTTAACAGGCTTTGAGCGGCCACCCTGGTGGCCTCTGAGATCCTGGGTTTTCTTACTATAGTGTTTTCAGACACCCACTCGGTATTTACAACCTCGAACGCATGAAGGTTTTCATCCACACAGTTTTCAGCCTCAATAAAAGGGACCGCCACATTCTTCATCATTGATATGGTCTCTTCGGCCTTAACAGTAACCAAGACACCATTGGCAATATACTTCAAACATTGATGCAGCGAAGAGGTGACCGCTCCGGCAGAATGTATCCACGGCCTTCCTAACAACATGCTATAGGAGGGGTGGATGTCCATCACCTGAAGAGTTACTAGGAAAACTTGTGGACCCACGGCAAGCTCAACTTCGATTGACCCTAACACTTGCCTCGGTGAACCGTCATATGCTCTAGCCATCATCGCACTTGGTTGCATATGGGAGGGGTCCACTGGCATCTCATTTAGCATATGCCTTGGCAATACATTAAGAGCTGAGCCGTTATCGATAAGAACTTTTCCGATGAGAAAATCCTTGCATCGAACCGTGATGTACAAAGGTTTGTTATGGCCGGTTCCTTCAGTGTCCAATTCATCTTCGGTGAAGTACAAGTAGTTCGAAGCATGAATCCTTCCTACCAGGTGCTCCATAGTCTTTTGTTCGATATCCTGAAGCACATAAGCCTCATTCAATACCTTCTGTAAAGCACTTCGATGAGGTTCCGAACTGAGTATTAATGACATGATGGAGATCTTGGCAGGGGTCTTCTTCAATTGATCCACCACACAGTACTCACTATGCTTCATCAATTTCAGGAACTCATTCGTCTCTTCCTCTGTCACGGGTTTATTTACCTCTAGCTCTTTTTCAAAACCCAATGCTTCTTTGCCCTTGGCCTTTCTTTGTTTTTCCAACTCCTCGGGGGTGAAACAACGGCCGCTTCGGGTCAGCCCACTTATCTCAGTTTGAAAAAAAGGAGCTTCGACATTTGCGGAAGAAACATAATCTCCTGGCATTGCTCTGTAATCTGTCTCCTTTGCATAGGAGGGCTTACTTAATACCAACCTTGATAGCCCATTAGCTGTTGATTGGATCCTGCACTTCTCGATCCCTGCTATCTCTATATTGCCCTCCATGTCCTCAATCCTCAGTTCCCCTAGCGTCAGCATCCTTGCGACCTTTTGATGAAACTCCATGCATTCATCAATGTGATGCCCTTTCTTGTTATGGAATGGGCAAAAATCATTTCCCCCCATGATATATCTGGTCGATTCCCCAAAATGTCCAGACTGCACCAACATTTCGTATAGCCTAGCCATAGTCACTTTCAAACCTTTTCTTTTATAATCGACTTCCAACGCATTCACCCCACTACCCCCGGCAGCATGATGGGGCAAGGGATTAGAGTTCACATTGGGTGAATCTTCAAAAGTGACCCACCCGATTTTGATCAACTGCAAAACCTTCCTTTTAAAAGCTGCACAAGTTTCGATGCTATGACCTGCATTACCAGCATGGTATTCACAAGTCAGGTTGTGGTTATGCCATGCAGGGAAAGGGGGTTGTATTGGTGGTACTGGTAAGGGAGCAATCTGCCCAATACTTAGTAATTTGGCATATAGCTCCTTTAGGGTTATTGGCAAGGGTGGTAATTGTTCTTCCGGTTGTTGGTAGTCTCTCCTTCGGTAGTTATTTTGGTTGTTTACAGGGGACTTTGTGTGAAAGGGCTGGTTTGGGACAGAGGGTTTGGAAAAGTTGATGTTGGTGATTTGGGGGGTAGGTGTTTGGTAGCTCCGATAATTTTTGTCCTTCCCTTTATACCTATCTTCAAGATTATTAACCTCAACTTCCTTCCTTTTCCCGACAAAACCCTTCTTCTCTATGGGTTCCAAAATTCTTCCGCTCCGAATCCCTTGTTCGATCCTCTCAGCAATTCGCACTGCGTCATAAAAATATTGGGCTGAACTACCCATCAGATGCTCATAGTACGGGGCCCTAAAGGTGTTAGCGAATAAAGTCACCATTTCCGTCTCTATTAACGGAGGTTGCACGTTGATAGCCTGATCCCTCCATCTCTGAGCATAAGCCCTTACAGACTCTTGAACTCCTTTCTCCATAGTTATTAAACTAGTTCTATCAGGGGCAATTTCTAGATTGAACTTGTATTGCTTTAAAAAAGCGTCTGCCAAGTCCATCCATTTTCTGATCCTTATATTATCCAGCCTCATATACCAACTGAGGGCCGATCCTGTTAGGCTGTCCTGGAAGAAGTATATTAATAGCTTATCATCATGGATAACCTCAGCCATCTTGTTGTAGTATGAACGAAGGTGAGTCTTCGGGCATTCTATTCCGGTATACTTTATAAATTCAGGCACCCTAAACTTCCTCGGAATTATAATATTGGGTACCAAACATGCCTCGGCTGCTCGGATTGGGTCTGACAAATCATTTCCTTCAACCGCCCTTAACCTCTCCTCTAGTGCGGTCCATTTATCATACCCTGTATGATCAGAGAATCTGCCGTCTTGTGGATCTTCCCCTGTTAAATCCATTGTAATAGGTATTTGGATAGGCCGAGTGGGATCAAGATGCCTATTTGGTGTTTCCGTCCCTATATTTTGTGGTGCCACCGGGCTTTGAACTGCTGGTGGTGCTTCATCGGTTTGAGCGGACGTGCCTTCTCCATCCCTTGCCCTTAATGTCTTCTCCAGCAAACTAGTTAAACGTGCTACGTCATTCCGCACAGCTTCCAGCTCTTTTTGGTATTGGGATTCTTGCTCTGTCCTTTCGTGGTTTTCCATCCTCTTTCTCAGGCGAGTGTTGTGGACTTTAGCAGGGGGACCTATGTTTCGCGGTTGAGCTGTTTGCATGAATGTATAAGAGAATGTATGATATAATGCACGTGTTATGATAAAAATGCATTATGCTATGCATGGATGCGCTTTTCTTGTGAACTAATAATAGCCAACACCTCACCAAAATATGGGTTTCTTGTCACAATGCTGTTAGGAGTACTGCTTTTTGAGTCGTATGCTTAAGTCATACACACCACAAGACTGATTTTGCAAAAGAGACGGGTCAATGCCCTTTTCATTTATGTTGAACAAGTTTGCTACATTTTTTTGAAACAAGTAGGAAAAAACAAATTAATCTTCTTCCTCTACTATCTCCTTAGCCAAAGGTAGGAAAACGGATCCGTGGTGCTCGATTTTCTCCAAGAAAGCATCGGTCTCAGCTAGACTTCGACGGTAACGGATGATGTCCCTCCCCACATTTCTTGCATTGATTCTAATGACCCGAGCGTGTGCAGCAGCTCCATCCCTTAGCTCATCCATCTTGGATATTTTTTCAATGAGTAGCATGTTGGTTTTGTTCAATGAATCATTATTGGCATCAATTTGCTCCTTGTGCTTTTCCATTAAGGCTAGTTTCTCATCCAGATACTTCACCTTTTCTCTCTCTTTGCTAAGCTTTAGCCTTAACATTTTTATCTCATTTTCTTTAACTACTAACTCTGCTTCAATAGCTTCTTGTTCTACAGAACGACTTTCTGACATTACATATTTTTTATACAAATCTTCATACTTCCCAATTCTATCCATCAATTCACACTGAACCTCTGCAAATTTCTCTTGGTAGTATTCTATACTCCCCTGGCATTCATTATGCTCAGTTTTCAATGCACCCAGCTCAGAGTGACTTTGCGTCCAATTCAAACTCATCTCTGTTAATTCTTTCTCAATTCTCTGCCTTGCGTTCTTTTCTTCAACCAATTTTGACTCGAGCTTTGTTATCTTCTCGTCTTTATATTGTATTTGTTCATCTAAAAATGCTCTCCTCTTATCTCCTTCCACTACCATTTCTTCCATCATTGCCTTGTCTTTCCTGCTTTTGCTTAACTCCATCATGAGTTCTTCTACCTGTCTCTTCAAATCCTCTTCATTATCAGCTCTTTTCCTCTTAACAAGTTTTTCTTTAGTTTGAGGAGATTTGATTTCCTCATTGATCGTGGTTAAAGGTACCAAGTCTCTCCATTTTGCATACCCTTCACTTGTACTGGGATCTCTCAAACCTTTTATTTCCAACAGCACTAGATGCTTCCAATCTTGTTTAATGACCTCCAAAACTTCTTGTGCAACAAGATCCTTAAACAAACCATAGAACTGAGCAATTCCCTTGGTCCTTGGAATAAACTGCATGCCCCCATGCTGTCTTATCACCATAGCAGGAGCGTAACTCATATAACCGGTAATCCCCACCAATGGAACCCAACGATGCCGCCCACAACTCATTAGGACATTTACTGCCTTAACCCAAGGGGCTCTCCATTTGAAACCACGACTGGGTAAAGTCTCCAGCTTCTCTAACCAACCCTGGTTGTCTAGACCTCCCCACTCTTCTTCTTCCACAATCTTCAAAGGTTTTTGGTTAAACCACCAAAAATTATTAAAAACTGGTTTTTTTGTTTCGATATGGCTAACCATCCAAATATACAATAACTGCGTGCAACATCTCATTGCTCCCTTCCCTGATCTTCGACAATGGTTAAGGGTTATAATGGTTTCAGCCAAAATAGCGGCCACTGGGTTGATCTGATTAATCTCATATTCTACATAAGCAGCGGCAGCTTCCAAGCTTATTATACTTATCTGACTTGGGAAAAGCACAAGGCCAAATATGCCTAAGGCAATCAACCTCTCCTTTTCTGATCCGGACTTCCTTTCTAGCTCAAATTCTAACATCTTCCATTTTAGACCAACGGCGTTCTTTTCCAGAAATCTTTCCAAGTTTGAGATTCTAAGTAGCTTTGACAATGCAAGGATGATCTTGTCAGATCTCAAAGGAAAATAAATTCTATACAGGTCTCTTGGAAATTCGGTCAACATCCCATATTCTTCCAGGGTAGGGCATAAATCTAGGTTCCCAAAAGAAAAGCGGCGGTAGTCTGGGTCCCAAAAATGAACTAGAGCTCGTACCGCTGGATTTAAAACTTCTACCTTTGCAATTTCCATCAGACGTCCATACCTTCCAAAGAATGCATCCTTATCCACATTCTGAAAATGAGCCGTTAATTTGTTTACCTCATTCATGATGCAATTCAGATTCTTGATTGGTGGTAGCCTTTCAGCAATGCTCTTAGTACAGTCTCCTTCAGTCAATTGTGACAATTCAGAATTTTTCCCATATTCCATGATAGAAATTTTAGTAGTGGTGGCCATTTCGTTCACAAGATCTGCAAGTCAAAATGCTATTTAGGATTTTTTATGTGGAGGATATTATGGAGCATACACCCTAACGATGGGTTCTAGTTTCTTTATGTGAGACATAGGGTAGGTTTGCTACTTGGTCTCTAAAAAGGGTCTCTTGCTGTCCCAGTGATCTCCTTTGTAAAGGTGATATGGGGGTTTAGCAGGTAGCGGGATGGTACGTGTACCAATCACTATCAGTCTAAACACTCAGCAAAGAGTCGGGGTTTACACAAACTTCAACCTTGACTCAAGTCATAGGTAAGCTGCTAGTCCCCCACCTAACTTAAAGCTTACTGTGTGTGCCACATAATAATAATAAAGGTGATGCATGACAGGATATATTTTCCTATTTGATATGTCATGAATGATAGGATGTAAAGACACATGCTAAAAATATAAATCATTCACAGCAATAAAATCAACATATCGCAAAAAAACAAACATCATAAACAAATGAAATTATCAAGCCTAGTCCAAAGTGTCCCCAGTGGAGTCGCCATCCTGTCGCACCCCAAAAAAATGAGAGCGGCGTCCCGGCGACCGTCCCCGCGTGCGGGGGATTCAATGAGAAGGGGTCTAATTTTTATTTTTTCATAGAAAGGGAGTCGCCACCTAGTATTACGGTTACTAGGAAACCTAAAACTGGTCTTTCAGAGATTCTAAGGTAAGGGACTGGTTGCGTAAAGGGAAGGTTTTAGTACCCCTAATACGCCCTACCTAAGGTAAGCTGCTTGACGTTTTGGTTTGTCTATGATTTGTTATGTTCTCGATATATTTTTTTTAAAAAAATAAAAATGTTGGTTAAATGGTGATGGTGTATTATCCTCGTCGAATATTTTGGATATTGACCCCTTGGGATTTATTTATCCAAACACCAACGGTGAATAAATACAAATTATCCCCGTCGAATATTTTGGATATTGACCCTTTAAGATTTATTTATCCAAACATCAACGATGAATAAATGCACATTATCCCCGTCGAATATTTTGGATATTAACCCTTTAGGATTTATTTATCCAAACACCGACAGTGAATAATAGCATATCATTCCCGTTGAATATTTTGGATATTAACCCCTTAGGATTTATTTATCCAAACACCGCTAGTGAATAATAGCATATCATCCCCGCCGAATATTTTGGATATTAACCCCTTAAGATTTATTTATCCAAACATCGACAGTAACTAATAAACCCGAAAAAAGATTTTAATATTTTTGGAATATTGGCCAATACCCTTCGGATTTTACAAACGTGTTGTAAAATCTCAAAATGCAAGAGATGATTTTTTTCTTTGCGAAATCCATGCAAAAATATATTTTTTCCTTAAAAGTCCAAGGTAATATATTTTTGAAACAAAAAAGATTTTTTAAAATATGCTAGTGTATCGGCCGTATGCATAAAAACATATTTTTTATTTTTTAGATATTTTCTCACAAAAATAATACCAATACTAATACTAATACTAATAATAATAATAATAATAATGTATTTTTTTGCAATTTATATTTTTTATTTTATTATTATTTATTAATTAATTTATTTATTTTAATTTATTTTATTTTATTTATTTATTTTATTTAATTTCCGGGTGGGCTGACTGTCAGCCCACCCTGTTGAGGGCCTGGGCTGCCAGCCCAGCCTACCTCTGGCTGGGCTGTCAGCCCAGCGAAGAACGGGCCTGGGCTGCTAGCCCAGCCTATATCAGGCGGGGCTGACAGCCCGGAAGGACCTGGGCCGTCGGCCCATCTCATCGGTCCTGGGCCATCGGCCCATATTGTATCGGGTCTGGGCCTTCGGCCCAAAATTCTCGGGTCTTGGCCGTTGGCCCAGAATTCTCGGGTCGGGTGTAAAGCCCGACCCGACCCGGTTACTGTTCACATATAGTGAACAGTAACCGGGACGAATTTACATAAAAGAGGAAGATGAACAGTAAGACGTAGATTTTCGAGTGTGACGAATGGCTTACATGTTAATACCTTGGTGTAGAGGATGTCGAGGTGGTTCTTCTGGTCGTGTTGGCTTCGGAAATGGTGGCCTGTGGTGGCTGGAAAAGACGTCGGAACGGTGACAGTTCACGTCGCAGCCCTTGCTGTCGCCTCTGTTGCCGTCGCCTGGGGAGATGATCGAGCTCCTGTGGTTGACGGGAGGATGATGGTGGTGATAATGGTGGATATGGGTGGCTGAAACGGTGGCTGTTGGAAGAGAGAGAAGGGTGTTGGTGTGCCTGTTTTTAGTGAGAGAAACGGAGACCGAGAGAGAAGAAGGTCTGCACCGAGAAGGAATGCTGTGTTGTTTTTGTTTTTACGTAAATCTTCCCTTGCTTTCTTCGTCTTTTTTTTCCTCTCATTTCGTTTCTGCCTCTACGTTTTTATAGCAGAGGAAACGACCCCTTCGGCTGCCCATTGCATGCAGCCGAGGGGTCACCGCCTGTCTTGCCCAGTGGCAGCGATGGGCGTGCCTGACACTGTTCAGGCAGCTGAAGAGTGCAGGCATGCCTGTAAGAAGATGATTTTGACAAAAGATGCAATTTGGTCCCTTGATTTAAAATTGTTCTAATCACAAACTCAATTGGTTTCAAAAATTCAATTTTATGCAATTGCGTCCCTGGTAAAATTTCGAGAGTAACCTTAGCTTTGCGCGCTTTTTTTTTTATTCCGGTTCTTGATTTCTGATTTGCGCGATTTAAACCTCAATCGACCATTAGACTCACAATTCGCTCAATTTGGCCCCTGATTTCGCGTAATTGGGCTTGCAAAAAATCCAATCGATCTCCGAAAACTCCAATCTCATCAATTGAACCCGAATTAATTTCGAGAACTTGATTTCTCATCGATCAAGCCCTTAACAAAATTAATTTGGCCAATTTAAAGTATAATCAAGTCATCGCGCTGAATTAAATCCTTCAATTGGACTATAAATTAATTATCAAACATAATTACACTTTTAAATTAGCCAACGATTAAATCGAATTGACCCATAAAAATATAATTATATCTTTTGTCTTAATTTCTACGCAGATTTATCCGATAATAAATTACGTTGACCTTGAATCTGCATTTTCTTTCATTTCCGGGCACAAAAGAGGTATGATCGAGCTCTTGAAACGCCAATAATTTCTGCCTTGATTTTCTCACCGACACCGGCCCTCTTTTATTTTATTTTTTATATTTTTGGATAGTTTTGGGGACTGACCCAAAATTGGGTTATGACACTCACAATCCATTTTTCAAGGGAGATATGATTATCTAGACATCTTAAATATTAGCATGAGGTGATACTGTAGACCGACTTGGAAAATACTATAGCTAATGTATACTCCTCCCATTAGTAAATCTTTACTAATTTCGTGCTTGGTTGATTGAATTCTGTCGAGGCAATCGCCATGAGGTTAGGAATTTTCTTGTCCATGATCAATGAGTTGTGTTCACATATTCTGACATGGATGGAGTTAAGTTCTTTCAATTTTGTTATTATATATTGCAAATCAAGATCAAACATGAAGTATATTTTGATAGACCCCTGTCGGTATAACCAGATATAATTGATCAAGCAAGATCACAACCTAGCTAGGCATGGATTGAAGATTGCTAGGCTACTCATTTTCGACTTCTAATTACAATTTCCCCCATCTTTTTTCTAATGCCATGCACTGAAGTATCGACAAATGGTAGTTTATATAGGCAAAACTATATGCAACTTTGATTTGTTAAAATAAAAGGGCTATGGAATAGGTCCATTTAACGGCTACCCGATGTATATATTAAAGTGAATGCAATTAGGGTCCAACTCTACGTATAGTTATTTGGCCGACAATTGGATCTTTCAGTAGAGAGTCCTGCATTCACTCGAAGACATAACTCATCCAAAACTAATAAGATCACTTGATGGCAAATTCAAAATCACTTTGTTATTGTGAATTATAATTAAAGATTTCGTGTTTGCTTGAGCAAACAAGGGGGAAATTAGTTTAACTAAGCAATACCATAAAATTTCTAAAATAGTGTTTGATTATTGTCTTATGACAAAAAAGATGAGGATGATTGGGATAGGGAGGATATATTTTCATCTTATGACAAAAAGGATGAGGATGATTGGGATAGGGAGGATATATTTTCATGTCCTTTCTATTGTGATAGAGATTTATTTTAAAATTATTTTTTAAATGTTGTAACCAAACACATACACATACGCGCACACGCGTGCATACATATATTTCGGTTGTTTGTTTATATTAAATTTCAAATAATTTAAGACGAATTCATAGATTTAATGGTGGAGTGGTTGACATGCACTTGTCGTGAAGACTCTCTAGAGCAATAAAAACCCTAATATGGTTGTAGATTCATCCTTGGTATGCTACTTGTCAAACACTTCGAAATAATATAAAAAATATTGCTATTTAATCTCATCGTTACGTTTTCCCGGTGTGTTTTTACAAGAAAAACAATGATTAAGCAACATTTATAAACGGATTTAATTATGCGTGTGTTTACGTTCCAAGAGAAGAATAAATCAGTGGTGAGATAATTTTTGTTTCCAGTGAGGGTGCAAAATATTCAAAAAGGTAGTTGCATGTCAATATTCAAGAAGTTATATTATGATATAGAGATGGACGTTCCAAGTTCTTCTTTCTATAAATCCACAACATGTAACTCTCCCTACGAAAGCAATTCCTTAGTTTTCGTACGGGTTTCATTTTCCATTCATTTCTTGTCAAATTAAGAGACACTAAAGCCTCGTACATGTGTGTGTGTCTATATATATATATATATATATATACATACATGTATATATATATATATATATAGAGAGAGAGAGTATGGTGAGATGTGTTAGGTTGCAAGAGTCCATGTGCATATATTTTTCGTAGATTTTGAAGTCTCAAGGGATTTAGGGAGCAGTGAGAAATAGTGTAAGGGTAATTATGAAGGAGTTAAACTTCTAGGGTTGCCTGAGCACCTTCCCTTGAATTATCCAAGAATGAAGCAACAGGGTACACTTGTTTCCAGCAAGCTACTCAGGAAAATTGCATTATTTTACTAATTAAACTGTTAGAGGGAAATATTATCCATGTGTTAATTAATCGATGGTGGTACAGTTTTCCTTAAAATATCAAATCGATTAATCACTGCCTGTATAGAATGTCAAGGCTAGAAAATAATGTTAATCGAATTAAAAGAGTTCCAGAATTAAGCAGATTTAGGAGGCTGCCTTCCATATTTACTAATTTCGTGCTGGATTGATTGAGTTCTGATGAGGCAATCACCACGAGATTATAACAAGATAGAAGTTTATTTCATTCAATTACCTCAACCGGTGATCTTCATTTTAAACAGGAATTAATTTGTCGTTTGGGCTTTGGAGATGTTTATGGGCCTCATACTTATCTGGTCCGAAGATCTAAGCATTCTTTTAGCCCATTCAAGTATACGTAAGAATGTATGGGCCAATAAATGACCTTCCTCTGGTTTTGAATTCGAGCCCGTTTCAAGAAGCAAACACTGCAAACCCTAGTTTGAATTTGTTCCCCTCATGCTTCTAGCCTGTAACTGGTTTAGTATATTCGATTTGCAAGAGGTTTTGAAAGCAACCAGACAACATTAGCTCTTTGACTTTCAGGTACCATCTCTTTCTCTACTTCTCTTCCACTGCTTTGTTTCTGTTGCTGTAATGAAAGGAACAAAAAAGAAAAGAGATCCATGTTGCTTGTATGTCTTTTTGAGTAATGATGATTGATGTTTGTACATTATGATTAGCAAGATATTGACATTGAATTTGGTTCTTAGTTTTAAGAATTGGGTTTTCAGTATTTTGGAGAAATGTGTGAGCTTTTTAATGACTTGCACCTCCTTTTAGGTTTTTATTCATCAAAGGAATGGTAATGTTTAACTATGACGATGAACCTTTTGGGAGTGGATTAAATTCAAGCCTCCTTAATTTGGCGTTGAGAATTCTGCTTGCTATTGTTTTTGCAGCAGGTAGAGATAGACAGACATGTTAGAAAACGAGGCAAACCCGACAATCAGTAAGTCAACTGGCTTGCCTAGGAGGCGTTTTTATCGAATTCGAGCGCATAGCAATCCGTTGAGTGATTCGCATTTCCCTGTTCCGATTTCTCCTAGTCATGTTGACTTCTCGCTTCATTACCCTCAATCTCCTGTGAAGTTAGCTGTATCAAAAAGGTTTAGTTTGCTGATATTGGTTGTGGTTTTGGGGGGCTTCTTATTAGTCTTTCAACATTTTTTCCAGAGACCTTGAAGATTGAAATGGAGCTTAGGGAAATGTCATGGCAGAGTATGTTAAGGAAAGGATTTTAGCATTGAGAGCAACAAATCCAGGTCAATATCAAAATGTCTTTGTGGTTCGCACCAATTCGATGAAGTACATTCCCAATTACTTTGAGAAGGGGCAACTTACAAAAATGTTCTTCGTTTTTCCTTATCCTCATTTCGAAGAGAAGAATCATCGATGACGAGTGATCAGTCCACATTTGCTTGATGAGTATGCGCATGTTCACGAGGTTGGTGGAATTATCTATACTATTACAGATGTGGAAGAACTTGGAGAATGGATGAAGACTTGTTTGGATAATCACCCCATGTTTGAAGCCCTCACAGAGCAGGAACTTCAAGCAAATCCAGCTGTGAAACTCTTGAGCACAGCAACTGAAGAAGGGCAAAAGGTTGCTTGGAATGGGGGGCAAACTTTTCAAGCTGTCTATAGACGTATTGCACTCTCTCTTTGATACATAATGGAACTCTTAGGCTGCTGAATCCCGATCATTAATGGGGATGACAGCCAATTTTGTAGTTTTTTTCTTAAAAAATAAAAATAAACAAACTTTTCTTTTCATGAGCTGTTCTCGTTAATTGTCTGCGTCCTTTTATTTGCAGTTATACAAACACATGTTTTCTACTAAAAATACATTAAAATAACATTTTTTTTATTTTTTAAAAATTATTTTTGATATCAGCACATCAAAATAATCTAAATACATTAAATTTTTTTTTTTTTTTATAAAAAATTAAATTTTGATACAATGCCGGTACAAAGGCAAAGCCAAACAGGCTATTAGAGTTTTGTCTGGCCGAAATCTGACTTGGAAGATATATGCGATTGTTTTACACGGATTGTGACATCAAAATAGCAATAAGATGAACACTTTATTTTTTCTTTCTAAATTGTTATCTGCGTAACATCCTACTTCAGAATGAAAGCTGCATATCATTCTCTTTTTTTCCTTTCCCTCTGCTGCATCATGATAAAGAAAAAGAACGAGGAAATCAACCCAGACAAGGGGGCTAGCTTTTCTGGTGTCATCTTCGCCAGCAATTCGCTCTATCAGCAAGTACCCAGCAGGACTTCAGTGCTTCCAGTCTCTTATAGCCTATGCTAATTGCCCAAGTCATGTCCTTTTGGTTATCATTCTTGAAACCATCTTTTTGTCGGTTTTAACCCCGTGATTAAGAACCTTTCCATCAGGATTTTTCGTCAATTTACCTATACCAAATACCCTGGCAACTCAATGATCTTTTGTCAATTAACCTAACAATAAACTCTTCGCATTTATCTGATGTCAAGAATTGTCGATGTGAAACCAGTTCAGGAATCATTCAAGCTTTGCAAAACATGAAAGATGAAAATAGATCCATTTCATTTTTTTTCTTTTTTTAAGATGAAATAGCTATGACTGAATAGTGGATAGAGAGCTCAAGTTTTCAAATTACTATTCTGCTCAAACAAGTATCTAATGTGTATTGTGCGCACATTCAAAATCTATAACCATTGTAACCTCCTGCACCTCCTGCACCGGGAGATCCATACCCTCCTATACTTGAGGATCCGTATCCTCCTAGATGTGATGTAAATGAAGATGATGGGTAGCCACTTTCTGCCATTTGTGAATATGCACTCAATCCTACATCTATCTTCCCATATATATTTGGCGTTGGTTCCTTGTGATTACTAATGAACTCCTGCAAACAAGATTCAAAGCAGCGGGTTATAAGAAATTACAAAATTAGTCAATTGACACTGCCTGTCCAGTGGTAAAATCACCAGATTTCTATGATTTGGACATGAATGGAATGCCAAGTGTATGAATATCAACATTTTATGCTGGGAAAAATGTGGAAAACAGACCCAAAATGTGGAAATGAGCAAATTCCAGGTCCAAATGTATATGCAGACAGATAATCAGGGAAGACACCAGTGAATGAATACGTACCTACAAGTGGAGGAGGATGTTGAGAAAAAATGTTGGGACATAGCAAAACTAACTTGCTATTTAAGACACCTACCTGTATCAACTGTTGAGCCATCTGAACCTGAGCACTGGTACCCTTAATTTCCACGGTGATCTCATCAGGCATACCTCTGCTCTCTTGTATTGAAAGGATTGCCTTACTGGTACGACGAATATATGCAATATTGGATCCAGCAACACCAATGATATCCTCAGCATATGACAGAGGCACTTGCATTGTCTGTGTCACCTGAATAAGATAGCAACATTGTTCTCAATCTATCCCAAATAACACGGAGACATGATATAAGAAAAGTAAGCTGCAACTAAAACAAATGATATTTTGATTGATCAGCATGCTTGCTCTAAAGATTTTTCTAGGAAAAAAAGAAGACAGCAGAACTGTTAAGCCACACAGTTTCCCTCATCCAGGCAATTAAAATCAGTCTTAGGCATGCTGCTAGAGCACAGTCAGATAGGGAAAAAACCATAACATTAAAAGAAGTGGTGGCAGAAGAGGCATGGAATTTGGGGATCATTTAGCAAATCTTTAGGAGCTGGAAACATTATAATTTAGATGATAAGCCTTTTTGACATGAGCATGCATGTCAGGAAGGACCATAATCAATCAGCCCTAGGCATACTGCCAAACCATAGGAAAATTATAGAGTTTTCCAGTATTAGGCATGCTGCCAAAACAAAGACGGGAGATAAGAACATCACATTGAAAGATGTCATTGCAGAAGAGGCATGGAATTTGGAAGTCATTTTCCTAACCGCAAAATTTTAAGTGAAGGAACCAGAATTGCTATAGATAAAAAATAAGTTTTTTTGTCATGAGCATGCCCATCACAAAGAACTATAACCAATCAGCCAAAATCATATATGACTATAATATAAGAACATATAGATAATCAAACCAACCTGAGTTACTATAGGAGCAGTAGCTCGGCCAAGTCCAGTTGAACGTAAACCTCCAAGTCCAGGATCTCCATAAAGTGAGAATCCAGGTTGTGAGATTTTGTGTTCAAATTGCGTTTCATGTTCATATATTGATGGATCCCGTTTCAAAGATAGGGAATAATCAGAGACGATCCCACTTGAAAATGCAGAAGCAGAATGCAGTGAGGGCTGAGCAATATCAGCACGGGCATCTGCAGGGTGTTCCAGTGAAATCGTTTCATTGTACTGCAAAAGAACTTAGGTTACTTCATGATTCTCATAGCCAAAACCCAGCAACTTTAATTTGTTGGACTTACAGTTTTCTCAAATATAGGAATGACACTGTGATCAACCAAAAACTTCCTTAGATGTTCTATTACTGCTTCTAATGCTTTAAAAACCTTCATAGCTTCACCATGTATTTCCACAATTCTCTCATCCGAAGTAGCATATGAGGGTAAATCATCTATGAGGAAAACAAGAGCATCAGAGTTTGTAACATTTGAAAAAAGGAGAAAAAATCAGATAAATAGTGAGAGGAGTTATCAGTATAGAAATCCTTAAGTAAACATTGTCAAATTCCACTTCATCCTCCTCAGAAAATCAAGTCCAGAGAACCAAAATAATAACAAGTTACAATCTTTTAGTGAAAACTGGTGTCCAGTTGCTTAAAATTTGCATCTATACATAACATTCTGTGTTATAAAAGCTTTCTTAAATTTAGTAACACAAATAGAGGAACCATATACAAGAACAGAACACAAGTTTGAAGTACAAACTACATATATGAAACATGAAATAGAAATAGAACAGCACGCCACTGCCTCAATACTTTCTGCTCAAAATATTTTTCAACAAAACACAACTTGGTCAAATCTATTTGCTTAATTAAAGAGGAAAAGTATTGTTTGAAGCATACCTTCTGCCATAACACGCACAGCTACACCAGTGTTTTCCTGTATTGATTTGATTATGGATCCTTGCCTCCCAATTAAGTTAATTGCCTGTGAAGATGCAACCAGTAACCTTATGGAACAAAATGCAGAGCCAGCAGAGGCGGCGGCTGAACCTGTGCTGTCACCCTCACCAGGAGATAGACCGCTCACACGCTTGAACACTCTCAATACTGCATCCATTGCAGGAGATAGTGGAGCTTCAGGCTCTTCTTTGCCAGAAATCAGAACCTGAAAAGAAACATCTACACTAATCATAACAGTTCCAGGAAGTAGTAAAATTATGAATCAATACAAAGAAAATCACAACACAATTAATTCAAACTGGTCAATCCAATAAATAGATCAGAGCTTTTCCGTCTTACTTCCATTCACCAACAGTAGAATCAGCCCAAGTCTCTCCTAGGGCCTTTGAATTCAACGAGTAAACACAATTAAGACTGTGTTCAGCTTCCAGCAGCTTGCAGACAAAACTCATGAAGGAGTTCTTATTTGGGTTAAATTGAACTTTCAAATTCATCCAAGCTCATGAACATGCGCCATATATTTAATGATTCATATCAACTTTTCCATTTCATGATTTTGTTTCTTCACACCCACTCATTTACATTGAAGAAATCACTCAAAATAACACCAACCTCAACTCTTCTTAATATAATATAACCTAGTCCTCTTTTGTTTTTTTTTCAAAGCACAAAAGCCACCAACAGAAGTGTTCAACTTTCTTGTCAAATCAACACAATAAATTAAAAAATGTGGCTACAACACTCCAAACCTCGAGGGTTTTCCTTCTCAGCTCCAAAAAAAAAAAAAAAAAAAACATCTTTCACCCAAAATCCCACAAAAGGCACAAACTCCAACATCCGAATCCCCAACTACATCAAAGAAATTAACAAAACACAAAAGACACAATTTTTAACACTAAAAAAACGAGCTTTAACTTACAATTCTATCAGAAATACCAAGAGGACCTTCAAGAATACGAATCCGAGCACGTGTCTCATCACACATTTTCTTCACCAACTCTCCTTTCCGTCCAATAATGCTCCCTACTTTGGATACCGGCACTATTAGCCTAAACACATTGTCTCCTGGCCATCCAGGCCACTTCTCCTGTGACTGTGACTGCCCTTGTTGCTGCCCTGCTTCCTGCAGTGCTTCCGTTCCCGTTTCTTCTCGCTTGTTAATGGCGTTTGCTTCTGTTTGCTCTGAACTGAGCGTTTCTGCTGCTGATGAGTCCATGTTGATTAAAGAATTTGGGATCCACTTAGGGTTTAATTGAAGAAATTTGGGACTCAATCAGGGTTTACGTCCTTCTCTCTCTCTCTCTCTCTCTGAGAATGAGAGTGATTTGTGTTGTTGATAAGCAGAAAAAGAAAAGAAAAGAAAGAAAAGAAAGTAAAAGAGAATTGTTTTTTGATGGCATGTCGTCTGGGAGATATTTCTTTTAGAGTAGGCGACGAGTCGGTGTTTTTCCCGAATTGTTGTTATAGCGATTAGTTTTCATGCATGGATAGAATTTTCCTTATTCACATAAAAAATAATGATTTATACCTTTATGGGAATAAAATATTTGATGACTTTTAACTGATAGATTTTATATTTTGAATGATTTTCTATTCATAATATTGTAATTGCACATAAAATAATAATATTTTTAGATCGAATTTTTAACTATATTTATCTAATTATTGTATTTAATGAACGAAAAATCATGTTTCTTACCTGAAAGTATGTAATGATTGACCATCATTGCTATAATCTCGCACATTTAGCATAGGCGATGGAGTGTAATTAACAAGAGTTTTATTGTTTTAAGTAATAAATTATAAAATTAATTAAAAAAATACTTATTAATAAAATATATTAGGAGATATTTAGGGTGTTGTAGTGGTTGTTTCATAAAATATTTTTTTGTTTGAAAATGTATTAAAATAATATTTTTAAAAAATATTTTTGATATTAACACATAAAATGATAGAAAAATACTAAAAAAAATTAAATTTTTTATTTTTTTTCTAAAAATTCTTTTAAAACACAAAAGTAAATAGAATCTTAAAAAATCATTGTAGCTCAAACTCAATAATAGTGGTTATTGTAATAATAAAATGATACTTTGCATTTGTTTTCAGGTACTAGAATATTTTTATATAATTTATTTATTATTTTAAAATTAATAGGAATAAATAAATAATTTTTTTTTTATCTTGATTGCATAGTAAATTGATTATTATGATACTTTACGAGATATTTTTATAATGATTTTGGTTTTTACTATGATTTAAAGTGATAATTTGATATTTGATTATTTATAAAAAGAAATAATAGTAAAATAACAAAAAACACTTTAAAAATAAAAATAATTAAGCCCGAGGTCGAAAATCGGTATGAAATTAAGATGAAAGATTGTAGGTATATGGGAGGTCCTTAGAATCTGCAAAAACATACCGCCAAGGGGTATCAGTGTTGTTTTATCGATCTTTGTTGCAGTGCTATGTTTGTTATTAAAATGAATCTTATTCTCTATGAGCACGCTACTCAAACAGATGGTTTCTTTATTGGAACCATGATTTGCCTGGGGAAATACCATGGCTTAATTAAACGTTGTTGACATGAAATTTGCAGCAAAAAGGCTAAGAAACCTGCTAGAAATGCTCACACAGATCCTCTTGCCAGACATCGTCCATTATTGGGTTGCGACAGAACAGGCAAGAAAAGAGAAAGCTGTTTTATTATCAGCTTGACAGTGATATAGCTGCAACTTATTGAATTATCGGCTTATGGAATCATGGAGAAAGATAGTCACCATCGCCCCCAAATGCCTTTCTAGTTTCAAAGCTTTGGCCTCATGGTATCAACTAAGCTGGATCTGGCAGGAAGTTGAAGGGGTTCCATGTCATCTTCATCGACTCTGGAGAAATATCGGTCCACCATTTCATCAGTCACTAGCTCTAACTTCGAAGGTTCCCACTGTTAAGAACAAGAAAAGAAAATTACATTATGTGATCATTGATAAGAAAACATATCAAGCACGGTAGCACATGTACCTTGGGATTTTTGTCTTTGTCCAGTAAGATGGCCCTAACTCCCTGCAAGAAAACCCTGTCGTTAGAGACGAACAGTCGTTGCATTATGTTCTTATTATCGAAGTTATCATTCCTCTAATTACCTCGTAAAAATCATTGCTAACTGTTCTTCTCACAATGTGGCAAACAATGGTGCATTCCTGGATGAGGCATTGCTCAAGTTCTTTCGTGCGGCCCTCTCTAATCTAATCGACACATGGAAAGTTATTGCTGTATTTGAAAGAAAAAGGGAGCATCCCTTGAACTGTAATTGGAACAAAATATTAACTCAAGTAAGAGACCAGAAATCCCTTAGAATCTCTCATACCGATCTAAGGGAAATTTTGAGGCTGGTTGGACAGGCTGACTTGATCCAGTTGATTGCATCAAGAATCCACTTTTCTGATTTAGTTTTAGCCTCACTCTCCTAAAACAAGTCGAGCAGGTATCAAATCGATGGCAATTCCTAACCGAGACTTTCCACACTAAGTTTAGGTGAGAAAAGGTGCTTCTGTGATATGCTCACCAGTGATGACAGTATTTCTTCAACTGTTGTTCTTGAGAAACATTTGTTGATGATCTCCAATCTATTTAATGTTTAAATATTCAAATTCGGTACGGACGTTAGAAAACGCTAGTAACTATTGATAAAAGCAGCATAATTCTTTCAGGAACCTGAACATTACCTGCTATAAGCACCATGCTGTTTAACAGTTGATTTGTGCGTAAATTTGCTGATGATCTCAGAAATTGTTTTCGTATCAGAAGTTACTTCATCTAGTGCAGTTTCCAACAAAGGTACATCCTACCAAAAAAAAGAAGGAAAAAAGAGAGCATATACGATAAAATAGCTATCAATGCAGAAAAAAACTGGATGATTTCTTGTCTAGGAAATGGCGACTGCCTAGATGTTAGAGAAGATATCCGATGCAGATCAAGAAATTCCTTAATATTCTGCGAGGCAACTGCTTCTTTGTGTAATCTTTTAATGATAAATAAATTAAGCACAATTCTAAGAGACATTGTTGGAAGAGTAGGATAGGTGTGGTAGAAATTAAATTTAAAAAACAAAGCTAAAGAACAAAGAAAAGTTAAAAGAAATTATGCTTTTCATTAAGTATTTTCTCTAAAGATAAATTATTTTTCTCTTTTCGATGTATCATGCTTAAAGCCTATTTATATACATTAAGCCCTAAATAATCAAAGAATTAAATTATTTAAAGAAAATCCCAATCTCAATAAAAATTGTATTCTACCTACTCCACTAGTCGATGGACTCACTTAGTACCTATTGGTTCCTTTCTTCTTGGTTTGGAAACCAATTTTACCAATTTTCTCGTACTATTCTTCTCAATTGATACAATTTCCTCATTTATAGTCATTCTTCACTTTTCATCCTTTATTGCTTATTCAAATATTATGGGATTACATGTTATACGGAGACAATATAGTGTTACTTCATCATCAATAAAATTAGTCACCGCATATATATCATTAAAGATCCTTTATCTTCTTCTTAGACCTTTGACATATCCCACAAAGATCATTATTTTGCTTTTATCATTCTAGCATGGTCTTTACTTTATCAATTACATGCATATATCCAATGCTTTTAAGGGCCTGTTTGGGAGTGTGGTTGCGGTAGCTTTTGAAAGTGCTTTTCGTGCCAAAATGTATCAAAATGATATTTTTTTTATTTTTTAAAAATTATTTTTGACATCAGCACATCAAAATGATCTAAAAACACTAAACCGCCGGTTTTAAAAATGAAAAAAAAAAAAAACAACGAAAAGCAGCAAAAAACAGGTTGGATCACAATGCCAAACGGGGTCTAAATACTTTCAAGTGAGTAACGTTTGGCTTTCGTCCATTTCATACTTTTTGTGGAGTCAATCCATTGAAGTCTTTAGTATGATATCTATTTGACAAGTAAACAAACAATCTACAACTTAAACCCACAACTCTTTAAGTATCTTTTTGGTTTTGATCATGCTTCTCGCCATGCTAAAGATGTTTCTCTCCACTACTCCATTTTGTTATGGAGATTTAGGCATTGTTAATAGTTTTTTTATACCATGATATTTGAAAAACTCATTAAGCTTATTAGAATAAAATTCACCTATACTTGTCCTAATTGATTTTATAGTATACTCACTTTCTTTTTTTAACTAATATCTTAAAGTTTTAAAACAATTAAGTGAATTATACATTTATTATAAGAATTATACTCATATTTCTCTACTATAATCATCAATAAAAATAAAAAATACAAGTTTTTACCAGATGAGCATGGATGGATATAACCACGTACATCTCTACATATATCTCTTTTAGGGGCCGACTTGCTCTTGATGTAGACTCATATGAAAAGATCTTGTAGAATTATTTGCCTACTAAACATCCTCCATATAATTTATTTAGATGTTTAATTTAAGGTAAAACCTTCAACATCTTTTTTTATATTATCATCTTTAAGCTATCAAAGTTTACATATCCAAGTCTCATATGAAAGAAAAATCCAAGTCTCATCCTTCACATTAGGAATATCTATCTTTATATTTAAAAATAACATTCTATTATTTATTATGGTTATGTTTGCAATCATAACTCCAAGATTATTAAGTAATGTCAAAATACAGTTTTTCATCTTAATTTCATAACATTTCTACAATAATTGTCACAAGTTCAATATGTTGTTTATTACAGTAGAGATATAGTAAACATCACCAATAAATCGATGGCTATCATATTTTGATTTAATTAAAATCATTTTTTTTCTTTGATGACCACCTTTGAATGATCTAAAAAGATGACATTATCTTTAGTTACTTCATCAAGCTTCATATACTTGTCTATATCTTTATATGTGTGATTGTTGTTAATATTTTCAAGATACCACACTTTTTTCTCTCGTATTCTTTCATTATGAATTAGTAATAGGGTGATTTTTTTCTCCTTTTCTACCATAAGAGTGGCATTCTCTTTATCATTATTAGTTAGGTTCCATAAATCCCTAGCATAATGATCTATTTGTTGATAGTTATAACATTTAATTTTTGATTTGTCAAACCTGGGTCTTGGTTTGCTACTATCAGCTGAAACAATGAATTGGTTCTCTTTTTTTTTGGTTGACCTGTTGAGGCTACTTCGGCTTTTTTTATTTTTTCTTTACCTTATCTATGTCCTCAACTTCATTATATATGTCTAAAACTATCTTTTAAAGGGAATTTTAAGAAAAGTGTTTGTGCATCTATATTTCATTAATTTCATAAAATTATAGTTTTCCTGTAAGACTTTGAACTGTAAGATAATCCATATTTGATGACTCCTCTATCACAATTATAACATAATGGGATTTCTTTTGTCGTGGGCGTATAATCTTTTCTACCTCACATGTTTCTTTTATCTTTTCTCCATATCTATTCATTTGATTGTATGTGGTCAATACTCTAGCAAAGTGATTTGAAATACTTTCTAATTCAAGCATATATATTTTTTGAAAGCCACCTTGTAAATTATATAGACATACCTTTCAAACATTATTATCTATCTAATTTGATTGTTATGAAACTTATCATACTTACCTGATGATAGTTACACTGACCATTATCTTAAAAGTGAAACCATCTAAACATTGATGAATGATTATAAGTGTTTATTGATCCTTTATTCATTCCTTTTACAAGGCCTCTCTTTGGGTTGAAGTCAACTTCACTCTTTTTACAGGGTCCTCAAAGCTTTTTCAATCATTTCTCACACATCTTAAGAACTTAATCAAACTACAAGTATTATAATTGTCATTTGTCAAACAAGGATATTAAAGTGGAATGTTTGCATTGATCATTTTAAATAATCAAACACGACCTTTTATACCACTTGTTGGAAAAGAATAGTAGGTGTGGTAAAAACTAAACTTAAAGAATAAAGGTAAAAAACAAAGAAGATTTGAGAGGAATAGTATTTTTCATCAAGTGTTTTGTCAAAATATACACTTTTTTTTTTACAAACAAGCTATACCACTTGTTGGAAGAGAATGATAGGTGTGATATGGACTATAACTAAAAAACAAAGAAAGTTTAAGAGGAAAGATGTTTTCATTAAGTGTTTTCTTAAAAGATATACCCTTTTTGCAAACAAAAACTTTGATATCATTTGTTAGAGAAAAAAATGGTAAGTGTGGTAGCAAATGAACTTAAAGAACAAAGCTAAAGAACAAAGAAAAAAGAAGAGAGGAAGTATGTTTTTTATTAAATGTTATTTTTTAAAAGATACACCCTTTTTTGTACTTCTCTATACCTCTCTATACTTATAAAAAGTATGTTTCTGATTACAATCTTATTTATAAGCATTAAGTTCTAGATAATCAATGAATTAAACTACTCAAATGAAATTTTAATCTGAACAAAAATTATATTCTAGTGACTCAACTGGTCAATTTTTTCTGAATTGATCAATCAATTCAATGAAACCAATTGGTTGATCAATTCGAAACTAATAGACCAGTTTACTTGTTTCTTAGAAAAACCAAATGTCAAGTTTGATTTTCAACATGCATTACCTTTGCGAGCATAAAATGAGTTGCAAGGCCACATTCAACCATTTCTGCTCCTCTAATCTTAGCTCCAGTAAGTCCCAAGTATTCACCTATATAACATTTTTAATGAATTACAATAAATACATAAAGCATAGAATCAGAGTCTTTAAGGATAAATTAACTTTCTAAAGAATAAAAAAAAGAATTTTTCTTTTTCCTTGATGCATTGGATCTATTTTCATCTCACATTTCAAAAAGCACCGAGTTCATGAATATTCAGAAGTGTGGACGATGAGAGGGAAGATGAGAAGGCATGAAACTCGTACCAAATTATTTTTAAAGTAGATGGAGTAATAAACAACTAGGTACCATAAAATCCAGGAAGCCTGGAAAGAAAATATGATGACCCCACATCAGCAAAATGTCCTATTGCTGTCTCTGGCATAGCGAACACCTATACAAGTTCATGTAACAACAATGCCCCATTACTCATCCACTGTACAAATGAGATGAACATGCAGATGCTTCTGATATAATTTTCTCTCTTTTTTTTTTAATGAAAGTTGAGAGTTTTATTAATATTTCATCACAAAATAAGAAGAATATTCGAAGAGTTAACTTTCTTAGAACAACTGAAGAAACATTAATTCATGAAAAGAAGAAGACAACCCTTCCTCGACAAATACTTGCATCCTAAGCTATCCCGGTCGCCACCACCATCACCTTGAGTTATCTGATATAGCTGATAGGTTGATAAATTATCCTACAACCAACTTAATCTCTAAAACAATAAAAAAAAACTCCCACTGAATCATGAAAGTATAACTATAATGTGTTGCACTTCAAACTTTTAATCTGATTATCCTCAAGATTTTTAGTAAATCCCAAAATAAAGAACATCAAGTTTCTGTGGTCATTCCACTGTTCTACCATGCGTTAAGTTTCCTTACTCCTTAGCAGTATGTTTGAAGGAAATTAAGTGTTACCAAAGTCTTTGTGGGATGTCTTTGGGTGTCTAGAGAAACCTATCAAGAATTTTGTTTACTTATTTAGGTGATATAGAGTGAGCTTGTAGAAACTGTTGAAACTAAAAGTTCTGAACATGTGAGTGAGGAAACGATACTCTTAGACGGGGAAACTATGAGGATGATCTTATCTAAGGATGACCTTACAAGTATTTTTATGAGTTAGTTGATAAATTTAAGCCCATGAAAGGGTATGATAAAGCTAGAACAACTTAGCATTTTAAAACTACAATAAAATGAGATATGATTATTGGATTAGGTTGAAATTTTTCCAAGTAATTCTGCAAATACTTTTACTTTAAATAACCATACCATCACTGATCAAACTGTTGTATCCTCCGAGAATCAAGTTTCATGCTCATATGCTCTTGTTTGAGCCAATTTTGGTATTTATCTTATATTATTTTGGATATTTTAATTCAAATTTATATTTGATTTTCTTATTATTTTTGGATTTTTAGTTTTTTTTCTAATAGAATTTTTTTTTTTTATCTTTTCAAAGGTAATGTAAATCTCTTAAGAAGACAGTCACTATATGAATAAATTTAAGATAATAAAATTATGACTTTATATTTGGAACTATTTTTATTTATTAAAATTCTTGAATTTTCTGTGTAATTGCTATCCTATAGTTTTTGCTGCATCACAAAGTTATTCAGAAACATCACTAAGACAAATCAACCCTCTATGTTTCCAATATGTAGAAGTATACAGTATTTTCAGTGACAATCCTGAAAGTTGCCTGCAGGGATAGCCCGGCACCACCTCCCATCACGATCCCATCAATAATTGCAACCTTCAAATATCCAATTGCATTTATTAAAATCAAATGAAGATGACAGGATTAAAGAAATATGTGATGGGATAACTATTATTTCCTTTGCCAATTTGCATAATGATAGAGCCAAATAAATTTTATACCACAGGCTTTCCATATGTTGCAACTAAGTAGTCCAACATGACTTGTTTCTTGTAAAAATTTGTTCCATAGCTCCAATGCCCTGCTTCATCCAAGGAGATAAACATTAACGGGATCAAACATTTTCCAATCACTTTAAACTTTCTAAGAAGATGATTTTCACCTGCAACCTGACAAGTATATGATGCCAGGACATCACCACCAGCACAAAATGCCTTTCCATTTCCCTGCAAGAGATTTAGCTGAATGTGATGTCTGAGGTAGATGATAATGGCGTCGGCGGCAACAAATGAATGAATCACAGGTAGTAGAATCATGTTCAGATGTCTAAAATGTGCAACTTAATCACAGGTTGGAGATTCTAGCACATTCCTGTATCAACTATTTTACCTTCAATATCACAATTTTGACTTTAGGATCAGCCTCGAATGCTTTCAACTCCTTGATCATCTGACAGATCTGTCAACAAAACCAATAAAAGGAGTAACTGGTCAAGTCTTTATCATTTAGAAAGTCATTGAGAGAACTTATTTCACCACCCTATTTTGTAATCTTTGTTAATTCTTATGCTTGAGAGAAACTTGTGTGTCTCTGAGTACCGTTTCCTGATTTCTCTTAGTGAAATATGTCATCCTTTATGAGAAGAAAAGGGGGTAGAAAACGAAGGGCAAAAGTACAAATGGGATTCGTAAATAAATTAGAAAAATCAATTTAAGCATACCATGTGATAGTTGAGGCTGTTTAACTTTTGTGGCCTGTTCAATATCACCCTCTTTACACTTGAATTTCCTTCAAACAGCACCTAGATAAGGATACAAATCCGGTGAAGAAATTAAATATTTCTTGGCTGCCCTAATCATACAAGCTTAGAGAGAGCTTTTTATTCACACCGCAGAGAAAGTCATTCCATTTTGTAGATATGCATGAACAAAAGGACTGATGTAATGGACAGTGAGTAAGAGCACGAAGAAGGAAACTTTGGCCTATTGGGATCTTGAATTTCTCGTGTTTTTCTCCATGCATTTGCCATTTATCACAAGAAATGTTGCGTTAAAGAGAAGAAAATGTGAAGCACCTGGTCAACATCTTTGTCGAAGCAGTGACGGATAGCCATTGGAGATATAAATCTGCTCTCCTGCTTCCAATATACAAGAAGTTAGCGAGCGAACAAGCCTTCTTATAAACACTAGCAACCACTGTAAAACATACAGCCACACAAGAATTCTTACCAATAATTTGCTTGAAAGTTTAAACATACAGACGTGTATGTATATATATATATATATATATATACTCGGCTTGTACGTGTTAATTAAGTTGGAGGTATATATCTGGTGTAAGTATCACAATCAATGCAAACAACCCAACGCGAAAAGAATGAAAGAAGCGAACCTGATGAAACTCAACCAACTTCGACGGCAAAGTTTATGAAATCTGGCAACTTAATTTTCTCACAGCCAACCCTGTCTTCCACAAGAACTCAGGAAGTGAACAATGGCCACTGCGTTTTAAAGTACTGCTGCTAGTTTCATTGCTAGCAGTGCATGAGCTCCGTTGGTGTAGTAGGTTAGGTATTTATGAGGGCAGATGGACTGAAGTCACAGATTCCTACGCATGTGAACTGCAAGTTTTTTCACAGGCAAAGAAAAGGTTGCTTTATCGATATTGATTTCTCTTCTTTCCATTTTTGGCTAGAAAATTAATAGCCATATTAATTTAAACCAAGCTGTCCACCAAAAACATTGATTTTGACCTAGGTATCATCTAACGTGCCATGTCATGTCATGTCATGTCAGGGTGGATAATTAACAAGTTACACACACGTTCGACTTCAAAGGAAAACAAAGGAAAGAAAAGAAGCAGAACTGTTAAGAATCTCTCCTGTTTGTTTCATTAACGACGTGCAACAAAAAAAGAGTTTGATGGTGTGTGCCTGTCAAGGCAGGCCCGCGCATGGGTGGTACCGAAATTGGTAAGGTTTTTTTTTTTTTTTTTCAATTAATTACTCTTTTTATATGTTCATTTTTCAAAAAAGGTATTATCTTTATATTAATACTCCTCTTTTTTATTTTATTTAGAGAGCCTCAGTTAAATGATAATTATTTTTTGGTTGTGTTTTTAATTCACAAATATGTTTTTCTAATTCATTCATGGTTTTTCTTTGTATAGATGAATTATATTTTTAAAAATAAAAATATTTTTTTCAGATAATATTTATAATATGTGTAGTATTGTATAATATTTTTTTTTATCCAATCAATATAATGTATTTCTCTATTTCTATTATCGTTTGATTGAATAAAAAATATTGCAATAAAACAACTTTAGCAAAATAGCCAAATAAATATCATGTTGTGATATTTTATATCTTGATCTATACTTGTGTCTCAGTTTTTCAAGTTTTAGTCTTAGTTACCATTAATAATTATTTATTCATTTATTTATTAACACATATAATTTTTGATTTATTCGATTACATGTATGCATAAATTTTGTAATTTGCCCATTTATTTTTTAAACTATAAAAATATATTGAAAAAACATATATATATACAATTTTTTTTTATAAGAAATAGATATCTAACATGTGGTGAAGCGTGTCATGTAATTAGTTGGTGATCTAACTACACCTTCAATTTTGATAGATTGGTAAATTGGGTTTTGTCACGAAAACAATTATTAACCTTCTTTTCTCCCCACCAGAGAGATATTATGTTATAAATAAAATTGATTACAAAATTTAGAATATTTTTATAAATAAAATATTAATGATGAGACTTAATATATTTAGTAATATAGTAACAAGATGTTTTTTAAAAATACTTTTAATTGAGAATTTAGTAAAATGATATTTTTTAAAAAAAAATTATAATATTTGTATATCAAAATCATAAAAAAAAACTTCTGAAAAAACATTAGTTTGATTTTTTTTTTCAAGTGAAAAACAGTTTAAAACAGTTTTAATTTTTTTTTAAAACAAATTAACCACGTTACTAAACACACTATAAACTCAAAACTTGCAAATTGAATGAGTTTTTTCCTCGCCTTTAACCCAAGCTCTTGGAAACATTTTATTTGTATTTTTTTGTCTTAATTTTGTGATTTTTTATAATAAAAAACAAATTATAAAATAAATAATAATAATTAGAATATTAGTTTTAAAGTTTTACACTTGGATGGTAAGTAGTAATGACCAACAAACTTTCTTCAACAATGTTTATGTTTATTTTGAGAGTATTTGGAAGTGTGGTTATAGTTATTTTTCGCATGGAAATATATCAAAAAATATTTTTTTTAAATTATTTAACATCAACATATCAAAATGATCTAAAAACATTAAATAAACAAACTTGAAGCAAAATAATTTTATTCTTACAAAAACAACACAAGCTCTTCCAAAGACAAGTTGAATGTCACTTGTTCTTATTCTGGATAGCTCCATTATCAATTAATAAAAGAATAAAGCAAGCTTATAGAGTATGTGTTTTTAGATTCAAACTAAGTGGATGTTTAGTATTGTGGGTATGAGTGAGACTGATAAAAACTAATATGTTTTGTGTTTTTTTATCTATTAATCATATCAACAAATTGTATGGGACCCACAATTCGATACCTTCATACTACAGTTTATGAAAAGTAAAAAAAATAAATGCTTTTCATAGCTGAATTTTACTATCACCATCAAACACCATTTTAAGAAATTAATGTTGGAAAATTAATTCTAACTTAAACCCTCTCATTTGCGCCTTTACCAACTGTATCAATAAAAATCAGTGCTCCCTTTCTCTTTCATTCTTCTGTGTCTATAAACCAACTCAACTAATCATGTTTCTCTTCCCTCACATCTGCGTCTCTCATCACTTCAATTTCAACAAAAATCATTACTCCCCTTCTCTATCATTTATCTGCATAAAACCAACTCAATAGATCCCCATTGCTCATAAACCAAACTCAACTCTTGTTTCTCTTCCCTCACATCTGCGCTCTTCACTAACTTCTACAACAGATCCCCACTGCACCTATTTCTTTTTCAAGGCAACAAGATCCGTGCACCACCCCACAAAAGTAAGCTCTTTTTCCTGTCATTTGTTAGTTTTTCTCTCATTTGATGTTTTTTTCATGTTATTCCCTTGGATTTATACTCTTACCTGTTTTGCGAACTCGATAATGTCTTGGATTTTTTAAGTTATTAGAGTTAGGATGCTATATTATGGTTGTGATAAGATTTGAGCTCTTGCTATAAACCCATGTTTCCTATGTAATTAAAATGCAATCAACATAAAATTTGAGTTCCTTTCTAAACAAAACATGATATTACCAACCATTCAACTTAGTTGAACAGTTGCAAGCATTAACGAGCTCATGGACATGTAAGTCTTGAATTTCACCACACTAGTAAATCTAATAATAATATAGGTACACTATTCATGGGATTAAAGAAAAGAATCAAACCCTCTAGTGAAAGAGCAAGTTTATTCATAGTTGATGGGCAACTTACATAATTAAACAAGTTAACAGTGGAAAGTCAAATGGGTAATCAAACCCTTTAATTTATAATTTGAATTGCATCTAAGGATTCAATTTAGTTTGCCCAAATGATTGAAATTGGTGAGTTTAAATTGCAAAATGCTTTAGTTTAAAGATTTCTTTGTGTTGCTAGCAATCAAACAAGTTGTCTAATTGGTGAATTTTGTTCATCCATCGTTTTTGCCAATTCCAGAATATTATCTACCATTTCTTTTAAAGTATGTTCTGTCAATGTTTAAAAAACAATAAGAGCTGTGAAATTAAAAGTAAGATTCTTGGAACCCATTATCTGTGAAAAATAAGAGCTGCTTGTGAGAAATGCACACATGTATGGCATCTCACTGTTAGGATTAATAGACTAGAAATTGCCCTAATCTCAGAAAGTTGTTGCAATTTTAGTCATTGCAACAAAATATAGAGGAAAACTTTAGGTGATATCTTTTTTTTGTATTTGATGAAACACGCCACACCACTGAAACTAGCTAGTTTTTTATGGGGTTGGAGTCCTGAAAAAAAATCATTTTATGGAAGAACTTGTAGTCTTAGTGGTCTTCCCTGCATATTCCTAGCAAGTTTTTCGATGAGTATAAATTCGTTACTAAATTCAAAGAGCAACGTCCATGTTTAATTTTTTTAAGTAGCCCATTTGAGGTTCCTTTGCTCTATAATTCAAAATATATAGAAAGCAATGTAAAACTTACTTTAAAACTTGAAGCAAAAGGTAAAAAAAAAGTATAATTACATTATAGGTTATTTCCCTCATGCACCTAATATAAGAATGTTTTGGAATGATTTTAGTACATAATATAATTTGGAAAACATATTATGGAACTGTATGCCTTGATTTACTTGACTAACACACACTATGAGTTTCCAAACATGCATGGCTTTGGAATTATAGACCAACAAGTTAGGTACTTGAGTTTTAATGCATCCATATCAATAAATCAATTTGAGAAAGCATTATGAATATAGGGTTGGTGTACTAAAAATAGTTTTTTTCTATGAAAATTGGTGGGTTTTGTGTGACATTTAAACCCTTATTTACGTTGTAAAATACATGTTGTTTATTGATATTTTGTTAAAACATTGCATGAACGAGTTAGTTACTTCATAGTATTTAATGTTTGTTTTAATGTTGATTTGTTTTTGTTTTCAAAGTTTTACAAGATATCATGAGCAATATTGAATCTATGAATAAGGCTGCTTGGAATAAAGAAATATTGCATATATTTTATGATAGATGCATTAAGACCATTGCCATGGGAATGAGACCGAATACTCAACTAAATAGTGACATGTATTTATTTTGTGCAGTAAATTAGAGGAGCTAAAAAATTCACACATACTGGTATCGAGCCATCTTTGAAGTTAAAGTTTGATAGAATATACTCTAAAGTAATCGCTATTAGACAGTATGCATAGGCACCATTGTTGGGCGCACTTAGTGGCAATGAAGTTGATTTGGGCACAAGCAATGTCAATATAAGAGACGTTGATTTGGAAGAAGAAAGTGAAGATTCAAAAGAGGATGTCCTTATGATTTTTGCAAATGATATTGCTCGAAGGGATAATGGGGTGCATATATCAAGCAGTAGCAACACAAGGAGTTGTAGCAAAAGAAAAGAAAGAGATCACCATGAATCAAAAGCTGGAAAGAAAAGGTCATCCAAAATTAGCGTTCAAATGTTTTAAAAGTGGGATCAGCTTATTGAAAGCATGTTAATTAAGTGTGATTCCACTTCTACGTGTATGGATCAGTCAGGCTGTAGTATTCTTGAAGTTATGGTTGAGCTTCATTCAATACTTAGAGTGTCGGTTGATGATGATTTTCATGACTTCACTACAGAGTATCTCGGTTTGTGAAGAAAGAAAATAATGTGGTATAGCATGGGAAGTCCTAAATAGAAATTGAAATGGCTTCAACGAATGTATACGCAGAGTAAAAATGCATAATTACAATGGCATAACTTTGTTTCAGTGTTCGGTTTTTATATTTCACTTAGATTGTAATATAAAAAATTATTTGTTGAGCGCCAATTTATCTTTTATGAATTTTGTATCAAGTGATTGTAGTGTTTTAAAATAACTTATTTTTCGTAAACATATCATATTATGTTTAAAGGTTATTAATTATCATAAATGTTTTTTCTCATTGTTTTGTTATGAATATTTGTTTATACTAATGAATAAAAATAATGTTAAGAATATTAAGCACATGATACTGTTTATAAACCAAACTTATGTTAAATGTAATTGTCCATAAATAAATGGACTCTTTGATATTTTATAAAAAAACAAAAAAAAAGTGATAAATATATGGAATATTGAATAAGTGATAAAAAATGAAAAAATAATAATTGAGATCTCAAAAAATTGATAAAAACAAAAATGGGAAATGCTCACATTTATCTTCAATATTTTAGAAAAAAAATTGATAATTGGAATCTTGAATAATTGATAAAAAAAAATGATAATTGAAATGTTGAATAATTTATAAAAATAGAAAAGAAAATGCTCACATTTATCTTCAATAATTTAGAGAAAAAAAATGATAATTGGAATCTTGAATAATTGATAAAAAAATAACAAAAAAAATTGATAAATAGGATCTTGGATATTGATAAAAAAAAAAAGGAAATGTTAACATTTATCTTCAATAATATTGAAAAAAAATGATAATTGGGATCTTGAATAATTGATAAAAATAAAAAAGTAAATGACATGGAATCTTAAACAATTTATATAAAACAAAAAGGGGATAATTAGGATCTTGAATAATTGATAAAAAAAATGACATGGAATCTTGAATAATTTATAGAAAACAAAATAGTGATAATAGGAGTCTTGAATAATTGATAAAAAAAAAATATAATTGGAATTTGAATAATTGATAAAAACAAAAAAGAAAATGACATGGAATCTTAAATAATTTATAGAAAACAAAAAAGTGACGATTAAGATCTTGAATAATTGATAAAAACTAAAAAAAAAATGACATGGAATCTTGAATAATTGATTAAACAAAAAAGGTAATGATATGAAATCTTGAATAATTGATAAAAACAAAAAAGGTAATGACATGGAATCTTGAATAATTTATAGAAAACAAAATAGTGATAATTGGAGTCTTGAATAATTGATAAAAAAAATATGATAATTGGAATTTGAAATAATTGATAAAAACAAAAAAGAAAATGACATGGAATCTTAAATAATTTATAGAAAACAAAAAAGTGACGATTGAGATCTTGAATAATTGATAAAAACTAAAAAAAAAAATGACATGGAATCTTGAATAATTGATTAAACAAAAAAGGTAATGATATGAAATCTTGAATAATTGATAAAAACAAAAAAGGTAATGACATGGAATCTTGAATAATTTATAGAAAACAAAAAAGTGATAATTGAGATCTTGAATAATTGATAAAAAATAAAAATATAATAATTGAGATCTAGAATAATTAATGAAAACAAAAAGGTAGCATGTTGTTTGTATTTTCAGGAGAATATGATTTGGTTGATATCGGTTATCCTAATAAGTATGAGTATTTAGATCCATATAAAAGTAAGAAGTATCATGTACAAGATTTTCGGTGTAGTGGACAATCAAGTGCCCGAGAAAAAGTATTTAATTGTGCACACTTAACTCTATGTAAAATGATAAAATGTTCTTTCGGAGTATGGAAGCGAAGGTAAAGAATTTTACAAAACATGTCAGTTTATCGATACAAAATGCAAGTTGAGATTGTTGTTGCATCGATGACACTACATAGCTATATTAGAAGAAGATCGCAAAATGATGTTATTTTTGTTGAATATGATCATAATCCCAATTATATTCTGGATGATTTTTTTTACCAGATATTGTAGCTCACGCAAATAGTTAGGGATTGCAGAAGCCTTCACGTATAAATTTTGTTTGTAATGGCATTACAGGTAGTTTAATATGAGAATAAAAACAAGTGTCTGATTTGAATTATTAATTATATTGCACTATTATTATTATTAAATCTACAACATTTAAAAAAAAAAATGTGTATGTATGTCTTTTAAAATAATTTAACAAGTTGATAGCAATATAAAAAAACATGGTAACCAAACACATGAAACTATCTTTTATTAAACCTCAAAGTCAACCACAATTTTACTCAAACATTTCAATTTCAATTCTAAACCTTAATTAAAAGTTTTTTTATAGAATTATTTTTTTATCTTTAACCAGAACAAAACCATAATACCAAACAGAACTTAATTGTTTGAATGGCATTTTATAGCTAATTTAGTTTGATTATTTTGGGAACATGACACGAAAGCTTTCTCCTTTGAAAGTGGGCTGGAGGTTGCTTATAAAAGCAGAGCAGGATATGATTTCCTCGAGGTAAAAGTTGTGGTTCATCCCACCTTTCTTGGCTTGGCTTGTGCTATGAAGCAAGTGTTGCCAACTTTTCATCACATGAACAATCAGTAATGGAGATTGCCTTCACTGTATATTTTGGGAGGCTGGGAGGCATCTGCTGGTGATTTTCTCTTGTTGACAAAGTCATCACAAACATGGTAACATCAATTTTTTTAAAGAAGAAAAAAACAAGACTTTGTTTCAACTTTTTTTAAAAAAGAATAATGCCTTCACTCAAGTTATCTGTCCAGGCTGTAACCCGGGCCTTGGGCCGATACAGGGAACGGACAAGTTCAATCGCACTAGAGAAGACCCGGATGTCATCACTGCACCAAAATCAGTAGTGATAGAATGTTAATACCCGTTACAAAAAGAGGCGACAGCATTTTTCCCATTCGAGTCATTAACTTGGCTGTTGTAATCATGGCATGACAATGATTAAGTAGCAACCATGGAAAAGCTCACGTCAACCTGAAAATAAGCATGGCATTGTTCTGGTTCCAAGATTCTGTCAGTTTTAAGAAAGCTCCGATAGGCAGCCACAGCTCTGAATAGTCCTATGCATTATAGTTCTCTCTTAACTGGTTGGATCCGCAAAGATACAAATATCATGCAAATTACCATTGTGGACCAAGTTGACGTTGCTTGAATTGAGGTGCTGCAACGTTATGCTTATCATTCCCTCTATACACCCAGTCTTGATGCTTCAACCTGCTCTTGTTCAATCCTGCAAGAAAACATATGATACCACATATGAAAAGTAATCAGTAAGGTTTTAAATAATCTTTCCATATCAAAATACAAGATACAAATAGCAGATACATAAATCGTTGGTAATATATCTTACCTGCTTCAGATAAAACTCAAACCAAGGTATTCTGTCATTGCAAGAAAGGAACATTTTCAAGATATGTGTGCGCAGTATCATGATGCTATATTTCTTCCAGAAAGTATGCAACGATGGCTGCTCCGGTTAAAATTCATTTATCCTCGTCACTGCTTGCAAGGAGGCTACTGACCACCAACACAATGGTAAAGGCCAAGTTTATTTCCTTGATAATCAGGACAGCAAGTTGATAACCGTCAGTAGAACCTAGAGTTCCAGATGGGCACCTCCACCAAACACCTGGCAAGGACTTGTTAGACAACATCACGAAACTATTTTGAAATTCTATCAGAAATTACCAATTCTTAAAGTCTCGCTCCTCTAAGTTGAATGTCAAAGAAAAATTCATAACCCAAATCATATAGTTTGTGCCTGTAAACTCTATTTTTGGAATGGCAAAATCCTATCTTAGAAGAGAATAATTGTTGTAGAATATATGGAAATGAGAAAGATGAACTGGAAAGCAAACTTGCAATTTCAAGCACACTTTCCATTGCAAAGTGGAATGAGAGCGAGGGAGTAATTTACTATCTGGGAACAGGAATTAATTGACCATCATTCAAAGCAAAAAACAGAGGAGAAAAGGCTGGTTACGATTAAGCCAAGTCAATCCAAAACCAGCAACTTATAGCAGATCAAACCAAGCTCGCATAAAAAAAGGAAGGATTCAAACACAATTAAAGGAACTTAAAAAAAATGTTTTCTCAGCTGAGTTTTTCAAATGGTAAGCATAATCATTAAGAAATTGACTGCAATGAACAATGCACTAAGTATAAATGCGAGCATATATACTTCCATAATCACATCATTCAACTTGCTAATATCACATGCTAAAAGTTATAAGCTGACATGCTTCAGCATTTTCACGACAAGCTTAAAAATCTTCTAACTTAAAAAAGTTAAATCTTTCAGGCAAATTTATCAGGAAAACTTGTACCGAAGCATTATTTTTACCATATGGAAACCTGATAGGACCTATTTCAGGGTTCCTAGAATTTCACAAAGAGGTGAAACTAGAAAACCTGCTTATTGAACTTAAAAGTATCTATAAACAATACATACCTCTGGAAAAATCATATGCAAGACTTTAGGATCCCCACAAGCAGAAAATAGCCACCGTCATCTACTGGATCCCAATTTCAAATGCAAGGACTATAACTTGCCAGCCAAATTGCTCCCTAGCATTTCAAACTAGTAGTTTTGCACTGTCCTTGCAGGACTCCAGATCTCCCGAGAGGATAGTCTCTTGTTTACAGTCAACCACTTCCAATACAGCTGAAATGCCCTTTCAGGTTCCTTCATTTTGCAGTACTGCTTAATTAGTATTTGAAATGGAACATGATCAATTAGTAAACCAGATTTCAATAACTTGGCTAAAAGTTCCTCGGCCTCCTTAAAGTTATACTTCACACAGTAACCTCTAATTAGCTCAGTGTAAGTTATCATGTCTGGATTACATCCCCCTCTAAGCATTTCATCATATAATTGAAGAGCATAATGAATGTGTCCCGCATTAGACACTGCACCGATCAAAAGATTGTAAGTAACCACATCCGGAAAAAGACCCTTTAAAAGCATCTCCTTTTTCAGAAAACAAGCATACAAAATGTTTCCTATTTTTACTTGTGCATGAATCAAAGCATTGTACGTGAACACATTTGGTACAACACCAAAAGACAACATTCGATCTCTGATGGAAAATGCATTACCAATATCTCCACATCTCCCATAACCATCAATTATGAGGTTCCACACAAGAGGCTCGGGTATCAATGATTTCTCTAACATACAGTTAAGATAACCATTAGCCTTATCTACATCCCTGCAAACACATAAGCCTTGAATTATTAATTTATATGAAACCTCATCCGGAGCAACTCCCATTCTTAACATCACATCATGTATGTAACAAGCCTCATCAAGCCTTCCACTCTTGCAAAGACTAGATACAAGAGTGTTATATGTGAAGACATCAGGCAGTAGACCTCTTTTAAGCATTTGACAAGAATAACTATATGCAAGTTTCATGTCTCTGGCTAAACAGAATCCGTGGATAAGAACATTATATGAGATAACATCCATCGGGGTACTCTCCTCCAACATTGAATCCCAGATACCAAGCGCCTCAACTATATCTCCACTCTTGATAGAACCATCCATTAGTATAGTTGAGGTGATAACATTTGATGCTGCCTTTTTATCATCATCTAGTATCTTTCCAAGAAGCTTCTTACCTTCAGTTAAAAGGTCCTTCTTGCAGAGTGCATGCAAAAGTGTGTTGAAAGTAACTCTATTTGGTTTGGTACCACTATTAGCCATAGAAGCAAAAAGATGTAATGCTTTATCAACGTTATCAAGAAGACAATAACCTTTGATAAAAGTATTATATGTGGCACAGTTGGGAGATGGACCCTTGTCTAGCATCTCCCTTATAAGCCAATCTGCCTTCTCCAACTTCCTCATGTTGCACAGTCCATTCACCATATAATTGTGTGTCAGCACATCGGGAACAAAACCCTTCTGAATCATTTTACTCCTTAGCCATAAAGCTGGTCCCAGCTTACCCCCCAGACACAAATCCTTGATTATAGCTTCATTTCCTGCACAATTAGCATTCAGCGCAGATCCTGTAATGCCTTTCTTCACCAAAGAGATATCATCCCTGTAAGACTTAGAGAAACAAAAAATATATAAATAACTATGTTCTGATTCTCAAACTATTATCACTTGCAACTCATGTAAACTAATCACCAACAAAACATTCAGCTCAAATGACCAAAAGCTATCATTCAACAATCAGTCACACCCATATAAAAGGCTGACAAATTGAAGTCTAAAAGACATGGGAAAAAAAATACTTTTCAAATTAAACAAGATTTAAAGAAACAGCCCAGTAATTACATCCACTACATTTATCATTTATGAATTATCCACTTGCAACCTGTATAAACTATCACCGAGACACCAGCACAGCATTCAGCTCAAATGATCAAAAGCTCTCATTCAACAATCAATCCCCACCCCATATGACAAGTTCACTACAGACATGAAAAAGCTAGACTCCAAACAATACATTTCAACTAAACAAGGAAATTTATGGAAACAGTCCAATAACTACATCCATCGCATTCATTATGTATCCAAGTAGCATTTTCTGCTTTACAAAAATACCAAGGCATGTATAGAGAATTTTACATCTTGGGTTGCACAACATCATCTAAAAGACAATACACAGCAAAAGTACCCTCCAAACTAAGCTTTTAAAATACCGTAGATTTATATAGCAAACATCCACACTCCAAATTATAGTTCAAATTCCAGCAAAAGCTGACCTCATCGATTTCAAACGATCCAAACTACCCTTAAGCAACGAGTCCAGTACATTAAAAACTAGTGGGTCCCCTCCACCATCGAATTGCTTGTTATTCGAGAACTCATCACCAACAACAACATCCATGCCTTGCCCACGAGTCCTCCTTCACATTTCCCAACATTTTTCTTATTACAAAACATAATAACATAAAAATAAATCCTAAACATTAACATCAACAAAAACAGCATTACCTTAAATCTGGATCCAAAACGGGCTCACAGGATAAGATTCCACAGAATAAATTCGCAACATTGTGCTTGAAACTCTCAATGGTTTTTTCAAAAAATCGAAGAAGCAAAACCTGTGCTGATACTGTCGTTGTCGATGATTCTCCACAAGACATGCATAACTATAACATAAACTCAAGAAGTCAAATTTAAAGAGAGAGAAAACAACGAAGAAATGATTAAAGAAGATTAGTGAGAACTCACAGCCATGTTTTTATGCTTCTCCTCTATCTCTTTCGGTATAAATTACTGCTTCAAATGAATCAAAACAAATAAAAAAAACCATCAATCTTTTTGAAGGGTTAAAGGCAAATGTGCAGCTGTTTTTGTCCAAAAACCCTCGCTCTTTCACTCAGCCTCCCTGGATGCTCTGTGATTGTTGAGCTTGAGCTATGGGTACTGTTCTGGGTCTGACCCAGTTATTTGTAGGCTTGGTGCAGGTGAGCCCAAATCAATATTTTCCCATCTTTTCTTACTACTGGTTCACTTTATAAAAGTAAGAGTTTTTTCAATAAATATTGATAGATACCCTTGAAGTTTATACAATTTCTATAAAATATGCGTTTCGATTAAGGGAAAAATCTGATTCATGGTGAAGTTTGGAGTTGAATAGGTTTTAAATTCAAAATTAATCAGTTTTATGGTTAACTTATTAAAATAGTCCAGGTTTTAAAAAAAAAATTATATTCTAATAATACCCAAATAAAAAATAAAAAGAATGTATTTCAATTCATTGTTTATCGTTTGATTAACGATTTTGCCTTGTCATTTCAATTAATAAAGTTACAAGCGTCACACTACGCAAAAAATAATTTTAGCGTGGCAACCACATTAACGTGTGCTAGTGCTATAGTAAAACTCATCATGTTACTCATTGTTAAATATTATTTTATATTTACATTTATAATTAAAAATACGGTAGCTGGAATAGCTCAGTTGGTTAGAGCGTGTGGCTGTTAACCACAAGGTCGGAGGTTCAAGCCCTCCTTCTAGCGCTAAATATTTTGTTTTGTTTCTGTCACCGACAAAACAACGGGGCACCGCTTCCAATTCTAGAATCCAGAGATATGCTAGAAAATGTTATTATTATTCAGAGACCAGTGACGTGCGGGATTTTTGTTTACAGAAACTAATGTTATTTTCCCCGAAGGTTGGAGGATTGTATAAAATTGAGCCACAAACTTCTTCTGGGAATGAATATGTGGCTGGATTATTAAAAATCAATGAAACTATAACTTTCATCAGACAAAAGCATGGGATTTGAACATGCGTGGGAAAAGAAGAACAAATTGTCCATTACTCTAACCAGTTTGATACATAGGCCATTGCTGATACACATATACCCATCTTTTATTAGACAAAAGCCAGGCTGAGACACCATTAATCTGTTCGCACATTGGATGCCATGGTATAGAAGCCAGTTAGCCTGCTGGGCCACTGGCAAATATAGCTGTCTTTATTATAAAACTTAAGTTGGGATAATTCAGAGACATCACATTGGTCTTCTCGATTAGACTCCAAACTTGTTTGTTAAAAGAAAAGGGAAAACAAACATGGGAGCGATTATTTGCTGCTTGGAGAATTGCTTTCCCTCAGCTCACCAAGAAAGTAAATGGTCACATCACAGTCTGAAATATGCAGCGATGCATCGCTACCGCAGTGACAACACCTTTTGAAACTGGGTTTTGTGTGTGAACCGTTGTGGTAAAAAAAATCGGAATCTGATGGGATAAGGCTCGACTTCCTTTTCAAAGAAATTGAAATTCTAGTAAATGATGTTTGCTTTTGCTAGCTTAGAAGGGAAGAAAGAAACCTATGAATAAACTGTAGGCTGGGGATGTTGCTTTTGCATCTGATTCCATCCGTATTCCCCTCCTCCTTCGTTCACTTGGTTGCTGCACTTGCACTAGATGCTTGATTAAGATGGCCATTGTTCTTGAAACCTTCCGTAAGCAATCTTAATGACTTTAGGGGCGTAAATAATTCCCATCCAAACTCAAAAAAAGAATGATTCATGGAGTCACTTGATTAGCTTGCTCTTGTAAATGTTGGAATATTTCTTATGAGAACTCGAAAGGAAAGAACACAAGGCATTTCTTGGGGAAGACAATTATCCCAAAAACCATCATGAGAGCAAAGCTCTTTTGCTTCGGTACATGAAATTAAGACATTCCATTGCTTTTTTCGATGCACTATATATACATCATGTCATAGATCATAAGAAGTATCATCAAAGCATAAGCTCCCGTTTCATTTCACCTCTTTTCTCAACCAATCAATTATTCCCTCTATTGCATATTCCCAAATTTGTAATCCTTTTATTTCGATTTTATCCTCTCTCGACCATTCCTTATTTCTGAATAATATGGCTGATGCTCTTGTTTCCGTAGTCTTGGAGCAGTTGAGCTCAATAATTGCTCAGAAGGTTCAAAAGGAAGTGGGGCTCGTCGCTGGTGTCAAGAACGAGGTTCAAAAGCTTGAAAGCAATTTTCAGGCCATCCAAGCTGTGCTTGCCGATGCAGAGCAAAGGCAGTTGAAGGAAGAATCCATCAAACATTGGATGGGTCAGCTGAAAGACGTATCTTACGACATGGACGACGTATTGGATGAGTGGAGCACTGCAATTGCGAAATCACAGATGAAGGTGAATGAGCATCCCCGCAAGACTATTAAGAAGGTATGCTCCTTCATGATCTTCTCTTGCTTTTGCTTTAGAGAAGTTCGTTTGCGTTGCCATTTTGCTCGTAAGATACAAACACTGAATGGCAGAATAGATGGCATTGTGAGTGAGAAAAATACGTTCGACTTTAAATTATCTGAAGGGGAAATTAAACTGCCTGAACATAAAATAACCGCTTCTGTTATAGATGCAACAGAAATTAAAGGTAGAGAAACGGATAAAGGCACGATAGTGAAAATGTTGGTGAGTGAGAGTAGTGATCAAGAACCAGCCCTCCGTACAATCTCTCTAGTAGGGATGGGAGGGATAGGAAAGACAACCCTCGCTCAACTAGTTTATAATGATCACGAGGTGGAGACCCATTTTGGGAAGAGAATATGGGTTTGTGTATCAGAACCCTTTGATGAGATAAGGATTGCCAAGGCAATCCACGAAGGTCTCATTGGGTCTGCACAAAATTTAAACACATTGCAGACTTTGCTAGAAAAAATACAAGAATCAATTAGCGGAAAGAGATTCTTGCTTGTCCTAGATGATGTGTGGAATGAAGATTCCACAAAGTGGGAGCAACTGAAAAACTCCCTCAAGCGTGGTTGTTTGCCTGGAAGTAGATTTTTGGTGACAACACGTAAGAGGAAAGTTGCAAATAGCATGGGCTCCTCATCCACTGACATTTTAGTACTAGGACTGCTCTCTCCAGATGAATGCTGGTCACTATTCAGTCAGTTTGCATTTTTTGAAAAAAACAGTAGAGAGAGGGAAAATTTAGAAGAAACTGGTAGAAAAATTGCAGAAAGGTGTAAAGGCTTGCCTCTTGCTGCAAAGACTCTAGGAAGTCTTTTGCGCTTCAAAAGAAGCAGAGCAGAGTGGGAAAGTGTCTTGAACAACCATGTTTGGGAGATAGAAGAAGCTGAGGACAAACTTTTGGCTCCTTTATGGTTGAGCTACCGTGACTTGCCCACTAAAATGAGACCGTGCTTCTTATATTGTGCAGTCTTTCCAAAAGACTACACATTTGAGAGGGATACTTTGATCAAACTGTGGATGGCACAAGGTTTCCTTCGGGAAACACAAAATCAAGAGATGGAAGTAACGGGTGGCGAGTGCTTCGAAGCTTTGGCTGCTCGCTCTCTCTTACAAGATTTTAAGAAAAACAAGGATGATGGTAGGATTATCGAATGTAAGATGCATGATATGGTGCATGATTTTGCTCAATCCATGACAAAAATTGAAATTTTTAGTTTAGAGATTGATGGAGGTCCGGCGGAGTCGAAGATAGGCTCTATTTCTAGAGATGCCCGGCACTCAATGGTGGTGTTTAGAAATGATGATGCCTGCTCATTTCCTGCAACAATCCATAGTTTTAAAAAGCTTCGCAGCCTGATTGTTGATGGTTATCCTCAATCGATGAATGCAGCCTTGCCTCACTTAATAGATAATTTGAGTTGTCTAAGAACATTGAAGCTAAGAAGATGTGGAATAGAAGAAGTCCCATCCAACATAGGAAAGTTGATACACCTGAGGCATGTTGACTTGTCTAGTAATGATATCAAGGAGTTACCTGAAGAGATGTGTGAATTGTATAACATGCAAACTTTAGATGTCTTGGGTTGTAGTAAACTTGAAAAGCTGCCTGACAACATTGGAAAACTAATCAAATTAAGACATCTCAGTGTTGGCTATTGGGATGACTCGTGGTTTGTAAAGATGAGAGGATTTGAGGGGTTAGGTTGTTGTCTTCGGGAATTAGATGAGTTCCATGTGAGTGGTAGTGGTGAAGGGTCTAATATTGGGGGTTTGAAAAACTTGAACCACCTTCAAGGATCTCTTAGGATAAAATGGCTGGGAGATGTGAAAGATCCAGATGAGGTTAAGAAAGCTAAACTGAAGAGCAAGAAAAACCTCACTCGGTTAGGTTTAATGTTTCGGTCGAGGAGAGAGAGGAGGATAATTCGCGATGATGAAATCCTTGAAGCCTTAGAACCACCTCCAAACATTGATTCGTTGGAGATAAGAAATTACCAAGGAATCATCCAAGTGCTTCCTAGTTGGATTAATAAACTAAGGGTTGTTGAACTCCGAAAATTGGGGAAGATTGAGAATCTGCCTCCCTTGGGGAAGTTGCCTTTTCTTGAAAAATTAATTGTACATGGGATGGAAAGCGTGAGAAAGGTGGGGAGTGAATTCTTAGGAATGGAAGCTGCCGCTGCTAATGATAGTGACATTGCATTCCCCAAGTTGAAAACTCTTCATTTTTGGAGTTTGAAAAACTGGGAAGAGTGGGAAGGAGAAGGGAGGCGGAATGAAGACAAAACAATAATGCCATCTCTTCGTTCCTTGTGGATTTGGCGTTGCCCGAAACTGAAAGCACTTCCGGATTACATCTACCAGTCAACAACTCTAGAGAAGCTGCGAATCATTGAGAGCCCAATTCTAGAAGAACAATTCAAAGAAGGGAGAAAGGGCTGGCCCAACACCTCTCATACTCCAAACATCACATTTAAGGTAATTATGACATGTTTTGGTTACACGCGCCATCGCGGGAGGAAGACCACACGTCGGCGCATCGAGAACAACTCCGGTAGCCCATTTCTGGTCACCGTATGACTCTGCACGCGCCACCTCAATAGGGCGTGAGGCGAAAAACTGTCTGGCGCGTGCGACTCACGCCCTGACAGACACCGAATTAAAAATTTGAAAAATAAGGTCAATTACCGTTCTAACCCTGTACCCAACTCAATGTTTTTGTCTTATTCGGGGCTATAACCGTATTTAGCCATTTCAGAAAATATTAAAAAAAACCAAAAATTGCGGCGGACTGGACCGGACCGGACCGGTCCGAATGCGCACAATTACACCGGTGTCCCTGAGCCGGAGGCGTAGTTTTGTCTTATTATAGGGGGCGAAATCGGTAATACATTGTTCACAACTAATTATTTTTTTAAAAAAGGACAGAAAAAGGAAAAACCGAAAATAGCCCCAGTTGACTAGGTTATTTTGACGCGCGGATGAAGGAGAAAATCGGGCGCACACTGCCGCAATCCACAGGAGAATTAGAGACAATGCACAGTGTTTCAAACAGTAAAAACCTACGCGTTTTATATGTTAGTTAATTTCCAAAATCCAGATAGTGATGGACTGAAATGTGTATATTTGGACAGTTCCGAACTTGGTCTTGATGCCATCCTTCCGTGTAGAGGAGGTGTAGGAGGTCATATATGCTAGCAAACAAAACCATTTATCAAGGACACTCAGCTTTACCTCTCAACTGGGTCCTAATTTTAAGCAGCCAATCTTGATATATCAAAGACACCATGTTTGAACAAGTTGTGTCGAGCGTCATGTGTCTGATAAAGCTAAGAGCTCGGGGAATGCAGCAAAACTCATGACCCCAGCTCTTCCATGTAGCGACTCCTTCCAAGTCCTTCATGTTTACCTGGCATCTGCAGCAGCAACTTGCAAGAAACGTGGGCCAAATAGCTTTAAATCAAACACTTGTTGTGGTCCTGTAGTACCCAGAGATGTCTTCTGGGGAATCTTAGGAAAAAGAGCGTGCGACATTACAGATAAAAGCTGTCCATGAGGGCGATTTAATGAAATATGCAACCAAAACTGCTGAGATACATGGAATTACAACCTAACCCATTTATGTTATTCAAAGAGAACAATAATACAGGATAAACCCCCCTTTTTTTTTATTCCACTCATACATTACATATTGTAAAACTGAGATTTTTCAGAAATTTTAGCAACCAAAACTGAGTATTTTCCTTTTTTGGGGGACATAAAAGAGGTATGACCGGGTTCTCGAAAATATCCAAAATTTTAACTTTGATTTTTCTACCAACACCAATCTTTTATTTTATTTTTGTTATTTTTGAGTAAATTTTAAGGAATAACCCAGAAATTGGATTATGATACCAATTTTAAGGTGAGCAAGTATTTGAAAGGAGGTCCTCTATGATATGGAGAAAAAGAACTTGAGATAGATATTGTAAATTTTAGATTCGAGTTAGGATGTATTTATTTTATTAAAGTTAAAGAGAGATAATTTTACTCATTTAACTTATATTATAAAAAATAAATAAAAAAATAGGTTTCCTCAAATAATTAAAATGTTTGAAAGAAGTGGAACACCGGTCCAATTATACACTAGGATATGTGCCTAGTATTTTCATACATGATAATTTTTTAGAATAACTTTTCTTTAACATCAATAAATAAAAAATATCTAAACAAAATATCTAAAAATCCTTAGCTTGAAGTGAGAGTTCAGAACACGATTAAAGTTGCAAGCAAATTCCTGCCTTGCTGGACCAGTAAGCTGGTACCAATTTCATATCTCAAACAAGTGGTCCAAATTGGACCAACAACGCATGCGACCCTCCTCCTTTTATTTTTCCTTTTTACCGCTTTATTTAATCATTAAAAAAAACAAAACTAACGTCAGCAAACGCGTTGTCAAAAGTTTGAGTCAAAATTTCCACAAGAGGTTGTCGCATCTTCTTACGGTCTTTTCGAAGAACTTTCACGCATTCGTCCCTGGCTTTGCCTCCCTTTCTCTCTCCGTCTATCTTGCTCTCTGTCCAAACTACTCTTCCTTTGCCTTTTTTAAATATAAATCATGCCATAGATCATTAGAAGTATCATCAAAGCATAACCTCCCCTTTCATTTCTCCGCTTTATCTATTGCATGTTCCCAAATTTGGAATCCTTTTATTTCGATTTTATCCTCTCTCGACCATTCCTTAGTTCTGAATAATATGGCTGATGCTCTTGTTTCCGTAGTCTTGGAGCAGTTGAGCTTATTAATTGCTCAGAAGGTGCAAAAGGAAGTGGGGCTGGTCGCTGGTGTCAAGAACGAGGTTCGAAAGCTTGAAAGCAATTTTCAGGCCATCCAAGCTGTGCTTGCCGATGCAGAGCAAAGGCAGTTGAAGGAAGAATCCATCAAACGTTGGATGGGTCAGCTGAAAGACGTATCTTACGACATGGACGACGTATTGGATGAGTGGAGCACTGCAATTGCCAAATCACAAACGAAGGTGAATGAGCATCCCCGCAAGACTATTAAGAAGGTATGCTCCTTCATGATCTTCTCCTGCTTTTGCTTTAGAGAAGTTGGTTTGCGTTGCCATGTTGCTCGTGAGATACAAACACTGAATGACAGAATAGATGGCATTGTGACAGAGAAAAATACGTTCCACTTTAAATTATCTGAAGGGGGACCTAATCTGCCTGAACGTAAAATAACGGCTTCTGTTATAGATGCAACAGAAATTAAAGGTAGAGAAAAGGATAAAGGCATGATAGTGAAAATGTTGGTGGGTGAGAGTAGTGATCAAGAACCAGCTCTCCGTACAATCTCTCTAGTAGGGATGGGAGGGATAGGAAAGACAACCCTCGCTCAACTAGTTTATAATGATCACCAGGTGGAGACCTATTTTGGGAAGAGAATATGGGTTTGTGTATCAGATCCCTTTGATGAGACGAGGATTGCCAAGGCAATCCTCGAAGCTCTTACTGGGTCTGCCCAAAATTTAATTGAATTGCAGGCTTTGCTAGAAAAAATACAAGAATCAATTAGCGGAAAGAGATTGTTGCTTGTCCTAGATGATGTGTGGAATGAAGATTCCACAAAGTGGGAGCAACTGAAAAACTCCCTCAAGCGTGGTTGTTTGCCTGGAAGTAGATTTTTGGTGACAACACGCAATAAGAAAGTTGCAGATATCATGGGCTGCTCATCCACTGATATTTTAGAACTAGGACTGCTCTCTCCAGATGAATGCTGGACACTCTTCAGTCAGTTTGCATTTTTTGGAAAAAACAGTAGAGAGAGGGAAAATTTAGAAGAAACTGGTAGAAAAATTGCAGAAAGGTGTAAAGGCTTGCCTCTTGCTGCAAAGACTCTAGGAAGTCTTTTGCGCTTCAAAAGAAGCAGAGCAGAGTGGGAAAGTGTCTTGAACAACCATGTTTGGGAGATAGAAGAAGCTGAGGACAAACTTTTGGCTCCTTTATGGTTGAGCTACCGTGACTTGCCCACTAAAATGAGACCGTGCTTCTTATATTGTGCAGTCTTTCCAAAAGACTACACATTTGAGAGGGATACCTTGATCAAACTGTGGATGGCTCAAGGTTTCCTTCGGGAAACACAAAATCAAGAGATGGAAGCAACGGGTGGTGAGTGGTTCGAAGCTTTGGCTGCTCGCTCTTTCTTCCAAGATTTTGAGGAAGACGAGTATTATGGTAGGATTATCAAATGTAAGATGCATGATATGGTGCATGATTTTGCTCAATCCATGACAAAAAATGAAAGTTTTAGTGTAGAGATTGATGGAGGTCCGTCAGAGTCGAAGATAGACACTTTTTCTAGAGATGCCCGACACTCAATGGTAGTGTTTGAAAATCATGGTATCGACTCATTTCCTGCAACCATCCATAGGTTTAAAAAGCTTCGCAGCCTGATTGTTGATGGTCGTCCTTCATCAATGAATGCAGCCTTGCCGAGCTTAATAGATAATTTGAGTTGTCTAAGAACATTGAAGCTAAGAAGATGTGGAATAGAAGAAGTCCCATCCAACATAGGAAAGTTGATACACCTGAGGCATGTTGACTTGTCTAGTAATGATATCAAGGAGTTACCTGAAGAGATGTGTGAATTGTATAACATGCAAACTTTAGATGTCTTGGGTTGTAGTAAACTTGAAAAGCTGCCTGACAACATTGGAAAACTAATCAAATTAAGACATCTCAGTGTTGGCTATTGGGATGACTCGTGGTTTGTAAAGATGAGAGGATTTGAGGGGTTAGGTTGTTGTCTTCGGGAATTAGATGAGTTCCATGTGAGTGGTAGTGGTGAAGGGTCTAATATTGGGGGTTTGAAAAACTTGAACCACCTTCAAGGATCTCTTTGGATTAAATGGCTGGGAGATGTGAAAGATCCAGATGAGGTTAAGAAAGCTGAACTGAAGAGGAAGGAAAACCTTGCTAGGTTATGTTTAGTGTTTGGGTCGAGGAGAGAGAGGAGGATATTTCGCGATGATGAAATCCTTGAAGCCTTAGAACCACCTCCAAACATTGAGTCGTTGCTGATAAGTAATTACCAAGGAATCATCCAAGTGCTTCCTAGTTGGATTAATAAACTAAGGGTTATTCGACTCCAAAGATGTGAGAATGTGCCTCCCTTGGGGAAGTTGCCTTTTCTTGAACAATTAATTGTACAAGGGATGGAAAGCGTGAGAAAGGTGGGGAGTGAATTCTTAGGAATGGAAACTGCGGCTGATGATGATGATAGTGACATTAGTATTGGAGAGATGACAGCATCACCGTCAAATACTATCATTGCATTCCCCAGGTTGAAAACTCTTAGGTTTTGGTATTTACCAGAGTGGGAAGAGTGGGAAGGAGAAGGGAGGCGGAATGAAGACAAAACAATAATGCCATCTCTTCGTTCCTTGCATATTTATGGTTGCCCGAAACTGAAAGCACTTCCGGATTACATCTACCAGTCAACAACTCTAGAAGAACTGCACATCATCTTCAGCCCAATTCTAGAAGAGCAATTCAAAGAAGGGGGGAAGGGCTGGCCCAACACCTCTCATACTCCAAACATCACATTTCAGGTAATTAATACAAAATTGTATCTTTTTAGTAGCTAATCTTATTTATTAAATCTAACACATCACTTTTTTATTTATGTATTAGTATAAAAACGTTGCTTATTTAATTTTTTCCTCTCTTTTATTGATTTGCAGTGGCGGTAGAAACTTCCTAATGGGCACAATTTAATACAAAAACAACAATAAATAGTTGTCTTTGTTAAAAATCACCAGCAGGTAACTTATGATAACTCTTTTATTTTGTGCTTTTATTGAATTTTGTCTATTTTAGAGTATGATCCATCCATTTTTTAAGTTCAACTAATTATCTTTCTTGTTACCTTGAATGCCGTGCAGCACAACAACATGGAGAATACTGCCAGGATGGATGGAGGTGTGCATGATTTTAATTAATAATCATTATTGTTATTCACTTTGCTTATTGTTCTCTCTCTCTCTCCTCTGCATGTTGTGTTTCTTATAGTTTGATTATTATATGTACCTTAAAAAATCACAAAGATGTTATCTTGAGCATTTAAATTAATAATAGTGTTTCTGTGAGTGTCTCGTGGTTTTCCCTTTATTTTGAGAGGGTTTTTCATGTAAAATATTCATAGTTGATACTCGTTTAAATATTAAAAATTTATTAGAGTTTAATAGAATAATACATATTATATTTTTTTTATATAAATAGCGTAAACTAACTGAAAAACAAATATATATAATTTTTGTTACTGAATTCACATGTATGAGAACTCCATATATAAAGATCACTCCATATAGCTGTCGATAATCGTGTAAATAATCTTTAAAATTAAAATGATTTTGTTGTCTTATGTATATAATATTAAGTCAAACCAATTTTTCTAATATTCGAGAGATTATAACACATCAATAGGCAATGCACATGATCTTAAAACATATATTAATCAATTGTTAAATTGACAATATTAAATTATTTGATTAATAATTATAATTTATATTTGGACTGATATATTAGGAACCTAATAGGTTATATATACTAAGAATCATTAATTAGTTATTAAACTAAGATAATTTGATTAAGTATGATCTTCGGAATAAAAGTCTTCTAAAGTAATTTTTTGTGTCCTGTAATTAGTTATTTTAATATTTAATTAGTAAAATTATAATAGTTAAAATATATTAGAAATGAGTTTTTTTTCCGCCTAAAAGGAGTAGTGTAATCGAAACACAGGGGAAATGGTTTATATATTTTTTAATTGCAGATAACTTCGATAAATTTGTCTACCTATTTTGTTTATGAGTTGTTTTTTTCCAGTAATATTAGATCTAACATATTATGCATAAAAATATTATAAAAGTATTTTTTTAACAAAAAAACCTAAAATCCAAGAATGAAATTTTTCTAAGAAATAAAACTTAAAAAAGAGAGGATATAATTAGAATTAATAATAAAAATTAAGAGCGTATATATATAAACATGAACAAAAATATGGACTATTTAGAAATATATAAAAAAAATCAAAAAATAAAAATAAAAAATTAAAAGTATATAGGTCAAAATGAAAATAAAATGTGTAAATAATTTTTACCAAAGGATTAAATGAAAACAATTAAAAGTGTTGCAGGAAAAAACAATTAACTCTTTTATTTCTTGATTTAGTTTCGATACATTTATTTTTTCAGTAATTTTGGTATAACTCTAAAGAATTTGTTTGTATTTATGTAGAATTTTAATTTTTAGTTTTTGACTATTAGTTTTGACTTTTAATTTTTAGTAGAATTTATATTTGTATTAAATATAGTTTTGATTAAAAAACAGAGTAAGTTCACCTTTGGTGATGTGAAATGAAAGTAACACCTTCTCTTATGCATGTATAGTTAATCTTTTTTTGTTAGTTATTTGTTATATTTTTTAAGGCGTTAATATTGAAAAAATATCAGAATATATAATTATTTAAAAAAAAAACCTTTATAATAATATTTATAATTATTTTAAATGCATTATCTATAATAAAATGAATATATTAAAAAACTAAATAATTGAAAGTCTTGTAAATTCATTATTTTGCTCTAATGTATAGCATTAGTAAATAAATCAATAACCATTAATATTTTTTGACATGTTATAAAATTTGATTTTGTTTGTGGCGAAACACAGGGCAACTAACTCATATTTTTTATTTGCATATAATTTGACCAATTTTTTTAACTTGTTTTGTATATGTGTAGCTACGTATATTTTTTATTCATGTAATATTTTATATGAAATATCATACATAAAAAAGTTATGCAAGTCCATTTTTCCCAAAAACAACATCGATTAATGAATTATCTTGATTATTATTCTTATCGTTATTATCATAACTGTTAAATTATCATAATTATTATAGCTATTATTGGAATGATTATTGAAAATAATTAATATTCTAATCATTACTAACAATATTATCGATACCACTATCATTATCGTTATAAAAAGAAATTTAGTTTTTTTTCAAGATTTTTTCTTCATATTATTATATTTGAAGTATTTCAAAATACTAAGATTAAATTAATTTGAGAACTTTAAAAAACAAAACTTAATTTTTTTTATATATTTTTTAAGGTCTTCATATTAATAAATATCAAACTATATAACTCTTTTCTTATTTTGTAAGTTTGTTCCTCATATTATGATATTAAAAATATTTCAGAACATTGATATTAATTTTTTTTCCTCAAAAAATTCTATGTCATTTTTTTTCTCTCAATATATTTTTTCAGGCGCTAATATTAAATAAATATTAAAATATATAATTAGTCTCACGTATTTATAAGAAAAAAAAACATAAAAATAATCATTATCATTATTTTCAATGTCTTATCTGGAGTTTTTTCTATATAGAAAATTGATTGATTTTATACGTATTGTAATTTATTATTTTAATATCTAATTAGTAAAATTATAATTAATAGAATCTATTAGAAAGGAGATTTTTTTTCTGCCTAAAAGTGATTAAATATTGCTATTGTTAAAATTATTTTCATAATTATTTCATCAGTAGATTATACAACTGGAATAAAAAAAAATCTGTTAAAATTAGTCATATGCTCTATGTAACGTACTCATTAATTATTGTGTATATTTTATTTGTTTCATGAATTCTTTAATTAGAAAATAATTAAATTATAATCGTTAAAATTTAGCACGGACGAGTGATGTGTTTTATGCACTAAACAGTTTAATTGGTGATTTTGTTGTAACTACTTTGGTAATAATTTAATTGGTAGATAGTAAAACCGCAATTGATTAAATTGAATAAAGTTATATTATTAATTGCCTGTAACATACTAATTATTTATTAGGCATGTTTTAATTATTTGAAAAATATAAAAAATACAACTGCTAAAATTTATCATAGATTCTTTTTTCATATTTTTTTCTTCACATTATTAAATTAAAAAAATAGAATACTGAGATTAAATTAATGTGAGATTTATAAAGAAAAGTCAATTCAATTATATCTATATCTATATATATATATATATATATATATATATATATATATAGAGAGAGAGAGAGAGAGAGAGAGAGAGAGAGAGAGAGGACCATTAACAATTTTGTTACATGTTAAAAATTGTGGTGCCGTTGTGATGAAATACAGAAAAAATTTTTATTTTATTATTATAGATAATTTGACATAATTTTTCTACCTATTTTGTCAACGTATGGTTTCATGTATTTTTTTGTGATATGAGATCTGAAATATCATACATAAAAAAAGACGCATAAGTTATTTAAAAAAAAACAACATTGACCAATTAATTTTTGTCACAATTATTATAGTTGTCATTACAAATATTATTAAACATAATTAATATTTTAATTATTATTTGTCATCATATCGATGACATTGTAATTATTTTTTTAAAGATTTATTTCTAATATTATTATATTATTATTTTTCAAAAATAATAAATATGTCATTTATATATATATTAAGATGTTAATATTAAATAAATATCAAAATATATAATTAGTCTCACATATCTATAAGATAAAAAACACCTTACAAATAATCATTATTATTATTTTGTATCCCTTATTTATAATAATTAAAAATTTCAAAACCTAACAATATTAACAAAAAAGAAATTGAAAAAGTAAATACGTGACAAAACAAAACAAAAAAGATTTAAAAAATTGTTTTACTTAAAGAATAAAAATAAAGAATTTCAAAAACAACAAAGTGAAATAAATATTAATTTTTAAATGATCACCAACACAAATTAAAATGTAAACATTAACAATTATTAATTTTCAAATGATCATGACCAAATATTAAAATTTGAACATTAAATAAAAAAACCTTAATAACATTGGAAATAAAGAAAATTGAAAACAAAAACTAAGAGCATGTACATATGAATATGGATATAAATTGGAATTATGTAAGAAATATATATAAAAAAATAAAAGAGTTAAAAGAAAATTCAAGATTAAAAGTATAAGGACCAAAATGAAAAACACATATATAATAAATTTAATTTGAAAGATAAAATTGAAATAAATCTAAACATCGATACCAATAAAATTAAATAATTTAAAACAAAACTAAAAATTAAAAGAATTAGGACCAAAATGAAACTGAAATCTATAATTAATTTGCATGTAAGGATAAAAATGAAAAAAATCAAAATTTTATACCGAAAATATTACAGATTTCAAACCAATTCAAAAATTAAAAGATTGAGAACCTAAATAAAACTACAATATATAATCAATTTCAATTGAATGACCAAATCGAAACAAATCAAAACCTATATAATAGCAATAAAGATCATAAAAAATAATCAAAAGTTCAGGGACTAAACTGAAATATTACAATAAACAGTAGCGTTGACGTGTGCTTCTGCAGGCAAATGAGAGAAAAAGGGGAAAAAATCAAATGACTATTGATACATCTCTGACCACCTTGTAATCACACGCACCGCCTCAAAAGGAAGAGAACATGGCTGAAATTATTCTAGACATTGGTTGGGTATTTATGGATATTAGAATACACCGCACGTGTCGTCTGAAACCCACACGAGCACTGAAATGGACGGCGCGTCGGGCGACGCGCCAACAGTAATTTGGCAAAATAAATATTAAAAAAATGATAAATTACCAGGACACCCCTACAACCAACTCTTCAATTTTGTCTTATTTGGGGCATATCTATATTTATCCATTTTTAAAAAATATGAAATTCCCTTGGCACCACTCCCAACCAGAGTTGTTTTTTGTCTTTTTCAAGGGACAAAATGGTTATTTTATTATGCAAAGAACTATAAAAAAATCAATAAATTGGTTACCCGAATTGGATCAAAAATATGCAATTACCGTGTAACCCCTCTAGGCAAGGCGTGGTTTTTGTCTTTTTCGAGGGATAAAATCGTTATTTTACTATGTTAAAAAAAATAGTGAACCAGTGAACCAAACAAACCGTCCCGACTTGACCTGAAAACTGAGCAGTACTATTGTCGTCCACGGTGATTTATCTCACTGTGAATAGTAAGTGAACCACGACATGTTTTAGCTTTTAGAATAATAATATATTTCTTATTTAAAATTATGATTGTTTTTAAATAGTTTAATTCTTTGTTTGTTTAGAACTTAAGATTTATAAATGACTCATCGTAAGTATAGTTAATAATGTATAAAGAGAAATATATATAAGAAAACATTTAATAAAATTGTCTTTCTTACAATTTTTTTTATTTTTAGTTTTGCTTATTATTTTATTGTTCATAAACTCCTACTACACCAAAATTTTCTTTTCAGAAGTGTAAAACTTTTGAATATTTATTTTCTATTACATTTGATGTTGAATTTATTGAATAATTACAATACTAAATTATCTAGAATACGACGGTACTTTTTCTAACTAAAATACATAGTTTCCATTTTCGGTTAATGATAAAATAATGGTCATATTTTAACACTCTCTCTCAAGTTGGAATGTAGATATTTATTATGCCCAACTTGCTAATTGCGTTATAAAACACTCTTTCAGAGACTATCTTTGTGAGAATATCGGTTAACTGATCTTCAAACCGAACAAAAAAAATTGTATAATTTTTTGATCAAGATTTTTTTTAATAAAGTGTCTGTTAACTTCAACGTGTTTGGTATGATCATGTTGAACATGACTGTAAGCAATTTTGATAGTTGTCTTATTATCACAATGTAGACTCATGGATGTCCCATAATCAATCCTCAAGTCTTCTAACACCTATTTAATACATAGTAATTCACACATACCATGAGCCATAGCTCGATATTCTACCTTTGCACTTGATCTTGCGACTACTTTCAACTTTTTACTTATCCAAATGACAAGGTTGTCTTCTACAAACGTAAAATATCCTGATGTCGACCTCCTATCAGTTTGATTTCTTACCCAATTTGAGTCTGTATACCCTTTAACCTCTTGGACCTCCTTTTTAGAAAATAGTAGTCCCCTTCCTCGTGCACTCTTTAAATACCTTAAGATCCAATATATAGTTTTCATATGTTTTTCTTCTGGTGAATGCATGAACTGACTTACCACACTTATCGTATAAGCTATGTCTGACCTAGTATGTGATAAATATATCAGTTTTCCAACTAACCGTTGATAACATCCTTTGTCCATTGATGTCTGATTTTCTGTTTATCCCAACTTGTGATTCATTTCCATAGGTGTGTCAACTGACTTGCATGCATGTATTCTGGTTTCTCTCAACAAATCTAATATATATTTTTGTTATGATAGACATATCCCAGTTTTTTACCTTGAAACCTCGATCCCTAAGAAATACTTTAGTTGTCCGAGATCTTTCATTTTGAATTTTGACACTAGAAATTATTGTAGTGCCTTTCTTTTTTCTAGATCATCTCCTATTAAGACCATATCATCCACATATACGATCGATATCGTTACCTTCCCTTCTTTGTGTTTTATAAACAAAGTATGATATGAATTACTTTGCTTATAACTGAATTCTTTCATCGTGGATGAGAATCTTTCAAACCATGCTCAGGGTGACTACTTTAAATCATATAATGCTTTTTTTCATTTACATACTTCAATTTCATACGAGGGTCTGGTTTTAACTCTAGGTGGTAATTTTATGTACACTTCTTCTTCAAGATCTCTATTTAGGAAAACATTCTTGATATTGAATTGTTGTTAGGCTCAGTCTCAATTCACTGTTATAGATATGAGAATCTAAGTGGTGTTTATTTTTGCAACTTGGGTAAAAGTTTCTTGTTAATCCATTTCATACTTTTGAGTATACCCCTTTACGACTAATCTTGTTTTGTATCTATCAATACTCCCATCTGCTTCCAGGTTTACTGTGAACACCCATTTACACTTAACTTTCTTTTCTCCATTTGGTAGTTGACATAGCTCCCAAGTGTTATTCTTTTGGAATGCCTCTATCTCTTCATTCATCGCCTTGATCCGCTTTGGGTTTGCTAATGCATCTTGTACATTACTCGGATAGATACATTAAATAATTGATTAATAGTAAATGCATATGATTCTGATAGTTTATAGGTAGAGATATAATTACTGATAGGATATTTAGTTTTGTTTTTGAGATCATGTTTATGCTGTTTCTTTGGGACTTCCTGATTTAGTCTTTGTGGGTATATGTTGATCACATTCTTTTCTAGGATAAGAGTTTTATTTATCTCATTTAAGAATAGAATTTAGAAATACCTGAGGGGATAAAAAAGTGACATTCTTAGTTGATTCTTCAGTTAATGGTGTAGACGTTGACAATTCTAGAGACATAGGGGGATCGTTGCTAAGAACATTCAGGTCTGTGTAGGATTCCAAGTTATCATCACAGCTTGGTCTCTTTTCCTTTAACCCTTCATTTTTCTTTAATTCAAATATATCTTTGTTCTCTTCATAGTTATTTTTCCCTTTAAGAGAAGACCTGAGAACTCTCCTTGAATAGTAGGATTCTAATTCTTGAAATGATACTTCTAAGGTTACATGTAGCTTTTGATAGTGAGGATCATAACACCGTTACCCATTCTAAAACTCCGAGTAACCTTTAAAAATGCACCACTTTGCACAAGGATCCAGTTTGCTTTGCAAGATTTTAGGGATGTGGACATACACCGTACAACCAAATACTCGTGGTTCTAGATTCGATAGATGAGGAACGAAGAGAAAATATTTTATTTTCTGTTGAGAAGATTGAAACTCAATTACACTCGATGATGTTCAATTCATTAAGTATATAGCTGATTTGACTGCCTCACTCTAATAGTATTTTATCAAATTCATGCCAAATAGCGAAGTATGAACAATTTCCATAATTTGTCTGTTTTTTCTTTCTACTAATACATTCTATTGTGGAGTATATGTGCGGGACGTCTGATGTTAAATTTTATGATAACTTAAAAAATTGCCTAAACTTGATCTGATACCATGTAAAACTTTCGAATGTTTATTTTCAATTTATTTTCTATTACATTTGATGTTGAACTTATAAAATAACTATATTACTAAATTAGCTAGAATACAACATTACTTTTTTTTTACCAAAATACACCGTTTGTATTTTGGGTTAATGATAAAATAAGAGCCATATTTTAACAATAAGTGATTTTTGTTTGACATGTCTAATCTATAAGCTTCAAACTTCATGATAGTTATAAAAATTTATATGCAATCTCGATTAGATTTTCTGAAAACAGGTTGAAAAAGTCTTTTAGAGGTAGTATAAAAATTAAAAAAAAGTGAATGAAAGATAAATAATCCTAAAACATATAGTATTGTTTGAAAAAAATATGGCTGAGTTTGTTTTTTAAATTGTTTTTACTTATAAATAAATCAAAATAATATTTTTTTTTATTTTTTAAAATTATTTTTATTATAAATATATCAAAATAATTTAATAACACATAATAATAATTAAAATAAAAAGTTTTCAAAACATATTAAAAATGTAGTGTGAAACAAACAGGTACATAGTGTACAGTGTGAAGGAGACCCACGGAATCTGGATATGTTACATCGTGTCCATACCCTGCTGGCACCTGCTTCCACGTGGTGCAATATTATCCTTTCAACCCCTCATCAGTCATCACATCCGATCATCCCATCAAACCCAATCACAGTCGTCCCTTTACAAAAAGCGCGGGAAAACGAAAGAAAACCGAAATATAAAAAATAAAAAATCCGGCACGCAAACCATTTCGCAGCTCTCCACGCAGGGTGAGAAAGAACCCGCGCTCGTTCGGACTCTCGTTTTCATCTTGTTTTTCTTTCTTTTCCTCTCTTCCTATGGCGCCAAGAAAGAAGGCCGAAGAGACGAAAACGACGTCGTCGGAGAAGGCAGCGACTCGGAGGTCGGCTCGGATGACTCGGAGCACAGCTAAGCGACTCAATGCGAAGTTGACTGAGTTACCGGCCGAGTCGGGAAAGAAGAGAATGCAAGAGAAAGCAGCAGAGAGTAAGAAGAAGAAGGTGAAGACTGAAGTGAAAGAAGAAGCAGCAACTAAGACGACGTCTTCCTCGGAGGCTCAGGCGGAAGGTAACACGGAGGAAGTTAAAGAGGAAGAACCAGAGGCTGACGAGGACGGGGGCGAAGCGACAGAAGAAGATGCTGAGGAAGAGAGTCCTACTGGTGATGCAGTTACTAGGACTATTGTGATTGAACACTGGTGAGTTTCTCTATTTTATTTCTTTAATTTTTGTTTGGTTTTTGAGAAAGTAGAGGAAAACACTGAACTGGCGAAAAAGTGAATATTCTTTTATTTACTTTTTTATCTAATTAAAAGAGATGGTTTCTTATCTAATTTCTTAAAAAAATATGTGAGTGTTTTTTTGGTTTTGTGAGAAATAATTGTGGAGTTAGGGTTTTAGGTACTTGGTTTCTGTTTTATTTTTCTGCTAGGTTGCTGAGAAAATGAAAGAAGCAAGAGGAAGCTGAGTTGAGATTTCAAGCCCTCGGTTTTTTTTGTTTGTTTGTGCGGGTTTGTAATTGATTTACAAGTGCTAACTGTAAATAAGGCTTAGAAAAGTGGCTTCTTCAGACTTGAGAGGACTGGGGATTTTTGTTTCTGGGTTAGTTGAATTTGTGATCGAGTATTTTACTTTAATCAATTTTGACTCTCTTTCCCTGATTGTGTTTGGTTTCAAAGAAAATAGAGGCGTAATGAAAGAGGGTTGAAAGAGTAGTTTTTCAATAAACTTGGGGGTGGGTTTATTTTGAGTAAGTGAAATTAGATTAATAACGTTCTGTTTTGGTCTACTCTGATGTCTTAGTTCATTTTTTCTTGTCTTTTTGGGGTGTGGAGAAATACGTAATAGTATTATTAGTCCTAATTAGAAAGCCTGTTTGGCTGCCCAGAAACTGGTTGAAAGGAAAGGATTAAAGGGTAATTGTCCCATCCCAGGAAATTAATTGGAAATGCTGTTTTGTTTTTAAAAATTAATCTGGTTGTTTTCTAGGGAATGGAGTGGTACTCTTAAGGAGTTTCTGGTTCTTTCTGTTTTTGATAGCGAATAAAGAAGCATTGTTTGTATTTAAGAGCATCTCAAGAGGAGATGCAATTTGAAAGCTATTTTAAAGAGTAAAATTGATAAAATAATATTTTAAAAGGTATAAATAGATTTTTTACCATGTATATTCCAATACAAAAACCATTTGAAAAACTAATTATAATAGAATACAAGAATTAAATGCTTTATTAGCCATTTCAAAAGCAAATTATAATGGAGTACAAGAATTAAATGCTTTACTTTGGCTTGACCGAGATCTTTTTCCTCTAGTGTCTAGGAAGGAGAGTTGAAATCTGCTTTGGTTATAAGAGTGTTTGTTTTTATAGTTCAATCGTGCTTTTAAAATTTATTGTATTTTAATTTTTTTTGATGTTGTTGGATTGTTTTGATGTATTGATGCCAAAAATATTTTTTTTTTTAAATAATAAAATTATTTTAATACACTTTCAATTATAAAACACCAATCACTACCACAATATCAAATGACACCTTAAACTTTGATGCGACTTGTATATCCTGGCTTGAGGTTCTTGGATCTGTCATTTTTTATTGTTTTTTCTGTTAGAACCTGTAGCAATGAAGTTGATTATTTTCACTTCATGTGACGGATTTTAAAGAAGGCTGAGGAACTTGAATGTGATAAAAAAGGGATAAGATATCAAACTTATTTATTTGTTTATTTAATTGGTTTGGAATGGTTTGAACTTCAAAATATAGAATGATGATTTTGTTCAGCATTTTTTAGTTTTTCTAGCGATTAAATTTACATTTTAAAATTGCCGATATGAAAACATCTACTTGATGGCTGTGGTGTGGTTTCATAAGAAAGTTCTGTTGCATAGAGCATGAAGTGTCATTATGATTCGAGGAATTATTGCATTTTTTTTTTTTGTGGCAATGTACCTCTAGCTAAGTTCCTTGTGCTAAAAATTGAGGCTTCTACTATATGATGCGTTTTCTAATCCATGTGTTGATCATTGCAGCAAACAGTGCAATGCATTCAAGACAAGAGCTATACAGGTGCAAGATGGTTTGTTGAGTGCCTTTCCTGGTATCTCTGTGTTACTCAATCCTGAAAAGGTACTTTTTATGGACGATATAACTTCTTTGCACAGCTATTAGTTGAATCTAGCCTCGAGCTTCGTTTTTGTTTGCCAAAGACATTGAGTTAAATGATGTTTTTGATAATCTAATGCTTTGTGTACACTGGTAAATTTATTCTTTAGTGCCCTTCTCATGGACACCCCAACCTCATACACTGAGGGAAATGGCTTAATGCAGCTATTTTAAAATTTTTCTAGTAGGAGCTTTTCAATAATCCAAAGTGTACTATGTTGGGCTCAATTATATATCTTTATTAACTTCTGTAATCAACGTGTATTCCTCTGGGTAAAGAAGCACATTCGTGTCCAGTCTTAAAAATTAGTTGAATCATGACCTTTTCAATAATCTAATGCTTTGTGTACTTGGATGAGTATCTGGTATTTTTAGTGCTCTTGTTGTCAGAACTCCCTTATGTGGGTGAAAAGGCAGATTTGTGGCTATTTGCTGTAATTTCTTTTATTGAGGGCTATTACTTATTGCGTTATGTAAAGGGTCAGATTTTGAGCATTGTCATATTTTGGATTGCTATGTCCTATTTGAAATTGCAGTGAAAATCAAAGATTTCCAAGCTTGGGTCATGTGGTACCTTGATTCAATTATGAATTGACGATGTGGTTATGTCTCAATGCTATTATCTCGGATGTTTATGTTGTTTATTGCATACACCCGACATTTCAACATTGTTTCTTGTGAATCCAATCTCTACAGTGCTGTACGTACAAAATAAAGACACAAAAAGAAAGAAATATATGGAGATTGATGTTCATAAGTTTTATGATATTAAAGCCAAAACCTTTGATGCATGCATATGCCAAGCTGTTTATCATTTTTTTGACTGTCTTGGTCAAAGTTTTGTCCTTTTCCTGGTGTTAACCAAGTAATTGCTGCTGGCGACAACTGATAAGGTCTTTGATAACACATAGGGTAGGGACAGCAGGTTTTCTTTGCAGAAGGATTATCTACCATCTTACTAGCATATTGTTTGGTGTTTTAACTTCTCCTTTAGATGCATATTTTCTGTTTAATTGATGTTTCTCAACAACTCTCAACAGCCTAGAAGGGGGTGCTTTGAAATACGGGAGGAAGGTGGGGAAACTTTCATCAGTCTTCAGGTAAAATTCACACTTAAAGTATCTATTGATAGTCTATTTAGTTCATCAATTTGTATGGCAGATGCATTTTGTTATTTTAATTTTGTTTCTTTCTCTTAAAAACTTTAGGAATGACTAATTTTATTCTGCTCGCAGAGTTTCCATATTTAACAAAGATCAGGACTCATTCATTTTGTTATTTTAATTTTGTTTGATCTGAGATGTCATGAACTAATGATTCTCTTGAAAACCTTCATCTTTGTACCTTAAAAGGCTTAAACAAGTCGAAGTCTAACACGCCATTTTCAGTGGGTCTAAAAAAGAGCGAGTGATGGTTACACCAACAATTCCGCATGCAACAGCCCTTATGTCAATGAGGGGTAAAAATTCGCCTTAGCAAAACGCCATTTTATATGATGTTTTTTTTGTAATCTTGGATGAAAACCAGGGCTTTGGTGAAGTCGCACATAATTTACAGATGTGTTAGCTCTTGGGACTTTGGCTCAATTTGTAAAAGAGTCTTGATTTAAATATTTGAATATAGCTATTCAAGAAGAATTTACGTAAATGTTTAAATTGACAAGATCAGACAGGGTCTATTCCCGAATTTATTTAAAAAATCAATCTGGCATGCTTTGCTGAAGTAGCCTTTGCTGGTGCTTGGAATTGTCTCATTTTTGCTCCATCTTTCATCTATTGCAGGGCATGAAAAGACCGTTTCCACCTTTGAAGGCACTTGACATGGACAAAGTCATCTCGGATATAATCGACAGGGTCAAAAGATCAACCAAGGCATCTGGTTGAATTACAAGTCTTTTTTTAGGGGGGGTCAACGAAAGTTAATCTGTTTCAATGGTCAAAACCTTAAGAACATTGATCGAAGGTGTGGATTAATGATTTTGCATTTCCTAATTATTCTGATTCTGTGAAGGTGAGCCTTACAGCCATTTTGGATATTCTTGACAAGCTCATATGATGCGACTATGCGGACGAGCGGATTCGTGTTTGTGTATTTGAAATGTTTTTACCACAGCTAATGAATTCAGGAAAGTGGTTCTTTGTTTCGATGTATGATCTGTCTTGATTATGGACAGTTTCTTTTATTGATTTGGTTTCCTGATTTTAATCAGAAAGCTCAATTAATACCCTAACAAGATTGTTACCGTACACTCTAGATCATATTATTTCTGTCAGATTGCTGTGAAATCTTGGCAGCAAGAAGGCCCGTCTGTCCTCTTCAGGCAGGACACTTAGAATTTGCTTGATGAAAATGAAGGCATGTTAAAAACTTGGAATTTGCAATCTTTAAGTATAAATCAGACTAAACTTGTATGCCCCCATTAGGCCTCCAATTTCATTTGAAATTGAAAGTCATTGGAGGGGGATTTAATCAAATGGAGCACAAAAGGCATTGAATGCTAACTTACATGCTATCCAGTGTCGGTTTTCTCCGTTTTTCTTTACCTAGTTTTTCTGCTGCCTTTTTCTATTGCTCGCCCTTTAAAAACCCATCATGCAGGCTAACAATCCTACCACTACGACGGCACCACCAACATGCATCTGTGAAGAAGCAGCTTTTGCAGGTGCTTCAGCAGTTGTTTCATCTGCCAAGGGTGCATCAGCCAATGGAGAGGCTGCGGGTACATCAGCAGCCACTGGCCCCTCGGTTGGTGATTCAGTTGGTGTAGAAGGTTCCACCTTGGATGGTGCAGGAGCCTTGGAGGAAGATTTGGCAGTTGGAGGAGCAGCAGGGGGGGTTTTGGCGGTCGGAGCTGGAGCTGGTGCCTTCTTGGGAACGGCGGCAGGCGGTGGTGGAGGAGCCATGTTCTCAATCCCTGGAGCCTCAATAGGTTCGCTGACTTGGAGCACCGAAATGTTATAAGGCTGTGCGTACACGGATTTCACGAGGGACGCGACGAGAGGAGCACCTTTCATTGCTGAACCGAATTTGATCCCCTCAGCAGTTTTGCTAACATTCAAGAAACCTTGTCGATCATCTGCAATGCCGCTAGCTTGGAACAAGGTGGTGACGATAGTGCTGGCCTTTTGAAGTTTTGAAAGCTTTGTTTGATCATAGTAATCAAGAATTACATGTGCACTCAAGATCCTCTTGGCAATGTCCACGGGTCTTCCAGAGAGCCCATCAATCGAGCCATTATCCAGAGCAAGAACAGTGATGGTTTCTCGGCCGTTGATTTCCTGGGCGAGCCCGCTTTGGGTCAGTAAATCATTAAAGTTAGCAAACTCAGGGTATTGTGCAAGGATCTTGGTGATGTTGAAGGCCGTGGAGGTGGAGGAGAGTAAGAACAAGATTGCAATGAAGAGGAGGGAAGAGACCTTCGAATCCATCTTTGTGAAAAAATGCTGCCAAACCCTCCTTCCTCTTCTGTTGGAACTCGAAGCAGATAACGCTGAGACCTTAATAGGCATGTTGAGATGTTGACCAATCGATGGCTGGGCATGAATTTCTCTTTACAGATCATGATTTAACTTTGGATTTACATGGTTATTGATTATTAGAAATGCTTTCATGGACTAAATTTAGAGCTTTCTATTTGATTGCAGTGTAAATAGCTAACCTTCCATCTAATCAATCTAAACCTTGTTCCCAACATAAATCCACTCCTATTTTCTAACAAATTTGACTACTAATTTTCCAATGATAGACATGTATTTTTTTTTTATAGAGATGTTATTCTAGTGTGCAATTGTTCCCATTTTAAATTAGATGAAGTATTTTTACTTAATGTTATTATACCTCATTTATCAGCCGGTGATTCTTTAATGTGATTTTGAACTTCGTTAAAATTTCAAATTAATTTGAGTACGATTTAAGTTGATTTTATATGATAGATTAACTAATTAAAACAAACAAATTTTTTTTTATTTTAAATTGACATATATTAACTAGCCAAATATCTTTTCCTGATTAAGGGGATGTCATGAGTTGATCTCTAAGAGACGTGACGTGATAGCAAAGGGTTTGAGATTTGTATAAGAAATCTTGAATTCGAGTCAAGACGTACATTTTTTGTAAGAGTCTGGGACAACTAGCTTTTCGGATAGTGGAATTTCCTCGAATAAAAAAAACAAGAAGAGGATGTGATGAGTTTGAACAAAAGAGAAACAAACGTTGAATTGAGAAAAATTTAATCCCATCAAATTTGGTTATGAGCTCATGTTGGGCTATTTTTGGTCAATGAAAGTGTTGGGCTTGTAGAATTGGGTAAGAAAATAAAACCAGCAGGGCATTTTGCAGGCTGAATTTGGAATTCGAAGTCCACCAACTTCAGTTCCAAAGAAGCCTAAGGTTGTTTTATAGCATCTTGATGATGAATAGACAAATCTATAATAACAACAACAAGAACAAGAATAAGAATAATCCTGCATTAGGGAGGCTTTGTCGGTTAGTGAACATAATGTTTATATTATATTAATAATAAAAATTAAACATGAAAATACATATAACTTTAATCTTTTATAAAAACTATATTATCTATTTATTTTAGGGTCGTATATAATACAGGTGGACGGTATAACTCACTTTATAATCATTAAGCAGGTGCGTGCTTACCACTGATGTGAATATATGATTATTATAATCATATGCTTAGTAGAGATACTTTCAATGCACGTAATTCAGAGCCACTCCTAAATCAAATAATTAAAAAATAAAATCATTTCAAAAAGACATGTTTAATAAAATTAAGTAAGTTAGAAGGAATAAATACCCTTCCCATTAATTGCACACCGTATTTATTCCTCGTGGATGATTGAATATCGGGAATATATATGTACCATATAAAGATTAAAAATGTTTTAAAAAGTAATTAAAATTAATTAATCAATCCCATTGTAATTCTTGTTCCCTCTCCTTTCAGCTTTTCCAATATTCCCATGAGAGCTAGATTTCTTCACGGTACTTCCTGGTAATTCGAGCTATAGCCTTTAACTTTGGTACTATTCTCTTGATCTTGCTTTGCCTGACTGACACGTGCCCAAAATGTTAGTAGAGCACAGATGCTGTCTACTTTTAATATATTTCTTCTGTAGAATTCTTCGATGGTTTTTGTGCACAAGTAATGGGATTGCCCTCTCAGTTTTTCAATGTGTTTTATAGGTATTTTTGATTTATTATTATTATTATGTTAAATTATTTTTTTTGATATTTTTAGATTATTTTAATATGTTGATATCTAAAATAATTTTTAAAAAATAAAAAAAATTATTTTGTTACATTTTTAAATAAAAAAATACGTTTTAAAATAACCAAAACACTAACGAGAAAAAAAAAAAAAGAAAAGACAAGGGCTAAGACATAAGATTGCTTAACTATAGTTTAATTAACGAGTTAAGTCAATCATAGTACATGAGTTGTCGGGTATATATATATACACACACACACACACACACACACACACACACACACACACCTCAAATTGAGTGCCGATCGATCTGATTTCCTTACAAAACTTTTTTTTTTTTTTTTACTAAATAATTTTGTGTGCCTGTGATTAGGTACATATCCCTATGCTCTCTCAATTGAAAATAAAAAGCTTTCTGTATGATGAGATCAGAGCCGCCAAGCACACAAATCACATCTTCATCATTCTTCGTAAACATATTTAAGATCGAGTTTCAAACGTGAGATTTCTTCTTATAAAGAAAAACGAATGTTAATGTCACTTGAGGATCATATATACACACACACACACACACTCCTTATAGCATCTTCAATTAAATTAAAGACCGACATGTGTTTATTTTAATTATATTCTATTAATGTTCTAGAACAGATCTAATAGAAAAAACAAAGATCAATCTATTTAATTAAAGGAACAGAAAGATCTAGAATAAATTTATATTTTCCCTGCCTTTTATATTTCAAGACAATAATTAAATTCTATATATAAACTCCAAATCACCATTTAACTTTTGTTAATAAAACAAAGTTGGGCCGGCTTTAGTACTAGTATAGAGCAATTAGATTCCCATAATCAATATTATACCTTTCAAACAATTTATGAAGTAATTGACATCATAGCCGTATGAAATAGCCAATCTACAGATCCAATTTGTTTGAGAATCAAACACACAGATTTCAAATTATATTAGGTTTTGATGATCAGCATGACATATATATCAAAGCGACACTCCATACCCTTTTCTTTAGATTCTCAATGGGAATCGGATAAAAAAACAAACCCTATTGATAAGGTTCATGAAAGTGGTAAAATTGTCCCACCAAGCCATATCCAAATCCCTTTGTAGCTAGAAAGTAAGGTTGAAATCCGGGCTGAAGCATGAGGATAAAAAAAAAAGAAGGAAATTCTTGATGATATGATTTTGTTGTCGTCCAAAATTCTAGCAAATTTACGAGCAGACAGATAAATGATTGGGATTTGACATCGATACGACAAAATGATGTTTCTTGGGGCAAACTAATGTTACTAAGCACCTTCCTTTCCACATGTTTTCCTGTTCCTTATCCTCTTATTTTTCCATGGTGTAAGTCACATCCTTGTTATCTAGTTTGATTTTTATAGTATCTTTACGTCATTTTTTTTTATGGTATTAAGTCTCTTATTTGAATTTAATTTAAACCATTTACATATGAACTGATATGTATGCATGGATAATTTTTTTCTCTACATGTCGCCCATAGATTTGCATAAGAACGTGTGTGTGTGTGTGTGTGTATCAAATCATTAGATCACTAACCATATATATATATATATATATATATATATATAGATGCAAGCTTAAAGATAATATATGTAGAATCAAGCTATTTCAAAAATGTGATAAACTGATGAAAAGCTTGCCCTGCATGCATATTATTGATCAAAAACACAACATTTCGTTTGAAGTCATATGTGGCGATGCTACAGCACTGTTGAGAGTTGATCCAGATTCTGATGAAAAATGGAATCGCAGGTTTTATTTTTTCATTCTCGTCTTGAAGTGTACATATCTTTATTTCATATTCAGGAAAAAAAGAAACAAAGTAATGCATGACAGATGGAGAAGAGAGAGGTGGGGGATGATGTCATAAAAAATAAACATACGAGGACGACGTCGTCATCACTTAGGGTCTCACCAGATCATAATACATGTTTGTGTCATTTGGGATTTTGTGGTTTGCCTAAAGAGGAACAAGGGCAGAAAAGTTTGACCTTCTTCTTGAGGGTCTGGGTTGTTAAAGGCATGCACAGATTTTCAGTAACTTCACAGCGGGGAACCGGAATCAAACCGGTTTGGGAGAGTTCAGGACCACACTATCTGACTCGTTAAGTCTTCCAAAACATATATAATCCAGGCCAGGTCAGCAATGTTTCTCCATTCTCTTTTTTCCTTCCTTTTTAGCGGGTGGTGACTGATCGATCATGGGAATAATCAGTGATCTGCACGTTGATCCATGCTTACACAAATCCTTGAAAAGGGCAACTAACTTGAATAAAAACATGATAAGAAGCGAATTTGCTTCGTTCCCACTACAAGTGTATCAGTTTTGACAGACGCAAGACTGTCAATAAATATCTGTGAAAGCAGAAATAAATATCCAACTATGATCCCTCTTCAAGGATGAGATTTTGACAAGACTCGGGGGTAAGGAGTCGTCACATTCTTGGACCATCTGAGCCCATGTGATCCTCATGTGGGCAACATAGCAAATGTAAACATTGTAGCATACATGTTTTTGTGAGCAGAGATAAAATAAAAAGAAAATGCATGCTAATGTCTTAGAAAACCTAGCTATACAATGTGTATGGTGGTCCTTCCGAGTACGTAGCACTTTAGGGTTAATGAATTGACTATGATATTGCAAAAAAAAAAAAACTTTTGCAATAATTGACAGGCAAAATAATCATACAAACCTAGCTAAAAGCATTTAACATTGTCCTAGGAATCCTCTTTTCAAAATTTATTTAACAAAAATATGAAGGTAACAAGTAGAAGAAAAAAAGAGTACTGTTTTCCATGGCTAATATAATATGTGTGAGCCCGACTACAATATCAACACAACCAATTTGGATATGGGTTTTACCATCATGCCACCATATTCAATTAAATCTCAAATATTCATGCATGCTTCATATATATATATATATATATATATATATATATATATATATATATATATATATATATATATATATATATATATATAGCCTATTTTCGACGCAATCAATTAAGCTCATTCAACAGTACTACCGCTCCATCCTAAAGCAAACGCATCCAGTAATACAGCACCAATATATTTTCTTTTACCAACGGGAGCGTGGGTCGACTGGTAGGGGGTCGTCCCAGCTTAACCAAGGTCTCGAGTTCGAGCCTTGGGTATGCAGCTGCTTTAAAACTCGTTTGGGAGAGCTTTGCCGCCCTTAAGGGTCCTACCCGGCTCGAATCCGGATTAGTCGGCTGTGACCGGAGTACCGGATGGTTTATACCAAAAAAAAAAAAATATATATTTTCTTTTCTAAGAGCAACAAGTCTTAATCTGTGTTTAAAAAATCCACATTTGTTTAAGAAGAGATTTTAACTATTTTAAGTAATCATAATTTACTCTAATTTTAGGAGTGATGTAAAGGGTCCTGTTGGTCAACTTTATCTATAAATTTTAAGGGAAAAAAAAACTATATAATTAAAGTACATATTATGGGAAAATCTAATGAGGAAAGACTAAGAGACTCATTAATTAGTTTTTGATAGACTGTATGGATTAATTAAAGTACAAGGAACTTGGTTAAACATTCATTTTGACGTTGACCCGTCAAGAAATTCAATTTCCATGAATGTCCATGAATTTTATCAAATTGAATTCAATTTCCTTTAATTTCTCATGTGGCTAAAGCCACACTTTGTTTCTAGGAATACGAGAACTAATGACAAATTGACGACAAAAGTTCTAAAAACACCTTTAAGTTTCCCATCTTTCTCCAATGATGAGTAGTAACCAACAAAAGAAGCTCCCAAATGCCACTAACCCACCAGCACAAAATTCACCTCACCACTCTCTTCACGTGGACATCTCGTGCCAACATCTTTTGTTGATTGACTTTGGAAAGAAGTATGTAGTTTTAACAAAGTAGCCCTCTTGAAAATTAATAGTGTCCCATGAGATTCTCTATTCTAAAGCAAGCTATAGCTTCCACAACCTACATGGATTCTCCTATGCCAGCCCCGCGGATGGTACATCCTATATTTAATACCATATGGACCCACTATATCTAGATTCTATGCCAGGGCTAAACATGCCCATCATAAATCCTACTTTAAACCCCACTCCTTGAGTATTTTCCTCTTGTTTTTTCTGCCCCACGACACAAATAAATACCCCCCTCCTATTCCCATCTTCACTCACCAACCCTCAAGCTACTAGAATTTCTTCCTAGCTAAAACCCTAACCACACCCAGGAGACTCTAGTTTTTTCAAAGAGAATGTCAGGAGTTTGGTTTTTCAAAAACAATGGTGTCATTCGCCTGGTGGAGAACCCTGCAGCAGAATCGAATGGAGGTGGTTCAAGGAGGAAGGTGCTGGTGCACTTGCCATCAGGCCAAGTGGTATCTTCATACTCTTCCCTTGAGCAAATCTTGATCGAGTTAGGATGGGAGAGGTACTACGGGGGTGACCCTGACCTTTTCCAATTCCACAAGCCATCTTCCATTGATCTCATCTCTCTTCCGAGTGAGTTCTCCAAGTTCAACTCTGTCTACATGTACGATATTGTCATCAAGAACCCTAACATTTTCCATGTGAGAGATATGTAAGCTCTTGCCAGACCTATCTTCATGCAGTCGTATGTATCATAGAGTGTGCTTTGCCAGGTTTATTTCCCCTAGCTAGGAGCCTAGGACATTGTTTGTTTTCGAAATTCGGCGTGCCTTTTTTTTTTTTTTTAATTTCCCAGTGTGTAGGAATAATAATTGGAACTACGTTCAGGTCGTTCCTTTGTTTGGTATGTACTAAAATAAGCTTGAACCCTCATGTTAAGGGTTTTCTGCTGTAAATTTGTAATGCTGTGTTCTCCAATAACTAAGTTCATGAGTTGGCTTCTTTTTCTTCTCACACACATGAATTTAACATCTATGATTAGATAATTTTTCTTTTTCATTGGGGAATAGAAGAACATGTCCCAATATTGTGAGAAATTTCAGCCCAATTAATCGAATTGGTGGTTGTTTCTATATAAGAGACAGTACTGGCAATATGAGTTAGAAGGCGTGACATATTTGCGATGGGTACTAGCTAACCTACAAGGTGTACGTGTGAAAGAGAAGGGGCCGGGGTCGATTGATGCCGCCTTTAATCTAAAAGTTTTTGGCACGATCCCATGTATTCGAGGAATCATGCATGCCAACATACGAGGAAAAAACTAATTAACAACAGTTACGGCTTAAGCATGCCTGCATAAAAGACATGTTTAAAAACCAACTTTAATTTCTAACATGTCGAGCTCTTCGATCAATTTATAAGGGAGTTGTCCAAATTTACGAAGATGCATACACCTTAATAATTACTCGTCTAAATTCACAGAGATGCGTAGACCTTTGTGTATCCATATTAATTGGATCTATATATACACATGATCATAGCTTGTATATATATAGACCAGAACATGTCGAGCTCTTCGATCAATTTATAAGGGAGTTGTCCAAATTTACGAAGATGCATACACCTTAATAATTACTCGTCTAAATTCACAGAGATGCGTAGACCTTTGTGTATCCATATTAATTGGATCTATATATACACATGATCATAGCTTGTATATATATAGACCAGACGCTACCTCCAACCCATAAATCTGACTCGAACTTGAGACTTGTTTTGTATACCACAAGCCCGTTAATATCACGCTACGTGTTTCTTAGGGATAGAAAAAAATTCTTTTCTCTTATGGCTTGAATCTACTAGGTTGATTCTTAAAATTGAAAAATACAAAGTTTCAAAATCTAAACATTTTTATAGTATAAATATAGAGTATGTTGTTGTAACACACAAGATGTGTGATAGAATAATAAAAAAATATAGAAAATTTAAATTCTCTTATCTCTCTACTTCTTCTTCATTCATACAATCCTAACATGATATCAGAGCTTTTATGCTCGCGCAGATAAATTAATTGATCCAATCCTTTGCTTTCACAATATGATCCTAATGCATTATCCAAAAAACAAATCTCGTTTGAATCTGTTTCTTCTGTTCTAGATTCAGAATTCAGAGAGATACGAGTAGCAAAAGTGAGAAGAAAAGCTCGTTTAGCAACGAGAAGTTGGTTAGATGCATCAACATTTATGTCACTTACTTCAACCAAAGATTCATCCTTGTGTTTTCTCTGTCATACCTGCAAGCACATCACTCATGGAAGGATGCCTTTCAAGGACGTGCTTCCTTCCCTCTATGGAATCCAGAATGGGCCTCACCACATCTGGGAAGAAGAGACTGATACCATCAATAAGGCAAGAAGTAGCCACCACTAGCTCTTAAGCTATAAACATCCTCAACTTTTCCATCACCGGATTTTTGTCTCTCTATCTCCAAATTTCTTATGTAGTTGGGGGATCTTTGAAGAGGAAGGGTACTCGCACGGATCCAGGTCCTCTTTTCAATGCCGGATGGAGCCTGGAGAGTGTTCAGGTCGAGCCAGACTCCATTACTAAAAAAAAAAAAAATGAAGCTTAAATAGAGCAACGACAAAGTGAGAATAAGTAACAAAGCAAGCATATGACTCACTGTTTTAATTCTTCAGCAACTTTACACTTTACCACATTCCTCTGCTTTAGATGAGATATCAATGATGGTGATTGGAACACAGTCGGGGTAAAAATCATTGGGCATCTGAGTAGGTGGCAGAACAGAAGGAACACTGGATAAAAAAGTATTGGAGATAACAGTGACTATCAAACTAAATTTGTTGGTGCCTCTGTCTCCACCTGCTTTACCAACAACAACAATAACATATTTATTGTTTGGATAGCCTCTTTGTACTGCTTCCTAAAATCCTCCATGAAAATGAAGAAAGCACTAACAAGTCTTTTAGGCTTGTTTAAATCTTTCACAACCTTTTCAAAGCTTTGGTTCCATTTCATGCTCCTTTTCTCTTTAGCTTGGTGTCATTGTTTCTGGAATCAGACTTTGATCTACTGCCTTTCATGATGACTTCTTGGACAAAGAGTTTATAGGGTTTGTTTGAGGAGATGAGGAGTCTGTCTCTGGCCACCACGATTCTCACTCCACTTTTAACTCCTAGTGTGGCTGTTGGGATTACAAATGTGTGGTTGTTGGATTGGCTGTGGCAGTTGCTGAGAAAGGAGTACAAGTTGAAGAACCCTAGGCGGCTGAGGCTTACCTCGTGGGTCTCTTTTAGGACATCAATATGTGTGTTTTTGTTGTTGTTTTGTGAGTAAAAAAAAATCATTGAGAAGTAGCAAATGAATTCTTACACAAATTAAGAAATTCATTAACAAGTAGAATATGAAATACAAATTATATACCCTCTCTTCTCAATTTCTTACACAAACAAATAAAATTTAAACAAATTATAACCCCTCTCTTTCCTCTTGTCCCTGTCTTCTCAATTTCTTTCATAGACAAATGAAATTCAAATTAAAAAATAGACAAATGAATTTTTTTCCTCTATGCTCTCTTTTCTCTGCCATATGAGCATTCTTGTTTTTCTTTTTCTCAATCTCTTGATTTCTCAAATCTCTCAATCAAATTCAAATTCATCTTTCTTTTCTTTTGATGTTGCTCTTCTTCTCTTCTCTTTCTATTTTACATACTAATTTCTATCAAAATGATTAAGTACTCATGTGTTTCGTTTTCATTGTTGCAATCTCATGCTTGGTTTATCAAAACAAGAGATTGAGGGGATGTTAGAGTATAAATATAGAGTTGTTGTAACACACAAGGTATGTAATAGAATAATAAAAAATATATAAATTTAAATCCTTTTCTCTATCCTCTGTTCTCTGCTTCTTCATTTACACGATCCTAAAACAAGTCACCTATTTTTTTTTTCTTTTTAAGACATTAATATATCTTAACATGTGTCCTTATTAAAACGTGCATGCTATTGTTTCTACACATGAAATCATTCCTCTTAAAAATAAAGAAAAGGGAATCGATCATGCAATCATATGTAGAGAGAGATTTGTGTCTATCTTAATTATTGCTTTGATGAATTAGCTATGAGGCAGACTTAGCTGAAGGTCCCCAGACCACCCCCAAAGAAGTGGGAACAGGCTGGTGGGGTTTCACGTGAGGCACAGGATCACAACAGGGCATCACTTGCCAAACGGATGGCGCCACGTGTCCAGATCAAATGTGGGGTCAAGAGGGTGGCTATGCACGTGGCGCATCATCAAATTTGCTGAGCTTCATGTGTTTCCAGAAAGAAAAATTCCCCCCTAGCTACGAGCTCTTAGCCCTGTGACCACACTAGCTATAGCTTGGTTCCATTTACACCGAAGATTGATGTCTACAAATGAAAGCAAGATAGGATCAATTTCATGTCTTGTCTCTACCTCCTAAAAAGTTTGTAATTAAAGGTTTCAAGCAATTAATTAGTCCTAAAATACAAATTAAAATACTGTTTATGGACCTATAAAAAGGTTTACTTTTCAAATTTGATGGGAGACAGGTAGAAGCCCTTGAGATATAAAGTAATGTTTTAAGATTCTCCAGTTAAGAAAAATTAAAGTTTTATTTCCAAATATAATATTTCTCTATTCATAAAAATGGTAAGGTAGTTTTTCAGTAATATTATTTGTTTTTAAAATGAAAAGAAGACAATGATATTATTATTATTATTATTATTATTATGTTACAGAAAACACCCCAACGTACACTTGCTGAAATGTTTTTTTTTTTTTTTTTTTAATTGCATAAACATAGACAAGTCTAAATCATAACCATGAACCCTAACTCAAGCAATTGGAGTTGGGCTTGTGGTGAAATACTTGGTAGACCAACTAGCTAGCTGAAGAAAGGTAGGCTATCTCTTAAACAAAAACCCTATACTCAGCAAATGAACTCTCTGTAGAGCTCTAATGGGCTGACACGGGGCTCATGTCCCTTACAATGCAAAGGAAGGAAAGGTGATATATTTTAGAATCAAACTAGCCCACATTAACACTCAGAACCGAGCCAAGGGTCCAATTTAATTACTTTTAATGTGTGAAAAATATGATCTACCTCTAAAATACAGTAATATTTAATATAATTCCTTACATGTGCATGATAATTAGCATATTGATTATCCAGTATGTATTTGAAGCTTATAATAAAACAAAAAAAATGAACTATTGCACCATCCATTTACCTTGGATTCTTGAGATAAAACAAACAAACACAGAGAATTAGTATTCTCGACGTGTGATGAGGTAATCTGATTCTCCTCCTCCTCCTCCTCCTTGTGACTGAAGCTTGCTAGAAATCACCTCACAGAACGAATTAAAGCCAAATGATTCCTAACGTTGTCGTCGTGGTTTGCTAGAAATCACTCTCGCATATTAATTATGTATAATGAGAAAAAAAATTTAATCTGGAAACATAGAATGTGTTCATAAATCAGGCTTGTCATAGTTGATTTCTCAGTTGCTATTAAAACTTCAAAAAAATTCACGTGCCTTGCATTCCTAAGTACAATAAAATGCTGCAGGATCTTGTTGGATTTTAATGTAAGAAATGCACTTCACTGGTCATTTATTATTGTTGTAAAAATTCTAATAGATATTTCAAAAGACTATCTCATATTGGTAAAATAGAAAGGGCCTCTTAAGTGAAAAGAGTATATATAGGACTTACTATCTTATATTAAAACAAAAAAAAAAATTTCATCAAGTGTTTATATACTAAAATTTGAGATGAGATAGTTACCAATAAAGAAAGTAGAGTGAGCTCGGGCATATAAAGATGAGTCGAGTAAGAGAAAAACCTCAGATTCAACCCCCTAAGCGCGAGGCCGTGCCTATATTCTCTTAATTTTTTTTGTTATTTTGTTAAAATATTTTGATGACCCTTAAACTGAAAACATTAAATTTATAATCATTGAAAATTATTTCTAACATTTACAAATTTGAAAGCAATATCGGCTATGGTTTTCATAATTATTGTAAACATAAAATTTATAACTGTCACCATAAATTATATAACAATTATAACTTAAATTATTGAAACAACTATAATTATTGTAACAATCACTTTAATTTCATAAATTAAATATGACTGTTATATTATAATAGCCTATAAATACTATGCAGATTTTTCAAATATTAAAATCCGAAAACTACTTCTCTTCTTCTTCTTCTCATTTACTGGACTCCACTTATTTCTGAGTTGTTTTTGTGCTCCTCTCTTAATTCGAGGAAGAACTCATTGAAATATCTTTAAACACAGTGCAAAAACACACCTCAAGTTTTTTGTTTCTGTTTTCTTGTATTTCATTATTTACACAATATTTATCACAACATCAACTATTTGATTGGTGATTCATTGCTCGAGGAACTGTACACAGGTGGGCAATGACGATCAGATTGATTTCCAACGAGGTTGTAGACCTTCTGAACTGATTTAGTTTGTTTAGATTAAGCTATCAAGAATTGCATCAGATCTTGGGGGTTATATTGATCATATTAAGCATTTGCTGCTGCTGCTTTCCCTCTGAGTTTTGACGTGGACATGCCGGACGCAAGTCCGTTTCTTGTAAGTTATTTTATTCGTTATAAACTAGCTGTCGTAAATTATTCTCTTCAAATTCCAGAATAGATTAATATATATTTTTACTCGAAACGGGTTAAAAAAATCGAAAGATGAGAAAAGGTTTAACGACTCATTTGTCTGCATGGAAAATGCCACGTTCCAAGCTACCATATATACGGTTCTCAAGTCAAGATAAAAATGCATCATTGGCATGCAGAATACAGACACGTCATGCGGTACAGCTCTATCAATCAATCATAAATTGGGAGACAAAGTGATGTCGTTTTTGAAGGGACAATATAATGATACCTGTGGTCGTGAAAGAGAGAGAGGGGAGCTGTGGTCTATGGAAGAGAGGAGCTGGGCGTGTCACTCCTTTTTCTCTTTCTATCATGCCCCGTGTACAGTGATAATATTAAAAATAAAATATATATTATTTTAATATACTTTCAAGATAAAAACAATTGAAAATTTTGTTTTCTTTTTGTTTTTAAATTATTTTGATATGATAAAATAAAAAAATAATTTTAATTTATGAAAAATCATTCCATCTTGCTATACCATGATTAAATATTTTTGTATTAATCTGCTATACCATGACAAAATAAAATACAAGTGTCCTAGGAATATGTATCCTGGGACTTGAACGGGGTGTATTTGATAGTCATAGAATACAATTTTTGAGGTTGCCCTGTTGGCTTTTGTAATAAATGGAAGAGCAGTCCATTCGCACAAGTCCAAAAAACAGCCCTAGATGCTTTTGTATTCTAGGACTGTTTTTGGACACGTTCGTTTATTTCATATCTTGGGCTACTCAAAAAGAAAGTTTTAAGGTTTTCAAAATATATTTTTTAAGGTATTTTTAGACGGTATTGAAAATGTTATTTAAAAAAATAAAAATATATATTTTAAATTATTATTTTGATATATTCTCAAATATATTACTTTAAATTATATTGTAAACATGTGATGTAAGGGATGCATGCATTTTGTGGTCACGTTGTCAAATGTGAAATAATACTTCGTACATACATTTATTTTGTGATTCAGAATTGGTCCCTGCCTTTTTCCTAATAATACAAATTCTCTCTTGTTTTTTTCGTTTGTTTTATATCAAGTATCCAAGGTGGTAAATATTTCATTTTTATTTTTTATTATATGCTTCAAATACTGGGATATGCAATAGAGGGAGCAAATGATTGGTTGAGAAAAGAGCAGAAATGTGTTAACAAGTACGAAGTAAACATTACAAACTAGGAGACTAGAAATCAGAACAAGATTAGAAAAGTTTATGTATTTTCCTAATTAGTTAATGTTTCCATCCATCAACAGAATTTTAGTACATGTATAAATATATCTGTTATGCCGTGAGCAAATCCAAAACCTAACCAGCTTATCTACCTAGAAAACCTAACCATGACAGAAACAAACCCAGAAAACCTAACCATGACAAGAACAAACCCACCAAACCAGATTACAACCATAAACACAACCCAAAACCATGACCTACCAGTAGTCATCCCGTGAATCAAACTCAATGGCCAAAACTATGATTTGTGGTCACAAATCATTGAGATGTTTATCTCTGGAAGAGATAAACTAGGACTAATCACCGATGAAATCACACAACCACCATCGACAGACCCATCATATAGTAAATGGAGAACCGAAAATACCATTGTTAAAGGTTGAATTATCAATTCCCTAAGCCCAAAATTAATTGGGAATTTTATCAGATTTCCTCCAGCTAAAGGAGTGTGGGATGCCATTGCAACAACCTACTTCGACGGAGGAGACAATATCCAAGTGTATGAGCTGAAAAGGAGAGTCAGCCGAACAACCCAAGAAAGTGGGTCTCTAGAGGATTACTATTCCGGGTTACAAACTCTCTGGCGAGAGATTGATCACCGACGCCCAAACCTCATGATATGCGAAGAAGAGATAAGGAAATTCAACAAATTAGTTCAGGAAGATCGAATTTATACCTTCTTGGACGGATTAGATGACCAATTTGATCAGACTAGACGGGATATCCTTCAACAAACTCCTCTACCGTCGATCGAGCAAGCTTTTGCCCAGGTAAGAAGAGAGAACAATCGACGAATCGTAATGGTGGAAAAAGAAATTGATGGCTTTGGTCTGCTAACTAAAAGTAGAGATAAGAATAGTGAGGAAAGAAGAGGTGGACATAACAGAAATTATGAAAATGGCAAGAGAAGGGGACGAAATAGCAGCACTAAAGACGTTAACAAAAGGGGAGCTGATGAAGGGTGGGCAAAATTTAAAGGCCTCACGCTCACGGGCCCAAATAGACAAGAGGCTTGATCTGGAGACAATAGCCCAAAACGACCCATTAGCCCATCATCATCACAGCCCAGACTGGGTCTGCAAAGACCAAATTACAGCAAGCCCTCTTTTGCTAGATCGAAAGCTCAAGAGGGAGGATGCACTCATTGTGGTGGAACTAAACACACCAAAGATACATGTTTTTAGCTACACGGATACCCAGAATGGTGGTATGAATATAAGGGGAAAAAGGTTGAACAAGGCCACGCATCCGTTGTTACTAATATGGATCCAAACACACTTGTGCCTTTCAAAAATCAACTAGAGTTAACTAGTCAAAATCCAGGTATTATTGGTTCCATAAACTTGGTATCCCATGAGGAACATGTAAACAATTGGATTATTGACTCAGGGGCGACAAACCACATGACTTATGACCTTGATGACTTTAAAACAAAGTCAGTTCCTCGACGACAAGCCATATCAAACACCAACGGTGATATATATATCCAGTAATTGGAGGGGGGATAGTAGAATTGTCAACCACATTTACTCTCCCTCATACTTATTTTATCCTTTCACTCTCCATAAAATTATTATCATTAGGCCAAATAACTGAAGAATTAAATTGTTGCGTACTAATGTATCTATTTTTTTGTTTATTTCAGGATGTTCTCACAAAGAAGATTTTTGATCGTGGTACTAAGAGAGGAGGGTTATATTATGAGGATGATATAGACCTTGATAAATTGAACTTTGCTCAATCATTACAGCGACAAAGACAAGATATCTGGTTATGGCATTTTCAGTTAGGACATCCATCATTCAGCTATGTACAACATTTATTCCTCTCTTTATTTAAAAAATGCATCACTTTCTAGTCTTAGGTGCAAAGCTTGTATCTTTGGTAAAAGTCATCGAACGAACTATCCTATCAGTTACAATAAATGTAATGCACCATTTGAGATTATTCACTCTGATTTATGGGGATCTGCACCCATTATGACTTCTACTGGTTTTAGATGGTTTGTCACTTTTATCGATGATTGTACAAAGGTCTCTTGGGTTTATATGTTAAATAATAAGAAAGATGTTCTACTCGTTTTTTAAAAATTTATCACTTTAGTACAAACTCAATTCTCGATGAACATCAAAACTCTTTGAACTGGTAATGGAGGTGAATATATTGGTCATGAGTTTAGACAATTTTGTGATAGCAAAGGCTTCATTCATGAAACCACATGTCCATATACTCCTCAATAGAATGGAGTTGCTGAACGGTAAAACAGACACATACTTGAGACAGTATGAACAATTATGGGGGCTGCTCATATGCCCTAACATTTTTTGCCTGATACCGTAGGAACATTTGTTTACCTCCTTAACCGAATGCCATCCTGAGTGCTTGATTTCTACGCACCGCTACAAACTTTGGAACGGAATGTCTTCAAAACTACATCTACCTCTAAAAATATTTGGGTTTGTTGCCTTTGTACATATCCTGAAGCACCAACGATCCAAGTTGGATCCATGTGCTAATCAATGTGTCTTTCTTGGTGATCCATGTGCTAGTCGATGTGTCTTTCTTGACTATGGCTCTCACACGAAAGGATATCAATGTTACGATCCCTTTTCACTCAAACTTTATGTTACTATGGATGTAACCTTTCTTGAGACCAAATACTTCTTCAGTAGCCCATCCCCTTCTGCTATTCCGGGGGAGAATGAGACTGAATAACAGATATGGGATTGGTTTATTACTAAAGAAAATACTCAAACAGATCAAGAACAAATTGAGAAGACCAACAACTCTGACACATATACTGAAGCCACAAGAAATGACCCTCTCTCCAACGACCCTCTCTCCAACGTAGACCATGACCAAATTCAGATTCGTGAGAACATTCCTGACATGGTAATTGAGGTAAGATCTCCTGACCCTCCTACCTTATCTGATAGCATAAAATACAACTTACCTCACAGGCATAATCGAGGGATACCCCCAAATCGGTACTCTCCAGAAAAAGATGGAAGAAAATCCAAATACTCCATTACAAATTTTATCTCAGCTAAAAAAATGTCAGATGCAACAAAAGTCTTTATAGGGAAAGTATCTTCAGAACAACTTCCATGCAATATCAATGAAGTCATGCTAGATGAACGGTGGAAATCAGCTGTCTATGATGAAATGGAGGCTCTCCAAGATAATAATACGTGGGAGCTAACTACACTACCAGAAGGAAAAAAGACAGTTGGATGTAAATGGGTGTTTACCGTAAAATATAAATCAGATGGGACAGTAGAAAGATACAAAGCAAGATTGGTGGCTAAGGGAAACATATGGCATAGACTATCAGGAAACTTTCTCACCAGTAGCCAAACTAAACACAATTCGGACACTTCTATCACTGGCAGCAAACTTGGATTGGTCTTTGCATCAATTTGATGTAAAGAATGCATTTTTTCATGGAGATCTAGAGGAAGAAGTATACATGGATGTTCCTCCTGGGTTTACAGGGAAAGCAACGAATATGGTATGTAGGCTTACAAAATCACTATATGGACTAAACCAGTCTCCCAAGGCATGGTTTGGGAAATTTAGTCTAGCAATGCGTAAGCATGGATTCAGCCAAAGCAACTCAGACCACACATTATTTCTTAAGAAAAATGGGAGGAAAATTGTGGCTTTGATCATTTATGTTGATGATATGATAGTCACAGGAAATGATGAAGATGGAATTTCATAACTACAAAAATATCTAGCAAATGAATTTGAAATGAAAGATTGGGGGGGATTGAAGTATTTTTTGGGTATTGAAGTATACAGATCACGATTGGGCATATTTCTATCACAAAGGAAATATGTATTGGACTTATTAGCTGAGACAGACATGTTGGATTGTAAATCGATGGATACACCAATCGTTCAAAATCATTGTTTAGTTGAGTATCCAGATCAGGTCCCCACAAATAAAGAAAGATATCAAAAGTTAGTGGGAAAACTCATCTACCTATCACATACCAGTCCTGATATTGCATATGCAGTCAGTCTAATAAGTCAATTCATGCATAACCTGAGTGAGATACATATGGAGGCAACTTTACGAATACTCAGATACTTAAAATCGTCTCCTGAAAGAGAAATTCTTTTTAAGAAGAACAATCACCTCAATCTCATTGGCTATACAAATGCGGATTGGGCCGAGAATCTAACTGATAGAAAATCAACTTCAGGATATTTCACCTTTGTTGGAGGAAACTTAGTAACCTGGAGAAGCAAAAAGCAAAAGGTAGTTGCTCTATCTAGTGCTAAAGCAGAATTCAGGGGGATGACCAAAGGATTATGTGAAGTACTCTGGATAAAAAGGCTACTTGAGGAATTGGGATATCCTATGGAGAAAGAAATCAATATATATTGTGACAACAAAGTTGCAATTGCTATAGCCAATAATCCAGTCCAACATGACCGAATAAAGCACGTGGAAGTAGATAGACATTTCATCAAACAGAAACTTGACTAGAAAACCATGGTTTTTCCTTTCATCAAATCTGAGGATCAATTAACATATATTCTTACTAAAGCAGTATCGAGTAAAGTGTTTCACAGCTTTATCAACAAGTTAGGCATACGAGATATTTTTGCACCAACTTGAGGGGGAGTGTTAACAAGAACGAAGTAAACATCACAAATTAGGAGACTAGAAATCAGAACAAGATTAGGAAAGTTTATGTATTTTCCTAATTAGTTAATGTTTCCATCCATCAACAGGATTCTAGTACATGTATAAATATATCTGTTATGCCGTGAGCAAACGATGAAAAAATATGATTAATAAACACATACTCCTTAATGTTGACAAAATGCAAAGGACGAATATGCTTTGATGATACTTCATATGATCTATTGCTTGGTGTATATATAGTGCATCGTAAAAGGCAATGGAATATCTTAATTTCATGTACCGAAACAAAAGAGCTTTGCTCTCATGATAATGTTTTTTGAGATAATTATCTTCCCTAAAAATTGCCTTCTATCCCTTCCTTTTGAGTGCATCAAAAAATTTAAACTCGTTTTTTTACAAAAAAATTTTATTGATAGAATTCAATTGTCATCATTGTAAAATTATATCTTCATCAAATGATGTCTTTCTAGTCTGTAATTTGGATAATTTATATGTATTTGTGTAAGGAATGAAAAACAATTAAGTTTGCATCAATTCAACTTTTGTAGCTCTAAATATTCAAGTTGGAATGATCAAAAGTTAACATTGACAGATTGCAAGATTTGAATTTGAGAGTTGTGATTTCCATGCTCTTTTTTATTTGATTTCATTGCCTTAAATTTATAGAAAGATATGCATGTTAGCTTTTTAATTTCATTAGAATAATTTCATTTTGATCTCCAGAGCTTACAATTTGCACAAAGCATCTACCGAAGGTCAAATTTATCAATTAACTTCAACTTATTTTTTTTTGCATCTTTTATCCAAAAATAAATTTAAAGCATAAAAAAAATATCAAGATATTTTATTTATAAAATTACTTATATATTAGTTCTATGTATCTCTTGTAATTTCAATTTATGATTCTATCTCATGGAAGCGGCTCAGCCTGGATGGTCTTTTATTTGACAAATCTGCCTGGATTTCTATAGAAGAAGAAAGGGGCTTAAAAACTATTTAGAAACTTACCATTTTTTGAGCGGAAATGAAATCATTTTAACATTATTTATTTAATTTTAATCTTTTAATAGTCGATATGCAAGTCGTACTACAGAGTATATGATCTATTTCAGAAATGATATATTAGAAATTAATTAACCTCCCTCAATCTCACACATATGCTTGGAATAAATCTTTCAGGGATGACGACAGGTTGGATATATAAATGATATATTTTCAGAAATTCAAGTTAAATGAGTTATTCAATTTTAAAAACTTACTTTACATATAGAAAAAACCCAATTATGAGATCAATTCAATCTACTTTCCAAAATAATATTGGTTCCAAAAGCTGGGCTGGTTGAAGGGTCCTCAACATATTCCCAGTTTAGCTTGGCTTTCAATCATACTTTCTACAATGTTCTTATGTTATGTATGTGAATTTTTATTCTTGCCCTTATACTTTTGATTTTGTTTCGTTTTGAATTTCTCTAATTTTTTTTAGTCCTGGGGTGTTAATTTATTGCAATTTTATTCTTCAATTGAAATTGATCAAATTGTTATTTTTCAGTTGGACCCTTAGTCCTTTGATTTTTGGTTTGTTTTTAATTCCTTTAATTTTTTCGGTCCTAAGATTTTAATTTATTTTAATTTTATTCTTTAATTGAAATTGACCATATATTATGTATTCATTTCGAACCTTATTCTTTTAATTTTTTTATTTTAATTTTTTTAATTTTTGATGGTCCTTCTAAGGTAGTCACTATTTTTTGTTCATATTTATGTGACTATACTTTTAATATTTTTTTTCTCTCTTTTTTCTTTTGAGGGGTTTTTTATTTGTATTAAATTGCAGCCTAAAATTTTAATTTATGTTCATACTCATTCTAAAATTAATATTTTTTTTTCTTTTTGTTTTTTCTTTTTTTTTTGTTTCTCCATTATTTTAATTTGTTCTTCAAATCAAATATTTTTTTTCTAATATTATTTAATATCAATGACAATGATGAAAACAATAATAATTATTACAGTGATTGTAATGCAATATTAATAATTATGATTTTAATGCTTATAGTAACAATATCTCATATAATAATATAAAAATATCATTGATAACACAATTCATTATAATCCAACCGATGATAATAATAATAATAATAATAATAATAATAATAATTTTACTTTTATCCTTGAATTATTTTCATTTGTTCTTCAAATGAAATAATTTTATTTTATGCTGCTAATATTGTTTAGATTTTGCCTTTGATCATAATAATAAAAACAAAAATAATAATTCATATAATTTATCATTCAATGTTGTATTTATTAAAATTTAAATCTTGCAACTTCTCTATATATATAAGGTTTCATATGTAACATCTCAGATTCATAATTTGAAAAACTTATGTGGTCAATATTGTCTTTAAGTTTTTTTGAGAATAATAATTCAACTAATTTAATGTAAAAAAATAAACATGATATTAATTGAATGATTAGCCAAACGGTTAAAATAGACCCAACAATTAATTAGTTTACTGTGGAAAGCAAATAACTCTTTTTTAATGAATTTTATCAATTGTAATTTTATTATGTGCCGATTGAATATTTAGCCAAACAATTAAAGCAAATCACAATCAATCAATTTGCTACAGAAAATAAGTAACTCATTTTTAATGGATTTTATCAATTGTTTGGTCATAAATCTGCCGGTGCTATTGTCTTTATTTTTTTTATCTTATTTCTGTAAAATTATATTACTTCACATTAGTATTAAACACAAAAAATTACCTTATAAATAATTTTTTTTTAACATTACCTAACAAAAATTCTGTCCAGACTAATTATTTTAACCAAATATATATAGCATTATAAAAAAACTCATACATTTGATATTTTTTATATTTTAAAAAATTTGTTTCTATCTGCAACGAAATGCAAGGCTAGTGATTTGTATTACTTGAAATTAGTATTAAACGCCAAAAATTGCCTTATAAATAATGTTTTTTAACATTACTTAACAAAGATTCTGTCTAGACTGATTATTTTGACCAAATGTATATAGCATCATAAAAAAAAACTCATACTTTTGATATTTTTTTATATTTTAAAAAATTTGGTTCTACCTGTGATGAAGCGTAGGGCTAGTGACTCATAATATCTAGGACACTACAACGAATAAGACCCTGTTTGGCACTGCGTTTTAAAAACACTTATAAAAAAATTATATTTTTAAAATTTATTTTCTGATATTTTAAAATTATTTTCATATATTGATGTCAAAATAAATTTTAAAAATTAAAAAAATTTTATTTTAATATATTTATGAATAAAAATCCCTTTTAAAATACAATGTCGACCACAATACCAATAATGCCCATTATTGATTACAGAAATTGGATTTGTTCCTTGACAAGATATCACTTGGTGCAAATTCAGACGGCCGTCTATGGTGCAGGCATAATCTTTCTTGCTTCCAATTTATGATTCTATCTCATGGAAGCGGCTCAGCCTGGATGGTCTATTCTTTTACAAATCTGCCTGGATTTCTACAGAAGAAGAAGGGGGCTTATAAACTATTTAGAAACTTACCATTTTTTGAGTGGAAATGAAATCATTTTAACATTATTTATTTAATTTTAATCTTTTAATAGTCGATATGCAAGTCATACTAAAGAGTATATGATCTGTTTCAGAAATGATATATTAGAAATTAATTAACCTCCCCCAATCTCATACATATGCTTGGAATAAATCTTTCAGGGATGACGACAGGTTGGATATATAAATGATATATTTTCACAAATTCAAGTTAAATGAGTTATACAATTTTATTACATAAAAAAAAAAAACCCAATTATGAAATCAATTCAATCTACTTTCTAACATATAATTGGTTCCAAAAGCTGGCTGGTTGAATGGTCCTCAACATATTCCCAGTTTAGCTTGGCTTTCAAACATACTTTCTACAATGTTCTTATGTTATGTAAGAATTCCATGGAAGATCGTGATCACACACACAAACAAGCATGTACATTGTTTGTCTTTACTTTTTCTACAAAATATTTCGCAGAACCTAAAGAACGAAGCACGATCATCGTTTTTCTGTTACTAGCTACATAGCTAGCCGGGATGAGTTTCGACTGGCAAGCATGAAAGAGGTTTCTTTGGATTTTTATCGTCAACAGCGAAGCTCCATCATCGAGTCAGTTCGTGAGCTCAAGTTTCATAAGCAGACCACTTCTTAGGTTACATAACAAGAAGGATAAGAAGATTTGAGAGAGATGAAAGGCAAAGAAAGCAAGGTCTTGAGCGATGGATGGTCTTTGATTTTTTTTGTCTGTAATTAACCAACATTCAATTCCTAGAGAATACCAAAACTGTTAGTTTCTTATATTTTGTGCTGGCAGTAAACTTAGCCAACCAACTTTCAAGTTTCTAGAACTTTAAATGTTAGTTCCCGCGAGCAAAACAAATAGAAGGGCGGTTGAATTTTTCTAATATCTATTTTTTTTTTATTGATATTTTTTATAAGTCAGTGAAATTCATTAGTTAAACAGAGCACACGAATGATTAAGCACTCGGGGCTTAAAACAAAATAACTCAAATCCGAGAAATTAATAAATAAATAAGAGGGCATGCAACGTGAAATTATCCCAAATTGTTGACACCACACAAAATAGGAAGAATTATTTATATTTGGGAAATGTTTTAGCTAGCTCCTTTTTAATTAGTGAAATCATAAGCTGTTAAATTACACTGGACAAATGTAATCTTCTCTAATTCTAGTAATCTTTCAGATAAAATCTGTCAGTGATATTGAGGTGAAGAACTTGGAAAGACCACCCACGATAGGAAATCTGAATGGAATCATTTCATTTTCATAAATGTATGGGGTCCTGCGGACAGTGAAGTGGTCCTATTCAAATCTCGCACGTTCAATTCTATCTTATGTATGTATTATTGGTTTAATTCATTACAAATACAGTGATCTCGCACAGTTTGACAGTGAATCTGTGCACACCAGCAATAATAAAAGCCAAGAGAAAGACATAGAGTAGGCAGTGAGAGCAGGAAGCAGGAGAGGGAGAAATGGGAAGAAAGACAGGGTGTTCCAAGGATGGTCTCAACAAAGGAGCATGGAAACCTGTTGAAGATAAAATGCTTGTGGATTATTTAAAGATCCGCGGTGAAGGAAAATGGAGCAATATTGCCAGAGAAACAGGTAATTCGCAGATTATGCTCTTATTTAAAGACTGTGCATGAGTGGTGTAATGTTATTAGGATGGAGCAATTGGGTTGTATCTGATGCATGCATTCATGCCGCAGGACTTAAGAGATGTGGAAAGAGCTGCAGGCTTCGTTGGATGAATTATCTGAGACCTGATATCAAGAGAGGCAACTTCTCCGATGATGAAGAAGACCTCATTATCAGGATGCATAAGCTCCTGGGCAACAGGTGCTGTGTGCATTCATTATTGTTTCTTTCAAATGTTATTATATTATCCATGGATATGAATGAGTGATGCTTAATTGGTGATCAGTTTCTACCTTTCTCTTCTTCTTCTTCTTGTTTTTTTTTTTTTTTTGCCAGATGGTCTCTGATAGCTGGAAGACTTCCTGGACGAACAGACAATGAGATCAAGAACTATTGGCACACCACTATTGCCAAGAAGGCACGGGGAAAGCCGAAGGTCGATGGGAAACAAATAGCACCAGGATCTCAAAGTGGGGCAGCGTCTGATTTAAAGAATCAGAGCACCATTGAATCACAGTGCACCACCGGGGTGGTTGCTGCCACCACTACATCACAAGAAAACTCAGCTCAAGATCATCAACATAGTATTGCAATGCCACAATTCACCACCAGCAACTTGCAACATGAATCATCAAGCAAGGGGCCGCAAAATGGGGCCGCATCAAATTTCAAGAACCAGAGTACCATCGAATCACAGTGCACTACCGAGGTGATTGCTGCCACCTCTACATTACAAGAAAGCACAGCTCAAGTTCATCAAGATAGTATTACGATTGCACAATCCGCCGACAGCAACTTGCACTATGATCTGCCTAAGACATATGAATTTGAATCATCCAGCAAGGGGTTGGCATCTGGGGGCGAGGATAATTCATCCAACATTATGATGTTTTATGATTACATGGATGACTTCAGCAAGATCCTTGATTCCGACTTCGCAGAGTTTGCTGACATCCATGATATTTTCAGCTCTGACCATCATTCCAATAATACCGATGCTGTAAATGGCGATCAACATGGTGTCTCTAGTAATGGATGCAAATCAAGAGAAACAACAGAGTTTCCTGAGAAATTATTGGAGTCGGATAATTGGTCTAGCAATAAATGTGTTCTAGCTGACCAAGGTTTTGATTTCATGTCATTGCTTTCATTTCTTGATTCAAATGAGGACGAATGGACAGCAGCTGCTTAAGGTACTAAAGTACTTTAGGTTTGTCTGGGCTGCAGATGGGTAGAATTATTGTTAAAATTTTCAAATTTCATTCCATTAATAATTATTATAATTTTCTTAATTGTTTACCATAAAATATATGAATTGTTATGTCGCAATCTTATCTTTTGTAAGACTTGTATAAGCCACCAATTCACTTTGAATTTAACAGTAAAAGCATGAAATATATTTTTTTTTATATTAAATCATGTTTACTCTCTACATAATTATTATTAATTGATTGAATAAAATTTCAAATCTCATTCCACCTTGATCAACAATATTCACAGTCAATATTATTTAAGAACAAATGAAATATTTTCCAATTCACCTAGGGTGATGAATCATCTCCTAATCATTTAAGTACTTTAATATAATTCATGTTATACCCAATATTTGCTCTAAGATAACATGTATCATGATTAAAGCATAACAATCTATATATAAGATAACTTAGTGGTCTTAAGTCTATGGATCACTTACTGTTGCAATGTTACGACTGCATAAATTAATTACCATAGTTTAAAACACAACACATAAGATAGTATAAAACAAACAATGAGTCAATCCCATAAGGAAGGTTCAAGTCAGATTTTTATGTTATATGATATGCAATTTGAGGGGGGGTTGTCAAGGTTAAAGCAAAAGAAAACAAAAAGCTATTAAGAGAAAATTAAATAAAACTAAAATTTATCAAGAAAAAAAAATATTTATCACAAGTAAACATCCACTTATAAAAATCAAAACTAATCATGGAAATGAAATATAAATTTATATTCTGAATATTATTTATCTCTTCTTAACATTGGTTGGTTAACGGATCCACCGTATAATTTACTCTAACTATCAAACAACCACAATGTCTACACTAGTAATTAATTCAATGACAACTTTAAGAGCTAGATAAGTTGATTAATCAAGGAAACATAACTGTTTACAATCCATGTTTGATTTGATTAAAAGTTTTCCTTAAGATTAATAACGTAGATCCACAAGAAATTATTAAATTTATTTGTTTCACAAGTTTATATATCACAACTTCAGTTTTGATATCAAACGTAGCAATAGATTGTTTACAATAATAACTTAGAGACCGTTTAGCAATCAAAATAAATAATCATAGGAAAAATAAGCATAAAAAAAGAATATATTTATCATATAAACAAAAATAAAAAGGTAAAATAGATCTCACAATTCTTGAAATATGTTTGCTAATAGAATTCAGTTGTCATCTTTGTAAAATCTTATCTCCATCATATGACATCTTTTTGGTATGTAATTTGGATAGTTGATAATTTATTTGAGTTAGGAATCCAAAACAATTGAGTTTGCATCAGTTGAACTTCTATAGCCCCAGATATTCAAGTTAGAATGTCAAAGTCAACATTGATAGATTACGATATTTGAATTTGAAGGTTGCTATTTCCATGCTATTTTTTTATTTTATTTTATTGACTTAAATTTTTAGAAAGGTATGGATGTTATCTTTTTTATTTAACTGGAATCACTTCATTTTGATCTTTATAGCTTACGTTTTGCATAAAACATTGACTAACAATTAAATATGTCAGTTACCTCAAATTTACTTCTTTTTGCATCTTTCATCCTAAAGTATTTTTGAAATATAAAACAGAGAGTATTAAGGATTTTATATATAAAACATAAACAAAATACTTAAATATGGATAAAACTATCGAATAATATGATTGCATTATTTACACATTCATCACGTGAGCCTTTCCATAGACATAAATGATCTCTCCACATGAGATTCTCATATGAGTAAATTCAATATACATTAATTATGACAAGAACTTATATATTAGTTCTATGTATCTTTGATACCCTAGCCTATAAAAACAACTACTTCTTTTCATAGAGAAAAAAACATAATATGTTTCAGTCTTTAGTTTCTAATAAATGTTCACTATTTAAAAGAGCATCGACCAAGAATATTTTAGTGTTTTTTTTAGTGTTTTTATTTTGTTTCATAATAGTAATGTACCAATAGATTTTTAACTATGTTTTCTTCTTTTTATAGGTAGAAAATCAACAATATATTTTTGTTGTTTAATTATTGCAGGTGTTACACACTTTATATTTTATTATTGTGTTTAATTTAATTGAAATTATAAAATTAACTAATCCTAATACATTAAATTCAATGATTTAGATATCTAAATATTCTTAATTTTTTTAACGACAATGATAATTTTATGCTGGAGATGTGTTGAAACCTCTTAAAAAATAAATTTATATAAATTTAAAAATCATATATTTTATTGAAAACTTGTGCTCACAAATATTCCGTGCATATTTATTATTTTCCCCAAATTTATAGCATAATAAAAAAATCTCACACTCAGTATTTTTTTGTGCTGAAAAAAATATGTTTTTGACTACATTTATTTTGATTGTTTTTATTTTCTCTTTTGTTAAATTTTTTTGTTGTATTTTCCAAGATAATTTTATTATTTTCATTGTCTATACAATGATAATAAGCTCACTAATTGTTTTTTATAATTATTTTTGTACTTACTCTTTTTTTACAGTTTTTATTTTTATTTTTAGGGATAATTTAATAATTTTTATTTTTAAAAAAATAATAACAATGATAATGATGATACCAATAATAATTATTACAATGACTATAAATAATTATTACAATGACTATAATGCTTATGATATTAATAATTATGGTTATAATACTAATAACATGAATAACTCATAAAATAATATAAAAAATATCAATGATAACATATTTTTTTATAGTCCAACCAATAATAATAATAATAATAATAATAATAATAAGAATAAGAATAAGAATAAGAATAAGAATAAGAATTTTGCTTTTGTCCTTTAATTATTTTCATTTGTCCTTTAAATCAAATAATATTTTTTTATACCTCTAATATTTTTTTAGATTTTGCCTTCAATCATAATAATAATAAAGAAAATAATAATTCACATAATTTATCATTCAAACTTCTCTATATATAATATTTCAAACTTCTCTATATATAATATTTCAGATATAACATCTCGAATTCATGATTTGAAAAAATTGTTGCCACATTATTGCAAATATATTCTAAATATAATACGTGCAATTTGAAAATAGTAATGTCAATTGAGAACCTATGCTATAACTTAGAAACAAATGTAATAATATTTCACATTTTAATTTATTTTGGAGAATATATAGAAGTTATGATCAAAAGGTTATCATTGTGAATTGAATACATTATTTTACATATAACTCTTATTGTTAGTAAAAGAGTTTTAAGATAAGACATCAAATGAAAAATAAAGAAAACTGATAAAACTAAGAGGAAGGAGCCTATCAATTCTATATTAATTACATAGAACTCATGAAATTAAGAAAAAAGTTAGAAATCAAACAACTACTTCCTTAAATAATGTAAATTTATGTTTGTTTCTATGTTAAAATTTTCTTCTTGATTGTTTAATTAATATGTTGTTTTATATTACAATAAACTAAAATCCATCAAATGTGAAATCAATCTAATTGATAAAAACATATTATATATCTAACAAAACCTATAATTTGAAACCATGAGCAATAAAAAAGAAAATTGTCTTAAAAAATTAAAAAACCTTTAGGAAGGAAATAATTGTATAATAAAAGTTTCTATAATCCTTGATTCAACAACCTTCACTGAAACAACTAGGACCCTATAGTAGTAACAACACTTTCTTTATCCTCTAACAACCATCATTTCTTACCATATCATCTTAACTATCAAAACTATTCATTACAATTATTACGATCACAATATAATGTTATATTCATTGTAACTTTTATGCTATCTTTTATTTTCATGGTCACAAATTTAAAAATATTTTCAAACATATTTTTCTTTTTATGTTTGGAATCCAAATTATATTGAATGACATTAGTCCTTCAATAAAACTTTATTTTATCTAATTATAGGTCAAAGAAAAAAAAAACTTCTGCTTGCTGAACTAAAAAACTAATATAATCTTCTCATGTTATGATACTACATCATACAATTTTTCACATGAAAGTATTAGTGATGCAACATTCCTTTCCAATAAGCCTTTTATATATATTTTACCTGATGCTGACTTGGTAAAAACATCTAGTGACAATAAAAAAAGCCTTACCGCTATTCATTAAGTTAAATGCCTTATTATTTTCAATATAATATAGAGAGGCTAATTCTCCATGTGTTATCCATCTCAAAACTATTAAATATGAAGGAAACTCATTTATAGTCCAGAACAAAGCTATTTTCATTTGAAAAATATGTTTATTTGATACATCATATATTAAAGCCCAAAATAACTATAACTGTTTGAACTCATCAATCAATGGTTGAAGACAAACATTTATATTCTTATATAGATTATAAGGACCATGTATCATGTAATAGATAAAAACATGAATTCCAGTCTCATGAATAGCGAGATCAAGTTATAAATTATTTGCATGATCAACTAGCATGAATAAGATGCAACAAAAGATCTAAATAGATCAAACCTATGCATACACAAACCAATATGCATATCATGTGGTTATATAAAAAATTTGGTCTCTGAAAATTCCAACATTCTAAAATCAAACCCAGATTAAATTCAAAAACTTGATTTTTCATTGACTAAACCCTTAATAAAATTAATTTGACCAATTTAAAGTATAATTAAGACCTTGTACTTAATCAAAACCCTTCAATTGGATCCTAAATTAATTCCCAAATATAATTACATTTTTAATTGAACAACGATTAAATCAAATTGGTCCATAAAAATATAATTATATCTTTTGACTTAATTTCTATGTAGATTTATCAGATAATAAATTACGTTAGCTTTGAATCTGCGCTCCTCTTCGTTTCCAGGTATAAAAATAGGTATGAGCGTACCATTATGCTTTTAAATTGGCCAACAATTAATTTGCACTTTTAAATTAGCCAACGATTATATCCAAATGGCCCATAAAAACAAAATTATATCTTGCGACTTAATTTCTACGCAGATTTATACAATAATAAATTACATTAGCCTTGAATCTGTATTTTCCTTCATTTATGGGCACAGAAGAGGTACGATAGAGATCTCGAAAACATCCAAAATTTCCGCCTTGATTTTTCTGCTGATACCAACCCCTTTTATTTTATTTTTTCTTATTTTTGGATAGATTTAGAGAATAACCCAAAAATTGGATTATGACAAAATAGTTCTGAAGATACATTTTTGACATTAGTTAAATATATTTTGTAAAAAATAATATTTATAAGTATTAATTCTAAGATTCATTAATTAATTTTTTCAACTCATAAATTTGACTTAACGTTATTTATTGATGAGTCTCTATGGGCATATTGATCATACATTCCTTTTTCTTCCCATTGGAAACACAATCTTAGTTGCTCTCATATTTTATTTCGAATATCAATTCAGTAAAGGGATCCTCGTATCTGAAAAGTTAATGGCAATTTCAATTGGACCACTATAGGGTTAGTGCTGAAATATTCTTTCACGGTTTTAATAAAAAAAAAAAGGGGGCAGATATAATATATAATAATTATATAAAAAAAACACTAATCACAAATGCAAAGTCCCTTTTCACTAACAATTAAATATCCTACCATCGTGATTTTCCAAAATATTAATATTAAATATCCTACCATCGTGATCAACACTATTTAATTTTAAGCATCCATCATGAACCTGGCTACAAGCTGAGCCAACTTGCAGTTTCACACTATTTAATTTGAAAAATAAAATAAAAAATGAGATGGGAGTTATTTATTTATTAGGACAATGGAGGATTGATGTTTTTGGATCCGGTCTGCCATGAATGACGATCATGAATGAATGTCGGCTAGATTTTTATCCATGTATAAAATTAATATCTTATACCTAAACCATGATTATCAACCCTTGATTGTGGAGAGTAAATATTTGGTATAATTAAATTCTTTCGTATGTTCCTGAACAAGATTTACAACATAGAAAATGCGTCAAAAATGTAGACACGAGTAGTAAAATCAAGTAAATAAGGTATTTATATATGAGTTTATTATATATAACTATAAACTGAAAATGATTTTTACCTTGGGCCATATATTCCACAAGCCAGTACTTCCTCTGTGTGTGTGTGTGTGTGTGTGAGTGTATCGAGACTATCGAGAGAGAGAGAGAGAGAGTGCATGCACAGTCTCACTCCGATCTTGACTGGCTAAGTAATTATTATATATGCTTCGTTTCATTTATGTAAACTTAAAAAGACAATCCTCCTGGTCAAGGACATCATTAATTAAGAAAGAGCAGCGCAGGTCGGGGAAAAGAAGCGCAGATTTTTTGCCGGGTTTCTGACAAGATGGGAAGCCATGCATGCTTGATAGGAGGGATTATAGTTTCCTAATTGAGCAATATTCTTCCTATTCTTTAGCTAATTAATAACCCTATCCACTGTAAAGTAACCACGCGTGTAGTTGATACCGCTCGTTTTCTTCTCATGACAAAATAATATATCTTTAGCTTTTAAAGTATATAGTTTATTTTTCAAAAATATACATTTATTCTGTATTTATTTTCTCCACTAAATACCTTTATATGTCTTTATTGTTTTTGTCATTTTTATCCTCAGATAATAATGAAATAATATCTGAAATCTTCATATCGAATCGATTAATAATAATCATTGTACTTATTCATCTTTTAAATCCGACAGGATTGGCTTTGGGAACAATTCATAAATAAATAAGGGGATAAAAGCTGAGCACAAGGCCGAGTGATGATGTAATGGCTGTTCTTACATTTCGCTGCTATTAAGTAAGCATTGCTACTCTTTGATGTAATGGCTGGGCTTCCATGCAGGTTTCCAGTCAGGAAACGACATTAATGTAATTTTCGAAGAGCTAAATCAGGAGAAAATGGATGACCAAAGGATTCGGAAAGCAAGGCAAAGTGATACAAAGCATCCCGATGAGGCAGGGCAATGCAGTTCTCACAGACATAGAGCGACAACGACACAAAGAAGACGAGAGACAGGGCCTAAATAGATGTGATCGTAGCATGTCGATAAGGCAATCTAAATGTTTGACGATGAGGATGCCTGTGATCTGGACTTGCCGACATTATTTTATTTTATTTTTAGCTTAAGTTACCGGTTATAAAACACATACTAAGATTAACCTCTTCTCAAATAACAATATAAATTATATTCTGGGGTTCACCTATCAATTTAAGTTTTTAAATGAGATATTTCCTTAATATAGTATTAAAACCTTGTTAATCCAATGATCACGAGTTAGAATCTTACTACTCCAATTCTATTTGATAAAAATGAAACACAAAAAAACGTGAGTCTGTATAAGTTTCAAACCTAAAAGACTTTTACTTAAGGGTGTGTGTTAAAGAATAATATAAATCATATTTTGAAACCTGACCTATCAACTTGAGTTTTTAGATAAGATAATTTCTTAACAGCTTTTATCTTTGCAGCAACTTAGAAGGAGAATATTTAGATGTAAATGTTTTTTGGAAAAGGTTTGTAACTAAGTTATCATAGGGAAGATGGTCCAAATTTTGATGAGAATTCTGACGACCGATTACCGACTGATCGATGAATCTCCTTCTGGTGGCAGGAAGGAACTGAGCAGTGGGAGAAAGCCAGCTGATACAAGAAGTGAAGGGATAGGAAGCAGCCGGTCTACAGCTGTGATGGGAACAAGATTTCAAAATGCTCCATGTCAAAATCGACGAGACAGCAAGTGTCGTTTTGGAGGCGCCCCAAAGTTTCATATTGCATGTCAATTCGGGACTTCAAATGACATGCCGTCTAAGATATATATATAGATATTTCAGAGTTTCGGTAAAAAAATTGCAGAATTACATAACTTATCTAATAAGTGATATTATTTTATTAAAATAAAAATGTTTGATAAAAAAAACTACTATTGAAAAATCACGCTATAGCGTGTTTGGAATGCAGTAATAGTTATTTTTTTTAAAGGTTTTTTTATTTAAAAATATATTTAAATAATATTTTTTAATATTATCACATCAAAACAATTTAAAAATAATAAAAATTTATTTTGAAGAAAGAGAATCGAATTTTTGAAAAATAATATTTTAGCCGCATTGCCAAACATATTTAAAATAGCTCATCTAAACCATTGTTTCATCCCTCATCATTCCTAAAAAATCATTTAAGACCTGCAAACAAGTTAAAGAATTATTAGGGGTAAATTAATTAAAAGAGAAAGAGGTTTATTTGTGCCTCTTCTCACACAGCACTAATTATTTAAAATATGCTTTGTCTTATTTTTCTTTTCATTCTTTAATAATATTATTATTATTTTATTGAATTACCACACTTATATCACACAAATCATAGCTTTGGCGGGCTAATCTGGTTGACTAAATTTTTTAAAAATTTTATTTTTTAATACTGGATTGATTAAGATGTAGACTTCATGATTTGATTTGTTTACTTTATATTATGTTATTTTATCCTTATAACCCAATAATAATGATTAATGAATTGACTTGAGTGTCAATTATTTTTTTCTATAATTTTTAAGGTGGATTTTTTTTATCAAATTTTATCATTTAACATTAGATTAGTTAAGAATTGAGCTTTATAATATATTTTGGCAATTAGCTCTAGTTATAGTGAAAAATCTAGGCAGAGATTGTAATGCAACTTCTACTAGCAAATTCAAGAGAGAAGAAAATACAGAAGGGAGATGTCATGAAGCACTGAAGTTAGATGAGTTGAAGGAATAGAAACAAGTTATGTTAAAAAAAAAAAAGCATTTATAATAATATTTTTATCGGATATAGAACATAGATGTTGATGTAAAATAAAAATGAAAGAATAATGAATTAAAAGACTTATTAGATTGTTTTGAGTGTAGTTATTGTGAATTGTATCCTTGGATGAAAATGATTTATCATAATTGTCTATAATTGCAGGAGGGATTATCAGCGTTGTACAGCAACAACAATAAAGGACCATGAGCAAAGCATCCATAATAGGTAGATGATTCATATTTGTGTCTTCTGATTTAATTTTCATAATATTAATGCATGATTTATGCTGCATGATTTAGTGAAAGTTTGAAAAGATATGATTTATCAGTACGAATATTTAAGGCATATGTGTTAGGGAAGTCAGATTGCTATGTAAAATTATTAGGTTGTGGTAGTAATACCAATGTAAACATTATCAAATGAATGGAACATGATTGTAACTAACATGCATTTAGTATATGTGTGGATCCCAGATAAGAAAATCGTTGTAAATGACTATCTTAAATTTAATGTATGTTAAAATTATAGGGATAAGGATCACTATGCATAAGTTAACATATATCTAATGTATGTTAGAACCCTGGATAAAGGGATTTTGGTGCAATGTTTAATACACATTTGTGTATATTGGAATTTTAGAAATGGGACCGTTGCACATCATTAAACTAAAAACTTATCATTGTTATTGCTGTTGAAACAATAAAAATTATCAAATTATTTTGAGAAAAAAAAACTCAAAAACATTAACAAAAGAGTAAGCAAGAAAAACAATTAAATTATTATTATTATTATTATTATTATTGTGTTAATAATCAAAGAAAAAAATGTAAGACTAAAAAAATCTTAAAAACTTTAACAAAAGATCAAACAAAAGAATAAAAAAAAATTATCATTGTTATCACTGTCAAAACAATAAATTATCTAAATAAAAAAAAACCCAAAAAACATTAACAAAAGAGTAAGTAAGAAAAAGAATTAAATTATTATTATTATTATTATTATTATTATTATTATTATTATTATTATTATTATTATTATTATTATTATTATTATTATTATTGTGTTAATAATGAAAAAAATAAAATAAATAAAAGACTAAAAAAATCATAAATTTTTTAATAAAATTCAAATCATAAAAAGAAATCAAGGGATTAAAATACAAAATTAAAAGTATAAGGGCCGAAATGAAAATCAAATATATTATCAATTTCAATGAAATGATAAAATTGAAAAAATTAAAACTACTGTACTGAATAAATTAATATTTTTAAACCCAATCCGAAAATTAAAAGAAAAAGGACCGAAATGAAACATTAACATTAAATTAATTTCGATCGAAGGACCCAATCGAATTAAATCAAAACTTTTATAACAAAAATCAGACCATACACAAAATTCAAAGTCCAGGGAACGAAGTGAAAAAGACGGAAAACCGGGGGACTCTCCTGCACTTTTACATGCAGGAGAGAGAGAAAGGTGGCCAGCGGTGTTAACCGGCCACCGCCGCTTCCACGACTATCAGTTGCCAAAACGCGCCGCACCGGGAGTAAGCCCACGCGGAGGTGCATCGAGAGAGACTCCGGTAGCCCATTTCCGGTCACTGCATGAGCCCGCACGCGCCGCCTACACAGGGCGTGAGGCGGAAAACGTCTGGCGCGTGCCCCTCACGCTTTGACAGTTACTGAAATAAATAATAAAAAAAAGATAGTTAATTACTGGTCTGCCCCTGTTCCGAATTCATCATTTTTATCTTATTAGGGGCTATATCCGTATTTAGCCAAATTCAAAAACATAATAAAAAAAAGATGGTCAATTACTGGTCTGCTCCTATTCTGAATTCATCATTTTTATCTTATTAGGAGCTATATCCGTATTTATCCAAATTTGAAAAATAATAAAAAAATCAGAACTGCGGTGAACCGGACCAGACAATTACTGGTCTGCTCCTATTCTGAATTCATCATTTTTATCTTATTAGGAGCTATATCCGTATTTAACCAAATTTGAAAGAAAAAAAATCAGAACTGCGGTGAACTGAACCGGACCGGGTCGGACCGAGGGGGGAAATGACCGCGGAGCCCCTCAGTCCATTTATTTTTCATGTTATTTATTTTAATTCTATTTGATTTGTTCATGTAAAAATAAAATAAAATTGTTAAAATTAAAAGAAATATACCAAATTAAATAATAAAATCAAATTTTAATGATAGATTTAAAACAGTTCCAGATTTTAAGATCTTTGCATGTATTCATCAACCAACGACATTGACCCACCTGGGGGGGCTCTCTTTTTCTTGTCACTAGCAGAGATTAACGCGTGACATTTTATTTTGAAGGTTTTGTCATCCTGAATCCGATGATTACTCTCTCTTGTTCTGGTTTGTGTCCCGGGGTGGGTCCCGGCAAAAGTCTTTTTCTTGTTCCTGGTTAAAGAGCAGACAGTGGACTTTCTTTTCCTCTTGATTTAATCTTTTATCGTCTTGCTTCTCTAATCACTCGCTGTCAGGGAAAGAAGAAAAAGACATTGATCTTAGGTTCTTCTTTGCTTTATTTCAAGCCAGAATGTACGGTCATTTTTTTTTTTTTTTTAAATGGTTCACCTACTCTTCAGCAAATATGATCTTAATTTAAATTTAAAGATAAATTATCTTGAAATTATATCATTTAAATATAAAATTAAAAAAAGTAAGAAGTTAAACTGAAATGACTCAATTTACTTAACAAATTAAAAAATAACATGGGAAACTAGTAATAATATAATTGGACTTAAAAAAATTCAAGAGTTGAGATGATAATATATTGAATCAACTTTTCAAATTCATAAACTAGATCATGAGACTATAATAACACTAAATAGAACAAGTCAAAATTGTTAAGATTTATTGTTTAAGTTTTATTGTTTTTCTAGCTGCATAAGCTTAATTATCGCAGTTATTGTTAGTAAAATCGAGTCTTTAGAAATAATTAGTAGATAAGCTAGAGGTTGATAAGCTACTGATTTAGTCATCTTGTTATTCTGTTTCTATTTTGCATTTCTCTGTTTCCATTTGTAAGACTATTTATAGCCCAGAAGATTTCTGATCAAAGAAGACATTTTCTCGAGCAGTCACTATCTTCAGTAAATCCTTTATCATAGCAAACATATATATCAGTGTTATTCTGAGTTTCACATCTCAGGCATTCAACATCTGGTATCAGAGCCATGACAACTGAAAGTAGTTTTGTGCAACCTGCAATTCCAAAGTTTGATGGGCACTATGATCATTGGAGTATGCTCATGGAAAATTTCTTACGTTCCAAAGAATATTGGAGCTTGGTGGAGACTGGCATTCCTGCTGCAGCAGATGAGGAAAATCCAACAGATGAACAGAGGTAGATTATTGCAGATCTAAGCCTGAAGGATTTGAAGGCTAAGAATTACTTGTTTCAGACCATCGATTGTTCCATCCTGGAGACTATACTGAAGAAAGACACTACGAAAGACATCTGGGATTCATTGAAGCAAAAATATCAAGGCACAACACGAGTGAAACGTGCACAGTTACAAGCTCTTCGCAAAGAGTTTGAAATTCTGCATATGAAGGAAGGGGAGTCTGTGAATGTTTATTTTGCACGAACTCTCACCATAGCCAACAAGATGCGGATTCATGGGGAAAAGATGGGAGATGTGATGATCATCGAAAAGATCCTACGATCAATGACTGCTAAATTCAACTATATGGTGTGCTCCATTGAAGAGTCAAATGATCTTGACACTTTGTCCATTGATGAATTGCAAAGCAGTCTATTAGTACACGAGCAGAGGATGGGAAGACACACAGAAGAAGAGCATGCTCTGAAAATCACTCATGAAGTCCACCATGGTGGAAGAGGTGGTCGCAGTAGTTTCAGAGGTAGAGGACGAGGAAGGGATATGCTTAACAAATCTGCAATTGAATGTTATAGCTGTCATGAGTTTGGGCATTTCCAGTGGGAGTGTCCTAAGAAGGAATAAATGCCACGAGGTTTTTATGCAGAAACCAGTGAAGAAATGCTGCTCATGGCCTATGTTGATGCTGCAGAGGTTGATGGAAAGGAATTATGGTTCCTGGATTCTGGTTGTAGCAACCACATGTGTGGCAAGAGGGAGATGTTCACTGAATTGGATGACACTTTCAGGAAATATGTGAAGTTGGGGAACAACTCCAGTTTGGTTGTTCTGGGAAAGGGAGATGTTCGTATGGAAGTTAATGGGATCATGCAAGTTATCACAGGAGTTTTTTATGTACCAGATTTACATAATAACTTACTGAGCATTGGATAATTGCAAGAGAAAGGTCTTGTTTTTGTTATCAAACGTGGCATGTGCAAAATTTATCATCCAAAGAAAGGTTTGATTTGGGAAACAGCAATGTCAACAAACCGAATGTTTACCATATTGGCTCGCACACAACAGCAAGAACAGAAATGCTTCACCATAATTGCAGAAGATCAATCACAGTTATGGCATCGCAGATATGGACATTTGGGATGGAGTGGTCTCAAACTTCTTCAACAAAAGAATATGGTAAAAGGGTTACCAACATTTCAAGCACGCACATAGATTTGTGAACACTGTCTGGTGGGAAAACAACAATGCAATCCTTTTCCAAACAAAAGCACATGGAGGGCATCTCAGATTCTTCAACTTGTGCATGCAGACATATGTGGACCGATTACTCCAATATCAAACAGTAAGAAACGATATCTCATCTCTTTTATTGATGACTATAGTAGAAAAGTATGGGTGTATTTCTTGATTGAGAAATCAGAAGCTTTTCATGTTTTCAAAAACTTCAAAGCTAAAGTTGAAAAAGAAACCAGTATGAGCATACAAGGGTTGCGCATAGACCGTGGGGGTGAATTCATTTAATTGGAATTCATAGATTTTTGCAGAACCAATGGCATTCACAGGCAGTTAACAGCTTCATATACACCACAACAAAATGGTGTTGCGGAGAGGAAGAATCGAACCATCATGAATATGGTTCGTAGTATGCTTACAGAAAAAGAAATCCTAAGAACATTTTGGCCAGAAGCTATAAACTGGACCATACATGTTCTGAACCGAAGTCTATCTTTTACAGTAAGAAACATGACACCAGAAGAAGCATGGAGTGGCTCTAAACCATCAGTGGAGCATTTTAGGATCTTTGGGTGTGTGACACACGTTCATGTTCCTGACAGCAAAAGGGTCAAACTTGATGATAAGAGCATGAAGTGTATCTTGCTAGGAATCAATGAAGAATCCAAGGCCTATCGTCTTTTCAATCCAATTTCAAAAGCGATAGTTATGAGTCGAGATGTAAGTTTTGAAGAAGACAAAGTTTGGGACTGGAATCAAACTGCTCCAAAACCACTCATGGCTGATCTTGAGTGGGAAGTTGCTGCAGATGCAAATCCACAAGATGATAATAATGTAGTTGACTCTGCAACTCTTGAGCATCTTCAAGGAGGTGAGACACTAGCTAAGAATGATGTAGCAAAACCAGCATCTAATGAGCAGACTGAACAAGATGAAGAATTTGATTTTAATGACCAGACTCACACGACTGTCACCACAGGTCGTGTTCGACGACAGCCTAGTTAGATGAATGACTACGTAAGTCATGTTAATTTCATTGAAGAAGAAGATCAGGCACATTTAATTCTATTTGCTGAACTAGATCCAATTACTCATGCTCAAGCTGTGCAAAGTGACAAATGACAGAAAGCAATGGATGATGAAATTGCTGCAATAGAAAGGAATCACACGTGGGAATTGACAGAGGTGCCTGCAACTGGAAAAATGATTGGGGTTAAATGGATTTACAAAACCAAACTCAACAAGAAGGGTGAGGTAGACAAATACAAGGCTCGTTTGGTTGCAAAAGGGTACAACCAGCAGTATGGGATCGATTACTCTGAAGTATTTGCACCCGTGGCTCGTTTAGATACAGTTTGTATCATTCTTTCAATCGCTGCTCAACATGGTTGGACTGTGTTTCAACTCGATGTAAAGTCAGCTTTTCTACATAGAGAATTGAATGAAGATGTCTATGTTGCGCAACCACCTGGATATGAACAAAAAGGGCTTAAGCACAAGGTATACAAACTTAAAAAAGCTCTATACGGTCTGAAACAGGCTTCTCGAGCCTGGTACAGCAGCATTGAGTCCTATTTTCTGAAAGAGAGCTTCACCAAGTGTCCACATGAACATACTTTATTTGTCAAGCAAAGCAAGGAGGGTAAATTGTTGATTGTATGTTTATACGTGGATGATCTCATATACACAGGAGATGATGAGTTAATGTGCAAAAATTTCAAGCAGTCTATGATGACTGAGTTTGAAATGACGGATCTTGGGAAAATGAGCTATTTTCTTGGCTTAGAAATGCTTCAATCATCGACTGGCATTTCTATTGGCCAACGCAAGTATGCTCAGGAGGTATTGGAAAGGTTTAAAATGGGTCAATGTAATGCAGTTCACAATCCCATTGCTCCTGGTTTTAAGATTATGAAAGATGAAGGGGGAGTCAAAGTTGACAACACTTTGTTCAAAAGAATTGTTGGCAGCCTTATGTATTTATCAGCAACGCGACCAGACATGATGTATGCTATTAGTTTAATTAGCAGGTTTATGGAACGACCTATGGAGTTGCATCTTAATGTTGCCAAGAGAGTGTTGCGGTACTTAAAGGGGACAATGAATTTTGGTTTGATCTATAGGAAGGGAGAAGAACAAGAACTAATTGGGTATACTGACAGTGATTATGCTGGTGATCAAGATGATAGGAAGAGTATTTCTGGGTATGTTTTTATGTTAAGTGCAAGGGCAGTTTCATGGTGCTCGAAAAAACAACCCGTGGTCACCCTATCTACTACTGAAGCTGAGTTTATAGCCGCGGCATCCATTGCATATCAAGCAGTGTGGCTTCGAAGGATATTGCAGCAACTTAGGCATGAACCACGGAAATCCACAACAATTTATTGTGATAATAGTTTGACTATTAAGCTTTTGAAGAATCCAGTGCTACACGGAAGAAGCAAGCATATAGATGTTCGATTCCATTTTCTACGAGAGCTCACCAAGGATGAAGTCATGGAATTAATTCAATGTTCGTCGCAAGAATAGGTGGCAGATATCATGACAAAACCTTTGAAGTTGGATGTGTTTCAGAAATTGAGGACTCTGCTAAGTGTCTATCCCCTCATGAATATAAACTGATTACTGTCAGCATTCAGTTTAAGGGAGAATCTTAAGATTTATTGTTTTCCAGCTGCATAAGCTTAATTATCGCAGTTGTTGTTAGTAAGTCCTAGTCTTTAGGAATAATCAGTAGATAAGCTAGAGGTTGATAAGCTACTGATTTAGTCATGCACCACGTCTCTATGATTAAAAAACGTGAGCTGCAAGTTTCTTGTTATTCTGTTTCTGTTTCTATTTTCATTTCTCTGTTTCCATTTGTAAGGCTATCTATAGCCCAGAAGATTTCTGATCAAAGAAGACATTTTCTCGAGCATTCACTATCTTCAGTAAATCCTTTATCACAGCAAACATATATATATCAGTGTTATTCTGAGTTTCACATCTTAGGCATTCAACAAAAATAAGTTATGAATTTTAATTATCAAGAATCCTATTATTAAATGATAAAATTAAAAGAGTTGAATCTAAGAAAAAAAGACACAAAACAAAAACCTTTCAAAACAAAATTATGAATTTAAACAAAATCACAAGGATATTAGTTAAAGTCCATAACAAATTATTGAGAGATATGTTTGAAATTGTAAAATTAAAGTATGCTTTTTTTTTAAAAAAAGATAAACACCTACGGATAAATTTTGTGCGGAGAATATTTTTTGCAGAATTTTATGTTTTTGTGCTTGTGGTTTTTCTTGTATTATTTCCGTCAATGTCATTGATCCAATTCTTTGGAAGCTTTTGTTTTTGGAAAAAATCATCAATGTATGATCTGATCCTTTTTCTAGATCATCGTGATCAAGAACCAAATCTCAAAGTTCAATAAGATAGCTTTAGCAAAACAGTTTAAGAGAAATAGTCAAGATGAACAGAACTATCAAGAAGAGGCTAAAAGTATATTTGAAGCAAGAAGAAGATTAAGCAGTAAAGGAATAACAAAAGAGAGAAAATAAGCAAAGGAATACTGGATAAGTGAAAGATTTCTTATTATTCAACTCATTTGCTTGTTATCGATGTCATTTATACATGAGCTTAATTAGGTATTATCTATACATCTTGTTAGATCTCTAACTGATTACCCACACTTACAGCTAACTATAACGAACTTGATCTTTCAACTAATATCAACACCCTCCTTTGAACTAATTCATTACACTTTTAGTTCAATTTGGTAGTTTACCCATGTCTAGCTTGTCCCTTAGCCTTATAAAGGCCTAAAGCTTTAGTGGTTTCATCATGACGCCTGCAACTTGTTCTTGTGTGTTGCAGTACACTAGTTCCACAACACCCTCTCTTGTAAGATCCCTTAAAAAGAAAAATTTGACATCTATGTGCTTGTTTCGACCATTTAATTTTGGGTTTCTATAGTGTTTTATAGCAGAATTATTATCACAATATATCATTGTACAATTCAATTGTTCAAGGCCAAGTTTTCCCATAATTCTTCTTAACCAAACTCTTTGACAAGCACAGGATACTACTGTTATAAACTTTGTTTTTGTTGTAGAGAAAGTCAACAATGGTTGTTTCTTTGAGGAATAGGAACAACTTCTGTTCCAATCATAAACACAAACCCAGATGTACTTTTCTTGTCATCAACATTCCCTGTATAGTCATTATCTGTTAATGCTCTTAGTTGTCCTCCTCCCCTTTTCTGTACACAATCCCTAATTCCGTAGTTCCCCTTAGATACCTTACTATTTTTTTGGCAGCTTGAAGATGCAATTCAATAGGATTTTCCATGTATCTACTGACTAACCCAGTTGCATACATAAGTTCAGGTCTAGTGGCTATCAAATATAACAAACTTTCAACTAATTTCTTATATTGTATAGCATTTATATTTTTTGCATTATCTTTATTCTTTGTAAGTTTGCATCCTTGAACAATAGGGTTATGCGCTTCATTACTATGTTCCATTCCGAATCTTCCAAGCACCTCTTTAGCATACTTCCTTTGACAAATGAATATCAATTATGCATTCTAAATTACCTCCACACCTAAAAAGTACTTTATTCTTTCAAGATCAGATATATCAAACTCTCTTATCATTGATTCTTTGAAGCCTTTAAACATGCCTTCACTATTTCCAGTAAAGATAAGGCCATCCAGATATAGACTTACAATTAATATCCTCCCTTTGGCACTATTTTTTTTTTTATGAATAATGTATGCTCATAAAAACATTTCTCAAAACCTTCTTTGAAAAAATAGGTCTTAATCCTGTTGTACCAAGCCTTAGGGGCTTTTTTAAGTCCATATAATGCCCTTTTCAGCATGTACACCTTATGTTCTTCTCCTTGTTTCTCATAGTGTTATGGTTGTTCAACAAATATTGTTTTAGCTAGATCTCCATGCAGAAACGTACTCTTAGCATCTAGCTGGGAAACATACCATCCTTTGTGAGCTGCTAGGGCTAGAATTGCTCTAATTGTATCCCACCTAGCTACTGATGTGAATATTTCATTGTAGTCAATTCCTTGCCTTTAAGAGTATCCTTTTACCACGAGTCTGGCCTTATGATTGTCCATATTTCCTTTTTCATTTAGTTTTTTCTTGAATACCCACTTTACTCCTATTGGTTTGGCTTCAGCTGATAAGACAGTTAATTCCTATGGTTTAGTCCTTTCAAATGCTTTAGCTGATGGACAATATGGAAGATGGGCCCCACCACACACACTCTCTCTTCTTTTCTTTTTTTGGGGAAGACATTTACTTGGGAAACCCCACCTCAATGTCTTCGCCATTCTTGAATATACCTTTAATTTGTCCACATATACGAATATAGTGAGCAACTGAGCACACATAGCTTTCACTATTTTATTTTATGAAAAAAACAAATCCCAGCCTCGAAAACAAGATAAGCCCATACATGCTCTCCACTTCTCACTTTTGAATGCTTCTTCAAATATGACTGGGACCTCTGCAGAAGTGAACATTGCAAGATTATGTCCTCCCTCTTCTTCTTCTTTAAATAGTTCTTCATTAGTTACATAATCTCTTAACCAAGTTGGTTTTTTTCTACACCTTTCTTGATTGTCATTCTATGGTTTTGCTTCAGGTTGACTGTCTGGAGGGCTACTTGAAGATGCATTGTTCATACTCTTGTCATGTTTAGGATTGTTGTCATCTTCTAGACCTCTATTGATATCAATCTCTTCATTGATGTCTTACCATTCTAACTCATCATGTTTCATCTCTTTTGCACTTCTGTCTCACTCCCACTTCTCATTCTCCACACATACCACATCTCTGCTAGTGATAATTTTCTTCCCCACTAGATCATAAAGTCTGTAGCCTTTGAACTCTTCACTTACCCCTAGCCATACACATTTGAAACTTTTGTCATCTAACTTCTTATTTTTATTATCAGGAATATGAACATGGACACACATCCAAAGACACAAAAATGATCAACACTAGGCTTTTTATCACTCTGAGCTTTTTTAGGAGTAATATTGGGAATAACTATAGTGGGACTCTTGTTGATCACATAAATGGACCAATTGAAAGCCTTTATCCAAAACTGCTTTGGTAATCCTTTTCTTGACAACATGTTGCGGCCATGTTCATTGTGATGCGATTCTTCCTCTCGACAACCCTGTTCTGCTATGGCGTGTATGTTGTGTCAAGTTGTCTTTTGATTCCATGCATGCTAAAGAATTCATTAAATTCACTTAAAGTGAACTCTCCTCCTCTATCAATTCTTAAGCAATTGATTCTTTCATCGCTAGCTCTTTCCACACTCAGTTTATATTTCTTGAGTTTGGACATTACTTCAGATTTTTGTAATAAGAAATATGCCTAGGTCTTTCTGCTATAATCATCAATAAAGGTGATTACATATTTTCTTTCATTGTTTGATTCTGGTAGAATAGGTCGACAAATGTCTACATGGACAAGTTGTAATTTCTTAGATGTTCTCCAGGGGCTTTTCTTTGTTAATGTCTCTCTATGTTGCTTCCCTCTCATGCAATCTTGAAACACCTTTGATGAGTTATTAAGTGTAGGTAGCCCTTGACCATCTCCATTTGAACCAAGGTTTTCAGCCCCTTAAGGCTTAAATGCCCATTTCGACAGCGCCATAGATGTATGACTTCTTTAGATGTTGCTTGTAGACAGTTTATCATAGGAGTGATTACAGTAGCAAGTATAGTAAACATTCTATTATATGACATTTAGGACTGCATAATCAAACCTTTCTTAGGATGATAAACTCTACATTTTTCATCTTTGATAAGAATTGTTAAATATTTTTCTTGTAGTTGGCCTATGCTCAAGAGCTTGTTCTTCAATTCAATTATGAAATATACTTCTGTGAATGTCTGTATAATTCCTTTGATGTTTAGCTTGATTTATCCATTTTCCATAACCATCATTTTTGAATTGTCTCCAAGCTTTACAGTTCGTATAAACTTGTCATCAAGATAAAAAAGAAAAACCATTCCTTATTGCTGCAGCTTAAGTCAAGAATCCATACAATCTTTTCTTTTTGTTGTATGGCTTCATAAGCCATTTGTAACCTTTCTTCTTTCTTTTCTTCTTCATTATACTCCTCATCTTTGTAGGCCATCAACAACATCTTTTCTTTTTCTTCGTCTTCTTCTTCTGTATGATATACATTTCTATCATTTTTGTCTCTAACAGGACATTTGTATTGAAAATATCCTAGTTTTTAACAATTATAGCACTGGATTAAGGCTATGTTGTAAGGTTGTTTGCCCCTTCCTCAACTCCTTCCCCTGAAACTTCCACGAAATCTTTCCTTCCCTTCAATTTTGTATTCATTCCTACTTCTTATTCTTTCTGAATTAGTAATATTTAAGGTCCGCTCTTCTTCTTTCTAACCTTGCATCCTTTGTTCATGAACTAAGAGATTACTTTGAAGCTCATCTATAGACATAACAAAAGAATCATTGGATTTTTCAATGAAATAGACAATATAATTGAATTTCGAGGTCATTGACCTCAATCGTTTCTCAACATTCATATTTTGTTGCATTCTTTCTCCATGCACTTGCATTTTGTTTGCAATAGTTAATGTTCTAGCAAAGTAATCATCAATTTTTTCTCCTTTTTTCATACCAAGAACTTCAAATTCTCTTCTAAGTGCCTGTAGTTGGGCACGTCTTACCTTGGTGGATCCTTGATATTTCAATTTCATAAAGTCCCAGATGGCCTTTGAGGTTTCCTTGTTGAGTAAAGTTTCAATGATAGTTCTTTCAATGACTTGAAATAGGTAGTTCTTGACCTTTAAATCCTTCAGTTTTTCTATTTCAAGTAATTTTTGTTGTGCTGCTGATTGCACTCCTCCTCTTGTTGCACCAAGCCTTTTTTTCTATTAGACTCCAATACTCTTTGGATCTAAGAAAGTTCTCCATAAGCATAGCCTAATGGTCATAATGACCATCAAATCACGAAATTGATGCTTGCACAAAGTTGCTTGATTCTGTTGCCATTGATTGATCTTTTTTGCTTGCCTTTTTTTGTTGTATGTTGTTTTGTCTTCTTTCTCAAGAAAACTTCAGTTTCTTTTCTTTTAGTAGTTGACATAACTCTCAATATTATTTTTCTACAGTGCCTCCATTTCCTCATTCATCGTCTAGGTCCATTTGCACATTACTAGGAATAGACACATTGGATAATTGATTAACAGTAAATGCATATGATTCCGATAATCTATGGGCAGAGATATAGTTGCTGATGGGATATTTAGTTTTTTTGTTTGGGATCAAGTTCATACTATTTCTTTGGGACTCCCTAGTTTAGTCTTTGTGGGTATTTATTGGTCTCATTATTTTCTAATTCAAATATATCTTTATTCTCTTCATTGTTACTCTCCCTTTGAAGAGAACTAGGAACTCCCCCTGAATACTCAGGTTTAGATTTGTGAAATGATGCATTCAAGGTCACATGTAGCTTTTAATGATGAGAATCATAACTCTGATATCCTTTCTGAAACTTCGAGTTACCGATAAATACATACCATTTTGCACATGGATCGAGTTTGCTTTACAAAACTTTAGGAATGTGGATATATACCGTACAACCAAATACCTGAGGCTCAAAGTTTGGAAAGTGAGGAACTGAAAGAAGAAATTCCATTTTTTTGTTGAGGAGACTGAAAATCTATTGCACTGGATGGTGTTCGATTCATTACATACACAATGAATTTGACTGCCTCACCCCAATAGTATTTTGGTAGATTCATACGAAATAGCGAAGCGCGAACTATTTCTATAATTTTCCTGTTTTTTTCAACTAATCCATTTTGTTGTGGAGTATATGTGCCGGATGTCTAATGTCGAATTCCATGATGCTGTAAAAAAATTACCTAGCACTTGATCCATAAATTTCGTACCATTATTTGATTGGAGTGTACGAATGTGTAGTTGGTATTGCGTCAACACTATTTTCTGAAATTCCTAAAACACTGTACTTCATTTTTATTTTGGAGGAGAGATATCCAGGTCATCCGAGTACATTAATCAATAAATATAATAAAATACCGTGTATTAGAAAAAGATGAGACCTTTACAGGATCTCAAGCATCAGAATGAGTAATTGCAAATGGTTCTACACTTTTATTAAAACTTGGCAAATAGGAGATACGGTAGCTTTTTGCTAGTTCACAGATATCACACTTAAAATCTAAAATACTTAAACTTGAAAATAAATGCGGTTGTAGCTTCTTAAGGTGCCCTAATGAAAGATGTCTGAGTCATCGATGTCATAACCAAACGAGAGCCTGAGCTTGATCCATACTTCTGGTCTGATGTGCATGACCTAGATTTAACCCCCTTTATTTCATTAATTCCACGTAATAAAGGTTGTCCCATCTAACACCATAACCAAGAATCTTCCAGATTAGAATGTCTTGAAAAACACAGAGCATAGGCTAAAACGTTACCGTGCACTCAAGGATAGTCGTGATTTGACTAACCGACAGGAGATTATACGCAAAAAATAGAAGAATAAGAATGGTATCTAGTGTAATAGTGTGAGTTAAAACAAGAGATTCTTCCCCCATAATAAGGAAGTACTACCATTAGCAGTGCATATAGTTGTCTGTAAAGAAGGTTTATGGCATATTAAATTATCGGATTCTGTAGTCATATGATGAGATGCACCTGTATCAATAATCTAAGTACTATTCTTTGTAATAACAAAGTGTGCAAAATCATTTTCAATAATACCTAGATGGGCCACATTCGTTGTGGGCTATGCCAGATCTGCTATCGTCGGATGGACCAGAGGTTTTCAAATATTTTTTCGAGGTTTTTTTTGTAAAGTCTCACTAGTCCAGGTAGCCAAAAATTTCATAACATCATTTTTTTTAATGTCCCATTTCACCGCAATGAGAACACATCAGTCAACCTGTATTTTTGTATTTTTGGCTAGCTCGGTCAACCCGGTCACCCCAAACCGGGTCGGCCTTAAATTCAAAATCTCACCCTAATGTTCCCCCTCTTTCTCTTCCATCACCTCGCGCCGCCCCCTAGTCTCTCCCTCCCTTGCTCTCCTGTCGATCGATGGTGCCTTGTCACCATCACCGAGCACTCAGGGAACCCTAGAGGGCTGCCATATCCTCCATTCCTATCCATAATCGTCTTTTAGGAGTGTTCTCGCCGGACACATGCATAAGCTCCCTCAAGGTCGAGCTGTGGGCCCTTACGAAGGATCTCATCACGGATGTGCTTAAAGCCAAGGTCAAGCCCACTGAGGTAGATGGGGACCCTGACCTGCGCCATGACCGAGTGGTGGTGAAGGACCCCATTAACATCTTGGCCTGAGGTGCATTCCGGCCATCGATCTCTTGGAAGATCGCGATTAGCTCAGTGTAATAAATGGACAATGGACGTCCATTTTGACCTGTATTGAAGGACCTTTGGTTTAATTCGAAGATGCAAATGACATCGGCACCGTCGTAGAAGGTTCACCCAATGGCATCCCAAAAAATTCCTTGGCTGTTGGGAGGCGAATAAACCTCTACATCAAGGATGAGGTCATAGAATCAATTAACCAACATTTGACTTGATGATTCTCGGTGACCCAAGATTCTAGCCGTGGATCGCCGGGTTCAGGCTTTGTAATGTCTTTGGTAAGGTACCCTAACTTATTTCGAGCTCCAATTCGCATTTCGATAAGTTATGACCATAACCCAAAATTGGTTTCGTTCAGGATGATGTTCACTGTGAATGCCAAGTTGTCTGAAGGAACAATGATTTGTGGTGATAGGATTGAGGTCAATGGATTCGTGGGATTAATTTCCATATCTGTGTTTGTTGTTTGCTGTAGAATTTGTGAAATCTGGGTTTTGGTTGGAATGGTTAATTTGTGAACTTTATGGACAAAATTTGATTTGTGTTTGAATGTTTGTTGGTTTGAAATATGTTTGGGATGATTGGTTGGTTTGAAATATGTTTGGGATGATTGGTTGGTTGGTTTGAATGTTTGTATTTTTTTGGAGAATAGGTGTGGGTTTGAATGTTTATGGGGTTTTTGAATGATTGAATATTTGAAGGATTGAATGTTTGATAATTCATACAAAGTGTTTGATGAAATGCGTGAAAAAAATTGCAGTGAATTGTTTTTGGGTGTTCTGAAGTTTCTGGGTTCTGTGACTTTGGGATGAATTTCTGGGTTTGTTCCGGTTAGGGTTGATGTGAATAGTAGGTGTTTCTGGTTGCTGGGATTTTTGGGATTCGAAAAAAAAATCGATTCGAAAAAAATTCATGCTTCTAATATATCTAATTAAATGTTACCAAATACTTGTTTGATAAAGAATCTTATTGATGTTTTGGGGTTATACTTTAGATTTTGAAAGTTAAAACCACTCTGTAATGACGTTGCATTTATAAGAAAACTTTGTTTTTTTTGTGCAAGAAATCACATAATTAATATTGACTATTAAAAATATCTATTCATAATTAATTGCAAAATCAATAAATTAGTAAAATTAATATTAATCAAAATGCAGCAGCAAAAATTTCGTTGCTAATAATTACTTGCAACAGAATTTCCATTGGTAAGTTGCAAATCCATTATCAATTCATCTGTAATAAATTATAAATTTGCAACCTCGAATAGTTTTCAACACAAACTTCGTCGTTAATATTTATTATTAACAGATTCATCGAATTGAGCTATCGATTTTTCCCCCTGCTCTGGTCCAGTTCAATTATCGAAGATGAGGTTGAGAGTTGAGGTGGCGGGTCAAGATGGATTGTTAATTATTGATGAATGATGCCAAAACGAAAGAACTTTCGCTTGAAACCTATCTTGCACGAAACGGCATTAATATAATTTTCCCAGAGCTAAATTTGGAGAAAATGGATTGCAACAGGATTCGAAAGATAATCGTTAAAAAAAAGAAGATCGGAGGCCAAAACAAATTGATTTGAGCCCTGTGATTCTGATTAGGCAAGCAATACAGTTCTCACAGACAAGCATGGTAAGGGGTAGTAGAGTTTAGACGACAACGACACAGAAAAGGAGAGAGAGCTAGGGCCTAAAAAGATGAGATCGTAGCATGGAGTTGTCAATAAAATTATGGAGTTAATAGGTTAAACCACGAAGCCTAAATCAACCCATTATCTCAATATCAAATAAAAAAACATCATCTTTTAAATTAAATTTATTTAACCAAGTTTAATGATATAATTAATATTTTTATTATGCCTTTTAATGCTCAAAACAGATTTGAATTTGTGGATACCAGAGCTTTGTAAACTAGTGATATTGTAGAAAATATTTTTGTTATCAATCTACAGCAAAGAAGAAGAAGAAGAAATCGCTGTTTCACAGGGAAGATGGCCCGAATTTTGAAGGATGATCATGAGAATTCTGACGACCGATTACCGACCGATGAGTCTCCTTCTGGTGGCAGGCAGGACCTGAGCTGAGGAAGAAAGCAGGCTGATACAAGAAGTAAAGGGATAGGAAGCAGACGGTCCACAGCTGGGATGGGGACAAGATTTCAAAATCAGAATTTGCGACCACATACACACACACAATCAAACATGCTCCAAGTCGAAATCTACGAGACATCGGGTGTCGTTTTGGAGACCTAGGATGAGATGTGGTGTCTCGTTATGAGGTTAAAATATGCAGAATTACATTGCTGATCTAATATGTAATATTATTTTATTGAAATGAACATGCTAGATAAAAAAAAAAATTCTATTGCAAAATCACGTGATAGTTATTTTTTAAAATGTTTTTTATCTTAAAAATATATTTTTTAATATTACCACATTAAAAAAGAAAAAGAGATTTATTTGTACATCTTCTCATAAAGCACTAATTGTTTATTTACTTTATATTATATTATTTTAGCCTCGTAATCTAAAAATAGTACTAATAAGATTGATTTGAGTTAATTTAATTTTTTTTTATTGTTGAATTTTTTTTATGTGAATTTTTTAAAAAATATATTATTTAATATTAGATTAACCTAGAACAACTTCAATGCAATTGTGAAGATCCATTTATTTTTTATTGGCCATGAAACATGCGAAGATCCATTTATTTTTCTAGTTATTTATTTTAATTTGATTTGATTTGTTCATGTAAAAATAAAATATAGGTGTTAAAATTAAAAATCTATAAAGAAATATATCAAATTAAATAGTAAAATCAAAGTTTAAAGATAGATTTAAAGCAATTGCAGATTTTAAAATCCTTTGCATATATTCATCAACAAACGGCTTTGTCCCACCTGGGGGGCTCTCTCTTTTCTGTCATTAGCAGAGATTAACGTTAGAATTTAGATTAGGTTTTGTCATCCTGAATTCGATGACCACTAAAGATAGCACTTTTTATCCTCTCTTGTCCTGGCTTGTGTGCCGAGAAGGTCCACGGCAAAAGTCTTTTTCTTGTTCCTGGTTAAATAGCAGTCAGGCGCTCATGATTTAAACTTTTATGGACTTGCTTCTCTTATCACTCACTGTCAGGGAAAGAAGAAAAAGACATTGATCTTAGGTTTTTCTTTGCTTTATTTCATGTCAGAATGTACGGTCATTTGTTGTTTTTTTTTAATTCTGCACCTACTTCCCTACAGCGAATTATATTATAAAATAAATTAAAAGAGATCAAATTTTCATGATAAATGAAGAATGAAAATATTATGAATTGTAATAGTGTATTTTAGATTGGTTTGGTTATCAGATTAGTTCGGTTCATTCGAGTGACTGGTTTATTAATTTTTTATATTTTTCGCATAGTAAAATAATAATTTTATCCATTAAAAAAAACAAAAAACAGCATTGACCGGGCGGTGCAATGGTCAGGATGAACAGAACTACACAGAAAAATAGAAGACAGTAACGAAAACATGACTGAAAAATCAGTAGAACAGAATGGAAAGAAAACTTCATGAATGCTGTCTTGTACAGCTGTAATTGTAGGAAAACTTTCAAATTTTACAGATCTATAGCTGCAGGGGAAGAAAATTGAGAGCAGCTATATGTTTGAAGATTGTTGCAGACATCAATCCTTCAGTCTGCCTGACACTATATTGCTTGAAGAACTGGGGAGCGAAAAGTTTGCATGTTATGCAAACTCTAACAGAATCTATAGCTGGAGGTGAAAGGGAGTAGGACTTGCATAGAACTTTCAAAGAATAAGGAAACATTCAATCCTTTAGGCTACATGGAAGAAAGGTAAGAATTCTGCAGACCACTCACGTGCCTGGAGATTGTTGCGGACAGTTCATCTTTTAGTCCATCCACACACCTACCTGGATAACTGGGGAATGAAAATAAGCATGTTGCACCAAACATATAGACCTGCAGTGACAGAGACAAACTATAGAAACTTTCCCAGTTTCTGACTCATTCAGTAGTTGAATGATGAATTCAATACAACATTAATACTTGTAAATATTATCAGGGAAAATCCAGTTCAAGTGTTACTTGAATTCTTACATTTCACTGATATGACGAAAATTACGTAAGCATTACTATTTTTGGATATAATGGTCGGGCTTCCATGCAGGTTTTTCCGAGAGCTAAATTAATTAGGCGAAAATGGATTGCAACAGGATTCGAAAGATAATCGTTAAAAAAGGAAGATCGGAGGCCAAATCAAATTGATTTGAGCCCTGTGATCCTGATTAGGCAAGGCAATACAGTTCTCATAGACAAGCATGGTAAGGGTTGTGGTCGAGGATAGACGACAACGACACAAAGAAAACGATAGAGAGCCAGGGCCTAAAAAGATGCGATCATAACATGGAGTTATCAATAAAATTATGGAGTTAATAGGTTAAACCACGAAGCCTAAATCAACGCATTATATCAATATTAAATAAAAAAACATCATCTTTTAAATTAAACTTATTTAACCAAGTTTAATGGTATAATTAATATTTTTATTATTCCTTTTAATGCTCAAAACAGATTTGAATTTGTGGATACCAGAGCTTTGTAAACTAGTGATATTGTAGAAAATATTTTTGTTATCAATCTACAGCAAAGAAGAAGAAGAAGAAATCGCTGTTTCACAGGGAAGATGGTCCGAATTTTGAAGGATGAGCATGAGAATTCTGACGACCGATTACCGACTGACTAGTCTCCTTCTGGTGGCATGCAGGACCTGAGCTGTGGAAGAAAGCAGGCTGATACAAGAAGTGAAGGGATAGGAAGCAGACGGTCCACAGCTGGGATGGGGACAAGATTTCAAAATCAGAATTTGGAACCACATACACACACACAATCAAACATGCTCCAAGTCGAAATCTACGAGACAACGGGTGTCGTTTTGGAGACCTAGGATGAGATGTGGTGTCTCGTTATCAGGTTAAATATGCAGAATTACATTGCTGATCTAATAAGTAATATTATTTTATTGAAATGAACATGCAATTCTATTGCAAAATCATGCGATAGTTATTTTTTAAATATATTTTTTTAATATTACCACATCAAAAAAGAAAAAGAGGTTTATTTGTACATCTTCTTATACAGCACTAATTGTTTATTTACTTTATATTATATTATTTTAGCCTCATAATCTAAAAATAATACTAATAAGATTGTTTTGAGTGAACTTAAATTGTTTATTTTTGTCAAAATTTTTTATGTGAATTTTTTTTTAAATATTATTTAATATTGGATTAACCGAGAACTGTAAATTAGAGAAGAGAATTGGATTGAATATGTTGCAATGTGTATTGATGATTTCGGGTTGAGCATTTATACAAAAATAAGTAACAAACTCCTAACCAACTAATAACAAACCTGATCCTATAAGTCTGCAAATAAAACATGTTTGCCAGACCATGTACTACAATATATAAACTGCCATGTACTACAATATATAAACTGCCTAACAACAATAACAATATACAATTTTATCTTCAACACTCCCCCTCAAGTTGGAGAGTGGATATCTTGCACTCCCAACTTGCGAATCATAGGAACAAATAAATCTCTTCCAAGAGGTTTTGTCAAGATATCTGCCAGCTGGTGTGCAGAATTCACATACCCTGTAATTATCGAACCATCTTGGATTTTGTCCCTAATGTAGTGACAATCCATTTCTATGTGTCTGGTTCGTTCATGAAAAACTGGATTGGCTGCAATGTGTAGAGCAGCCCGGTTATCACAGTATAACAAAGCAGGCCCTTCGTGGGAGAAACCCAAATCCTTCAACAGATACCGAAGCCATGTCAATTCACAGCAGGCCCCCGTCATTGCTCGATACTCTGCTTCGGCTGAAGAAAGTGAAACTGTTTTCTGCCGCTTTGACCTCCAAGATATCAACGAAGGTCCAAGAAAGATGCAGTAACCTGTCGTAGATCTCCTAGTAAGTGGGCAACCTGCCCAATCTGAGTCACAGTAGGCTCTTAACTTAGCATCACTGTTCGAGGAGAAAAATAATCCTTTACCAGGAGCCCCCTTCAAATATCTCACAACCCGAAGTGCTGCCTCCATATGCAATTTTCGCGGTTGATGCATGAATCTACTCAAGACATGAACAGCATACGTTATATCAGGCCTAGAAACAGTCAAGTAAATCAACCTGCCGACAAGTCTTCTGTACTGACTGGAATTTCTAAGCAAATCACCTTCATCTGATAATTTCAATCCTCGCTCCATAGGGGTATCAATTGGAGCTGCCCCTAATAGCCCTGCATCCGCAATGATCTCCAATGCATACTTACGTTGAGAAATGAAAATTCCACTCTTAGAAGTAGACACCTCAATGCCAAGGAAGTATTTCAATTTACCAAGCTCTTTGATGCGGAAATTATTATGCAGAAATTTCTTAGTTGCATCAATACTAACAACATCATTTCCAGTAATCAAGATATCATCAACATATATCAGAAGAGCAGTAAAAAACTTGCCTTGCTTCTTGGTAAATAATGAATAGTCAGCCCGTGACTGTTCATATCCTGCGGAGCAAATGGCTTCTGAAAACTTTGCAAACCACTGGCGAGAAGCCTGTTTCAGTCCGTATAAGGACTTGTGTAGGCGACATACTAGATCATCCTCCCCCTGTCGCCGAAGCCCTGGTGGTGGTGACATGTATATTTCCTCAGTCAAGTCACCATGCAGAAAAGCGTTGTTGACATCCAGCTGGTGAATGGACCAGTTATGAGAAGCGGCCAAAGCAAGCAAACAGCGGACAGAAATGATCTTCGCTGTGGGGGAAAAGGTTTCCTGATAATCGACGCCCTCCAACTGAGTGAAGCCCTTGGCGACCAAACGAGCCTTGTACCGCTCAATTGAACCATCGGAGAGATGTTTGATTTTAAACACCCAACGGCATCCAATAGGTGATTTCCCGACGGGAAGAGGGACGAGGGTCCATGTACCATTATCTTGGAGAGCTTTCAACTCGGAAGCCATGGCTGCTTGCCAATTAGGATTAGAGGCAGCCTCGGAATAAGAGGTGGGTTCAGTGGCCATGCTGAGCTGTGCAACAAAAGAGTGAAGGGCAGGTGTATATCGGTGATAAGATAGAAAATTAGCCATGGGATACCTCGTACCTTTGCTTGGACCGGGGAACAAGGAGGATGGTTGGTAGGAGGAAACGGTGGAGCATACATAGTCGTGAAGCTTGGCCGGTGGACCAGTGGGTCGGGTGGAACGTCGAATGGGAGCTATGGCAGGGTTGTTGTCAATATAGGGTGCAGGAGGTGGATCAGGTAGGGAAGGTAATAATGGTGATTCTGTGGCTGGTGTGGAAAGGGGTGTATGTGGGATGGGGTGCATTTGAGAAGATGGAGATATGGGAGGGTGAGAAGAAGGATCGGGTTGTTGGGTTGTAGTGGGTGAAGGGTAAGGAGCGTAGTGTTCTGGGGCCGGAAGAGGTAATGGGCCTGTCTGGGTTTGTGGGTCAGATGATGGAAGGGAAGCATAAGGAAATACCATCTCATGAAATTTAACATCACGACTTGTAAAAAATTTTCTTTGTGATAAATCATATAATTTATAAGCCTTTTGACCAATAGGGTAACCGATAAAAATTGAGGGTGTAGAACGGTTATCAAATTTATGAGAAGGATGGACATTAGTAGCATATGCCAAACAACCAAAAAAATGTAAATGGGAAAAAGAAGGAGGTTTTAAAAAAAGTAGTTCAAAAGGTGTTTTGAATGAAAGAATTGGTGAAGGAAGCCGATTGATTAAGTGCACAACAGTGAGAGCACATTCTCCCCAAAAAAAAGTAGGAAGACTAGCCTGAAATTTCAAGGCTCGAGCTACTTGTAAGATGTGTCGATGTTTGCGTTCAACAACCCTATTTTATTGAGGTATGTAAAAACAAGAATGTTGAAAAATGACACCATGATCGGCAAAAAAATTACGCAGGGAAATAAATTCTCCACCATTGTCACTGCAAAAAATTTTGATTTTAGAGTCAAATTGGGTGTGAACATAATTAAAAAAAACTTTTGAGCAGTGATTGTGTCTCACTTTTGTGTTGCATTAAAAAAATCCATGTAAAACGTGTATAATCATCAACAATAGTGAGAAAATAATAACTACCAGAAATTGAAGGGTGGCGATAGCGCCCCAAAATATCGCAATGAATTATCTCAAAAGGTTTTACAGAGGAAATGACGCTAGGACGAAAAGGTAAACAACTCTGTTTTGCCAAAGGGCAAACAGGACAAATTGTACTTGACTGAATTGAGAAATTTAAATAATTCTTAGCAATAAAATTTAAACGAGATGGTGATGCATGACCTAATCGATGATGCCAGAGATCGGTGTTTGAAATGGTGAGGTTGCAAGTGGGTGAGATATCTGCGTCGGTTCTTTTTGTTGCTAGTGCCACCAAGTAGTATAGCCCATCATGTTGTTTCCCCAAACCAATCATCCTCTTCGTAGCCAGATCCTGCAAAATACACCAATAAGGAAAGAAAGTTATTGAGCAATTCAATCCTCTGGTCAGGCGGCTAACCGACATCAAATCCACTTTGAATGTGGGAACACACAACACATTCTTTAAATAATAAATTGAATTAAGAGGTAATGATCCTCTCGCAACAATTTTGGCTTTCTCTCCGCTGGGCAATGACACAGGAGGTAATGAGTAATTTTTCTCCATGTGGAAAAATAATTTTGATGATGAGGAAATGTGATCCGTCGCCCCGCTGTCAATAATCCATTTGCGGGGGATTATTTTGGACAAACCTGGCTTGGTAGGTGCTTGAGAAGTCGATGTCTCACGCCCAAAATCAAGTCTCGGCCCGTCACGCCCAAAGCCATTTCTCGGCCTGTCACGCGTAAAACGACCCTCTCTTCTTTCTCCTCTGCCATTCACACCCAGAGCTCCAAAACGCTGTCGTTCTTCACTTCTCTCTTCCCTTCCATTCATGCCACCAAATCGATCCCAAGAGTGAGTTTCTGGAGACCCATTGTTGTACCTTCTTGGAGGGACAAATTTATTGCCACTGTTGCTCCGAACTGCCATGGCAGCGCCACCCCCAATCTCTGCAAAATTGGTCGAACTGAGGAGGCGTTGCTTCTCTTCTTGAGAAACAGACGAGTATGCCTGGCGAATGGAAGGTAGAGGATTCATCAGAAGAATTTGTCCACGAATTCCACTGTAAGTATCATTCAAACCCATCAAAAATTGCATCAATTTTTGTTGGTCCTGCTGTGCTCCATGCATCATATCACTGTATGAGCTGAGTTCATCCCAAAACCCTTTCAGCTTCGTGTAATAAACTAAGACCGAGAGTTGTTCTTGTCGAAAATAGGCTATGTCTCTTTGTATTTCGAATATTCTGGGAGCATTACTTTGTGAGAAGCGTTCACGAAGATCTTCCCAGACTTCGTTGGCAGTGGAGTAATAAATCACACTGTCTGAGATTTCAGGGTCTAGTGTGTTAATGATCCAAGAATGGACCATGTCATTGCAGCGAGACCAAGCTGCGTGATTATCAGGATCTGTTTCCCTTGAAGGCTGGTTGATTGTGCCATCAACGAAGCCCAGTTTGTTTTTGGAGTTTAAAGCCAGTGTCATAGCTCTTTTCCAGGTAGAGTAATTGTTCCCATTCAAGGGCTTGGAAATCAGAACCAGCCCTGGGTGGTCTGAGTGATGAGAGCTGAAGGGATTTGAGACATTGAGTCTTGTTGGGTCTGTGTTTGAGTTGGCAATTTTTTTGCCGTGAATGGAAGGATTGGATGATGTGTTGTCTTGGGCCATTTTGCTGGATTGAAGGAGTGGATTTGATTTGAGTGGGGATTTGATTTGAGAAGATGAACACTGGACTGGATTGAAGGAGTATAGATTTGATTTAGGTTAGGGATTTTGATTGAGAAAAGGTGAACACTTGATTCTGTGATGAACTTTGATGATTCTGGAAAAGAAACTGATGAAGATTGTGAAATGAACTTTGATGATTCTTGAAAAAAAATTTCACTGACCTAGCTCTGATACCATGTAAATTAGAGAAAAGAATTGGATTGAATATGTTGCAATGTGTATTGATGATTTCGGGTTGAGCATTTATACAAAAATAAGTAACAAACTCCTAACCAACTAATAACAAACCTGATCCTATAAGTCTGCAAATAAAACATGTTTGCCAGACCATGTACTACAATATATAAACTGCCATGTACTACAATATATAAACTGCCTAACAACAATAACAATATACAATTTTATCTTCAACAAGAACAACTTCAATGCAATTGTTAAGATCCATTTATTTTTTATTGGCCATGAAACATGCGAAGATCCATTTATTTTTCAAGTTATTTATTTTAATTTGATTTGATTTGTTCATGTAAAAATAAAATATAAGTGTTAAAATTAAAAATCTATAAAGAAATATATCAAATTAAATAGTAAAATCAAAGTTTAAAGATAGATTTAAAGCAATTGCAGATTTTAAGATCCTTTGCATATATTCATCAACAAACGGCTTTGTCCCACCTGGGGGGCTCTCTCTTTTCTGTCATTAGCAGAGATTAACGTTAGAATTTAGATTAGGTTTTGTCATCCTGAATCCGATGACCACTAAAGATAGCACTTTTTATTCTCTCTTGTCCTGGCTTGTGTGCCGAGAGAGAGAGAGGGGGGGGGGGAGAGGGAGAGGTCCACGGCAAAAGTCTTTTTCTTGTTCCTGGTTAAATAGCAGTCAGTCGCTCATGATTTAAACTTCTATGGACTTGCTTCTCTTATCACTCACTGTCAGGGAAAGAAGAAAAAGACATTGATTTTTGGCTTTTCTATGCTTTATTTCAGGTCAGAATGTACGGTCGTTTTTTTTTTTTTTTTTAATTCTGCACCTACTTCGCTACAGCGAATTATATTATAAAATAAATTAAAAGAGATCAAACTTTCATGATAAATGATGAATGAAAATATTATGGATTGTAATAGTGTATTTTAGGTTGGTTTGGTTATTAGATTAGTTCGGTTCATTCAAGTGACTGGTTTTTTGAATTTTTAGATTTTTTGCACAGTAAAATAACAATTTTATCCCTTGAAAAAAAACAAAAAACAGCATTTGTCGGGCGGTGCAATAGGAATTTAACTTTTTTTGAAAATTGCTAAATAATAAGCTACCTTCCAATAAGATAAAATTGAAGAGTTGACTGTAGGAGTATTTCAGTAATTTACCATTTTATTATTATTTTCTGCCAAATTACTGTGCCCGCTTGTGACACATGAGCTGACAGTATTCGACCTCACATCCCTTTCTATCGGCACGTGCATCGTCATCTGGTGGCTAAATATATTCAACCGGCCTCTTACCCGATGCGCCGTCGTGAACTCGTCCTCCTGATGCGTTGTGTTGTGTCCCACGGTGGCCACATTGGTGATGGTGGTTGGTTGAATATTTTTTTCTCATTTTCTCTCTCCTGCATGTTAAAGTACAATGCAAGCCTATGATTTTATGGTGGTTTTATTTCAGCCCCTTATCTTTTTAATTGTTTTGAATGGTCTTTATTTTTGTTATATAAGTTTTGATTTGTTTCAATTGGGTCCTTTCGATTGAAATTGATTATATATTTAGGTTTCAATTTAGTCATCATTCTTTTAATTTGTGGATTAGTTTAAATCCCTTAATGTATTTAGTATAGAAGTTTTGATATTTCAATTTTGTCCTTTAATTGAAATTGATAATATATTTGAGTTTCATTTCAGCCCCTATACTTTTAATTTTTTTATTTTTATTTTATATTTAAAATAGACCCTATTTTTTTCCATGTATATATACGTGTGCTCTTAGCTTTGGTTTTTATTTTTTATTATTTTCTTATTTATTGAGGTGATATTTTTTTGAAAAAATTAGTTTTTAAATTTTAGTTTGTATTTATGATCATTTGAAAATTGATATTTCTATTCTTTTCTTTTTGTTCTTTCTTTTGTTTTTATTTTATTTTATTTTCAAGTCAAATAATTTTTTGCACCTAATATTTTTTATTTTTGTTTTATTATTTATTTTATTTTTTTGTTTCCTCTTTTGTTAGAGTTTTTAGGTTTTTTTTAGTATTTGATTTAATTATTTTTTCATTATTAATGCAATAATAATAATAATAATAATAATAATAGTTTTAATTTTATTTTTAAATTATTTATTTCTTGCTTACTCTTTTGTTAATTTTTTTTATTTTTTTTCAAGGGTAATTTAATAATTTTTATTATTTTAACAGTAATAGTAATGATAATTTTAGATGTAAAAATTTTGATGTTATTGTTCTTATAATAGGTTGTGTTCATATGTTTCATTATATCAAATTTTGCATGTATAAATATTATATTTTATTTTTGAACTAGCAAATTCTATTAATTGCTTTAATCGTAACAATTATAAAAATTATTTACTCGGCCTGCAACGTAGTACGGGTAATTTAACTAGTACTATATACTAAACGAGATCATGGTCCAGTTACTGTAGCATGTGAGTAAAATCACTATGAATTACAATAGTGTTGCTAAGTTAGTTAGTTTTTTGGTTTGGTCAGGTCATCGGTTTACTGATTTTTTTATAATTTTTGCACAGTAAAATAACCATTTTGTCTCTAGAAAAAGAAAAAACAGGTGTTGTCGAGACGGGCGCCATGTAATTGCATTTTTTTGTTCAGTTTGGTCGAGTCACTGGTTTATTGATTTTTTTTATATTTCTTTACAAAGTAAAATAACTATTTTATCCCTTGAAAAAGACGAAAAACAGTTGCAGGGAGGGGTGCCACGATAATTGTATATTTTTTCAAAATGACTAAATATTAATTTAACCCCTCAAGAAGAAAAAATTGAAGAGTTGGTTGTAGGTGTGTCACGGTAATTTATCATTTTCTAACAATTATTTTCCTTTAATACTGTTGGCTCGTGTAACACATGCAGCCGACAATAATTAGCCTCGCGCCCTCTTCGAGCAACACATGCGGCGTTTTACAATGTTTGAAATGTCCATCCAGTGTCTCCTTGGATGCGTCGCTGTGTCCTCTTCCTTATGGTGTGGTGTGTGGCCGGAGACATGATAGTTGGTTATTGAACTTTTCCCCGTTTCCCTCTCCTTTACCTTATACTACACAGCAATACGCTAGTTTTATGGTTGTTTCATTTCAATCCGTTTTATTGCTTGAAGAACTGGGGAGCGAAAAGTTTGCATGTTATGCAAACTCTAACAGAATCTATAGCTGGAGGTGAAAGGGAGTAGGACTTGCATAGAACTTTCAAAGAATAAGGAAACATTCAATCCTTTAGGCTACATGGAAGAAAGGTAAGAATTCTGCAGACTACTCACGTGCCTGGAGATTGTTGCGGACAGTTCATCTTTTAGTCCATCCACACACCTACCTGGAACTGGGGAATGAAAATAAGCATGTTGCACCAAACATATAGACCTGCAGTGACAGAGACAAACTATAGAAACTTTCCCAGTTTCTGACTCATTCAGTAGTTGAATGATGGATTCAATACAACATTAATACTTGTAAATATTATCAGGGAAAATCCAGTTCAAGTGTTACTTGAATTCTTACATTTCACTGATATGACGAAAATTACGTAAGCATTACTATTTTTGGATATAATGGTCGGGCTTCCATGCAGGTTTTTCCGAGAGCTAAATTAATTAGGCGAAAATGGATTGCAACAGGATTCGAAAGATAATCGTTAAAAAAGGAAGATCGGAGGCCAAATCAAATTGATTTGAGCCCTGTGATCCTGATTAGGCAAGGCAATACAGTTCTCATAGACAAGCATGGTAAGGGTTGTGGTCGAGGATAGACGACAACGACACAGAGAAAACGATAGAGAGCCAGGGCCTAAAAAGATGCGATCGTAACATGGAGTTATCAATAAAATTATGGAGTTAATAGGTTAAACCACGAAGCCTAAATCAACCCATTATCTCAATATTAAATAAAAAAACATCATCTTTTAAATTAAATTTATTTAACCAAGTTTAATGATATAATTAATATTTTTATTATTCCTTTTAATGCTCAAAACAGATTTGAATTTGTGGATACCAGAGCTCTGTAAACTAGTGATATTGTAGAAAATATTTTTGTTAACAACTGAAAGAGTGGAGAAAATATTGTAAAGGAACAGAGAAGAAAAGAGTTTAGCAGAAGAATGTCTCGCCCACTTAAGGGTTGGATTTGATGTATTTATATTATAGTGTCATGTAAATCACAAAGACGTTATACATATCAATTTCCTGATTTATAGCCTAAACATTAGCTATTCTACTGCCTTGATTCTAGCTATACAATCTGTCAATATTATCTTGAATCCTATCATCAACCTACAGCAAAGAAGAAGAAGAAGAAATCGCTGTTTCACAGGGAAGATGGTCCGAATTTTGAAGGATGGGCATGAGAATTCTGACGACCGATTACCGACTGAGGAGTCTCCTTCTGGTGGCATGCAGGACCTGAGCTGTGGAAGAAAGCAGGCTGATACAAGAAGTGAAGGGATAGGAAGCAGACGGTCCACAGCTGGGATGGGGACAAGATTTCAAAATCAGAATTTGCAACCACATACACACACACAATCAAACATGCTCCAAGTCGAAATCTACGAGACATCGGTTGTCGTTTTGGAGACCTAGGATGAGATGTGGTGTCTCGTTATTAGGTTAAATATTATTTTATTGAAATGAACATGATAGATAAAAAAATTCTATTGCAAAAGTACACGATGATTATTTTTTAAAATGTTTTTTCATCTTAAGAATATATTTTTTAACATTACCCCATCAAAACAATTTGAAAATAATAAAAACTTATTTCGAGAAAAAAAAATCATTTTTTTGGAAAACAATATTTTGTCAGCATTGCCAAACATATTTAAATTAGTTCATCTAAACTAAATTGTTTATTTTTTAAATGTTTTTATATAATTTTTAATAAAACATTTATCATTTAATATTAAATTAACCGATAAAAACTCCAATGCAATTGCTAGCCATGGAGAGTGCTGTGATGGGCCATTGTTCTTGTTTTCTTCTGCAATCATGGTGATTGCCTTGCTAGAAGTTTGGTAACAGAAAAGGCTGATAATTATCATCAATCAACGACTTTGACCCACCTGGGGGGCTCTCTTTTTTTGCCATTAGCAGAGATTAACGTTAGATTTTATTTTTGAAGGTTTTGTCATCCTGAATCCGATGACCGCTAAAGATAGCACTTTTTATTCTCTCTTGTCCTGGCTTGTGTGCTGCGAGAGAGGGGGGGGGGGGGGTCCACGGCAAAAGTCTTTTTCTTGTTCCTGGTTATGGACTTGCTTCTCTTATCACTCACTGTCAGGGAAAGAAGAAAAAGACATTGATCTTAGGTTTTTCTTTGCTTTATTTCATGTCAGAATGTACGGTCATTTGTTGTTTTTTTTTTTTAAATTCTGCACCTACTTCGCTACAGCGAATTATATTATAAAATAAATTAAAAGAGATCAAACTTTCATGATAAATGAAGAATGAAAATATTATGAATTGTAATAGTGTATTTTAGGTTGGTTTGGTTATCAGATTAGTTCGGTTCATTCGAGTGACTGGTTTATTAATTTTTTATATTTTTTGCACAGTAAAATAACAATTTTATCCCTCGAAAAAAATAAAAAACAGCATTGGCCGGGCGGTGCAATAGGAATTTAACTTTTTTTGAAAATTGCTAAATAATAAACTACCTTCCAATAAGACAAAATTGAAAAGTTGACTGTAGGAGTATTTCAGTAATTTACCATTTTATTATTATTTTCTGTCAAATTACTGTGCCCGCTTGTGACACATGAACTGACAATATTCGACCTCACACTCCTTTCTAGCGGCACATGCATCGTCATCTGGTGGCTAAATATATTCAACCGGCCTCTTACCCGATGCGTCGTCGTGAACTCGTTCTCCTGATGCGGTGTGTTGTGTCCCACGGTGGCCATAATGGTGATGGTGGTTGGTTGAATATTTTTTTCTCCTTTTCTCTCTCCTGCATGTTAAAGTACAATGCAAGCCTATGATTTTATGGTGGTTTTATTTCAGTCCCTTATCTTTTAATTATTTTGGATGATCTTGATTTTTGTTATATAAGTTTTGATTTGTTTCAATTGGGTCCTTTCGATTGAAATTGATTATATATTTAGGTTTCAATTTAGTCATCATTCTTTTAATTTGTGGATTAGTTTAAATCCCTTAATGTATTTAGTACAGAAGTTTTGATATTTCAATTTTGTCCTTTAATTGAAATTGATAATATATTTGAGTTTCATTTCAGCCCCTATACTTTTAATTTTTTTATTTTTATTTTATATTTAAAATAGACCCTATTTTTTTCCAAGTATATATACGTGTGCTCTTAGCTTTGGTTTTTATTTTTTATTATTTTCTTATTTATTGAGGTGATATTTTTTTGAAAAAATTAGTTTTTAAATTTTAGTTTGTATTTATGATCATTTGAAAATTGATATTTCTATTCTTTTCTCTTTGTTCTTTCTTTTGTTTTTATTTTATTTTATTTTCAAGTCAAATAATTTTTTGCACCTAATATTTTTTATTTTTGTTTTATTATTTATTTTATTTAATTGTTTCCTCTTTTGTTAAAGTTTTTAGGTTTTTTTTTAGTATTTGATTTAATTATTTTTTCATTATTAACGCAATAATAATAATTGTAGTGTTTTGAAAAAGAAAAAAAAGGAAAATACATGAATGCCCTTAGTGGCTTAGAGTTAGGTTAAGGGTGTTGTAGTAATTATACAAGCTAGTAAATATAAATAGAAAAGAAAAGAAAAGAAAAAGAGAAGTAAACTGAAAATTTGAGAGAGAGAATCGGGAAGAGAGAAAGAAAGAAGAAGAAGAAGAAGAGAAAAGAGGGAAAGAGAAAAGGAGGAGAAAAGAAGAAGCAGAAATAGTTTTAAGATAATGTGTATGTTTTAATATGTATAAATGTGGTTTTTAGTTACGATTTTTGCTTGGATTGATTGTTAGGGTTTGAGGATTTTATTTGGTTTTGATTGATGAATTAAGAGAGATGTTAAGGGTTGAATGTGTTGGGTAATGGTTTAATTAGTTTGATTGTAGATGATTTTGAAGTTTTGAGGTGTTTTGTTTAAGAAAATATTGATAAAAATGGTGAAAAACCTTGCTGGAAATTCAGTTCTGGAGGTTGAAGATGACGAAAATTCATTTTGGTCATTTTGGTGAAAATTTCAGTTTAGTCCCCGAACTTTGGAAAATTACAATTTACTCCCTGAACTTTGAAAAATTCCAGTTTGGTCCCTGGAGTAAAATTGGAGATTCTGGATAGAATTGAGGATGAATTATGGACAAGATTTTAGTATAATTATGAATTTATGAAATGTTCAATTTAGTCCTTCAATTTGATAAAAATTACAATTTGACCCTAAAAATATAAGAAAATTTCAGAATGACCCTTAGATGAAATATAAGTATTTCATATTGGTTTGATGGATAATTGAGGCTTATTGGATGAATTATTATCAATTTTATGAATTGTGAAATTTGAATTAGACTTCGGAAGAAACCATTGTTTTAGGTTTTTGCGGAAAAAATGGATAGTTGATTAAAAAACACATAGGATTATGAGTTTAACTCTTAGATATGTTATAAAAGCTATTTTACGTTTTTGAGTCATTTTTTAGTATATTTTCTTTTATATGTTCAGATAATCCTGATATTCTGCCAGCGGTACGTTAGTAGGATTCCGTCAGTATTCTACTTTTTGAATTTCGATCACTTTTGAGTCAGGTGAGTGGATAATATTTAATATGCTTGAGAAATATTATAAATATTTGATTTGCTAGTATTTGGATTATGCTTCTTGATAATATATACATTGATTACGATTCTTAATATAATAAAGCATAATCATTTGTTGAATATACGTTCTTGGAATGAGCCTATATCTGTTTGTGAATTGATAGCTCCTCATTTGATTGATACTGTCGTAACCCAATTTTGGGTCACTCCCCAAAACTACCCGAAAATAACAAAAAAATAAAATAAAGGGATCTGATGTCAGCAAGTCAATCGAGGTGAAATATTGGATGTTTTCGGGAGCTCGATCGTATCCCTTTTGCACCCGAAAATAAAGAAAATCGCAGATTAAAGGTCGAAATAATTTATTATCAGATAAATCTGCGTAAAAACTAAGCAAAAAAAATATAATTATATTTTACGGGCCAATTCAATCTAATTGTTGGTTTTAAATTATAATTGTATTTTCAGAACTAATTTTGGGTCCAGTTGAAGGATTTAACTATACTTTAAATTGGTCGAATTAATTTTACTAAGGGTTTCGTTAATAAGAAATCAAGTTATTAAATTTAATTTGGGTTCAATTGATGAAATTGAAATTTTCGAAGACCAATTTGATTTTTTTCAAGTCAATTATGCGAAATCGGAGGCCGAATTGAATAAGTTGAGAGTTTAATGGTCGATGGAGGATTAAATCGTGAAAATCAAAGAACCAAGGACCAAAATAAAAAAATCACGCAAAGCTAAGGTTGAAAGTGAATTTTTAAGGGGATATAATTGCACAAACTCACAAGTTCAAATCCAATTGGGGGGCAAATAAAGAAATTATAAATTGGAGGACCAAATCAGATTTTACCTTCTAAAAATTTTGAAATCTGCATGCACTGTTACGGCATGCATTGATTTTGAATTTTTCAGGCACTTAGTTCACGTTGATCACGGCAAAACAGCTCAGATTTTTCTTCCCATATCAATTTTGATCTTCTTCCCGAATTCATCTCCATCAATCAGCAAAACAGATCAAAGTTTCTTCCTATATTCGTCGTGATTTTATTCCCAGATTGTTTCCTTCAATATCACATTCCTGATTTTCCTCCCTGTCCTCTTGATTCTCCTTTATTGCCATCGATTTTGTTTAGCTGTCCATACCTTCCTCAAACACTGTGAACGATCGGGTCTCAACTGCTATAAATGATAGTTCACGCAGAGAAGGAAAAGAGAGGAAAAACGCAGAAATGAAGAGAAAAAAACGAGAAACAGAGGAGGATTTACAGAGAGTAACGAAGACAGTAGAGTGAAAAAGAAACCACGAAAAAAACCAAGCATTTTGTTTCAATCAGCCCCGGCATCACAGCTCTCTTTCCTTTTCTTCTTTTTTTTTCTCCCTCTCGGTCGTTCGACCGTCTTCTCTCTCTAAAACCAGAGAGCTTCTGTCTCTCTCTCTCTCTCGGTGCAGCAACTCCGGCCACCCACTCCGACCACCACACACCTCCCCGTAGTCACCATCATCCCCACCGTCACCTCAGAAGCACAGTAACCTCCTCCGGCGAGAGCAACAGCCACGACAGCAACGTGACCAGCGCACCTTCCGACGTACATTCCGGCCACCACAGGCCTCCATTTCCGACGAGACAACGACCAGAAGAACCACCTCGATATCCTCTACACAAAGGTGTTAACAGGTAAGTATTTCGTCACACTCGAAAATCTGCCATTGTTACTGTTCATCTTTCTTATTTTTGCATGCGGGGGGAGTGAATCCATTCACTCCCCGGGTCGGGTCAAGTCGGGCCGGGTTTGGTACCCGGCCCGACCTCTAAAGGAACTGGGCTTCCAGCCCAGCCCGCCAATAAAATAAATAAAAAAAAAAAAATAACAAAATAAAATACAAATATATAATGATTTTATAGAAACAATACTTTATAAAAAATGTATTATTTTCTTGCATACGGCCAATACACTAGCATTTTAAAAAAAAAAGAAATTGTTTTTGTTTAAAAAAAAAATATATATTATCTTGGGTTTTCAAGAGAAAAATGTGTTTTAGCATTGATTTTACAAAGAAAAAATCATTTCTTGCATTTTTTGGATTTTACAACATGTTTGTAAAATCCAAAGGGTATTGGCCAATATTCAAAAAAATATAAAAACTTTTTTCGGTGATTTGTATTATTCACTATCGATATTTGGATAAATAAATCCTAAGGGTTTAAAATATTCGGCGGGAATGATACACTATTATTCACTGTCGGTATTTGGATAAATAAATTCTAAGGGGTTTAATATCCAAAATATTCGGCGGGAATGATAATTTATTATTCACTATCGGTATTTGGATAAATAAATCCTAAGGGGTTAATATCCAAAATATTCGGCAGAAATGATATATTATTATTCACTGTTGTTATTTGGATAAATAAATCCTAAGGGTTGATATCCAAAATATTTGGCGGGAATGATATCCCATTCGTCATTTAACCAACATTGTTTTGAGAGATCAAAATCATAACAAATCATAGCCAAACAAAAATACCAAGCAGCTTACCTTAGGTAGGGCGTACTAGGGGTGCTAAAACCTTCCCTTTACGCAACCAGTCCCTTACCCTAGAATCTCTGAAAGACCAGTTTAGGTTTCCTAGTAACCATAATACTAGGTGGCGACTCCCTTTTATGAAAATAAAGATTAGACCCCCAACACATGAATTTTCCCCGCGCACTGGGGGAAAGTCGCCACGACGCCGCAAACCAAAACGGAATTTATTTTTTTGGGGTGCGACAGAATGGCGACTCCACTGGGGACTTTGGACTAAGCTTGATAATTTTGTTTATTTATGATATTTTATTGTTTTCATAATTGCTATAGGGATGGTTTATATTTTTAGAAGCTTTAGCATTCATCTTTACCTCCTGTCATCATAATATGCCTTGTCATGCATCACTTTTATTATTTTGAGAGCACACACTAAACTTTAAGTTAAGTGGGGGACTAGCAGCTTACCTATGACTTGAGTCAAGGTTGAAGTTTGTGTAAACCCCAACTCTGTGCTGAGTGTTTAGACTGGTAGTGATTGGTATACGAGCCATCCCGCTATTTGCTAAACCCCCATATCACCTTTACGAGGGTGATCACTAGGACAGCAAGAGACCCTCTTTAGAGACCAAGTAGTAAACCTATCCCATGTATCACGTACGAGAATTAGAACCAATCATTAGGGTGTATGCTCCCTCCATTTTTGTTTTGCATTAGGACAAACTCTTCTCGAAGCATTTTGAATTTAAGATTTTTGAGTGACACAGTGGCCATCACTTAGGAAATTTTCATTGTAGGATATAAGAAAAAATCTATTTTTTTTTTTTTTTACTATCATGTGTCACACCTCGAAGGGCAAGTCCGTAAAAAAAAAAAAAAAAAATTTACGTGTCCCCTTGAAGGGTGAGTCCTAAAAAAATGCATTGACATTTCAACGTGCATTCTCGAAATTTTTGTTTATCATGCAATATCTACTCATCGAAGGGCAAGTCTGTCAAAAAAAAAAAAAAAAAAAGCAATCACGTGTCCCCTTGAAGGGTGAGTCCTAAAAAAATGCATTGACATTTCAACGTGCATTCTCAAAATTTTTGTTTATCATGCAATTACTACTCCTCGAAGGGCAAGTCTGTCAAAAAAAAAATGCATATACATGCATTCCCACAATTTGAAATAGGGCTCCCCCAATCTGTCATCCTCTGAAAGGTCAAGAGTTTGACATTTGATATTGTTAAGGAAAATTCACACCCAAAGAAATATCATTCGGTTTTTTTTTACAAGCCAGCAACAAAGCTTCTCCGCGTTCCAAGGAATTTAGTTGGGGCATATGCTCTGGTATTATTTGCATAGTGTTAATGCATCGTTAGTGGAGTTTAAGGAAATTCAGGTTTCATTTTAAGAAGCGCGGGTAGCTCATATATGAACCCATTGTCAGAAACCAGACATCAGTCAAAGAAGGTTGTACAGTCCATTTAAATATCATTGGATTTCTCTCCTGATCACGTAGAGTTTGTTGCGGCAGTGTCAAAACTAGAAATTTTATGCAGCCATGCACAGTAGACCACATTATTTGGCAAGCAAAGATAAAATATCCCGAGTGTGGGGACATAATATGGGATTGCTGAATCTATTCTGGTGTCTGAGAGTTTGAAGCATATGCACTGAAAGATTACATTGCTCAAGGAAGTGAAACTGCCACAAGAGAGTTTTCTCGTCGTCTAGCATGATTTGCGTACTTTGGTAATTTGTCTAGAGTGCTTTCTAGCGTGATTTCACTTTTATGTCCAATAAGGAAAAGCGAAAAAAAAAATCTCTTTTAGGAACCTTAAAAAACAGATCTTTCGCAACAACACCTGCACTTTGCATTAAGAATGAATGGTTGAATTTTAAAACACGTAAGAGATTGAACATAATTCATGAAATTAATAAGTTTGGGAACCCATTAAGGAGAAGCTTTAAGCCCTAAACATGGTCAATGAAGAAAGTTACAGAAAGCTTAGGATTGGGACTCTAGTCACACAAAAGGAAAGAGATGATGTGATTACATAGATATTTCTGCTGGGTCTCATAAGGACATGCCTAGATAGGATACGGATATCACAGTACACAGGGAATCGCTAAAAACAAAATGCAAGTCGATCAAAAAAAAAAAAAAAAAGAAGCCCATTTGGAAGTTTAGATCAAAATAAAGGCAAAAATTTCAAAACTAATGAATTGTGTTTTTAGGTAGTCAAAATCCACAGGGGCATCAAACATAGTAAAAAAAAAAAAAAAAAGGAGAATAGGAGGAGAAGAAAGGATAGAGTTTTGTGTGGGCTTTAAGGTCTTTAAATTAGGTTAGCTCTAAAGATAATGTTCCCCAGATATATACATGTTAATTGATAATGCAGCTCGTAACCCCATATATTCTTTTATGGACGGGTTTTTGAGCTACGATCAGATAAAAATGGTTCCAAAAGCTAAGACTTTACTTAGAACACCTATCTAAGCTAATGGGAGAATTTAAGAAATAGAGTTCACACATCTAGGAAAGAAGAAATCAGTTTTGGATTTTCGACCACACTAGCTTCTATGTTTAGAATGAACTTCGAGCAAACTTACACATTGATATCAGAAATAACTCAGCTCATTATGGTTAAGTTGAAAAAAATAGATGGAAACCCCTAGTACTACGGTATTAAAACTTTCATCTGAAAATAGACTTATCCCCTGGGCATCCCAAACCGAAAAGAAGACCTTGAGTAGACTAGCAATGAATTTTTATCTTGATGGAGAAGTTTTCTATAAGAGGTCATCCGACGAGACTTTACTAAGAGGCCTAGATGAAGTTGAAGCCAAAGGCGCGTTACGAGAAGTCCATGAAGGGATTTGCTCAACGCATGCAAGAGGACATGATGGCTGAAAAAAAAAATACAAAGAGTTGATTATTTTTGAAACGACACTAGAGAAGGATTGCATTGACTATGTCCACAAGTGTCATAAATGACAAAATCAATGTCCCTCTGGCCCCTTCATTTCACTTGATATCTCTATGGCCTTTTTGCAATGTGGGGAATTGGTGTGATTGGGTCCAACCCAAAAGCCAAAAATGATCATAGGTTCATTCTCATGGCTACCAACTACTTTACAAACGGGGAGAAGATGAGTCATTTGCTCATATAACAAAAAAAATGGTCAAGAAATTCGTTGAGAGAGATTTGATATGTCAGTACGAACCACCATCAAAGATTATAACTGATAATGCACAGAACATCAATGGGAAGTTAATAACAGAACTCTCAAATTCCACACCTTATAGACTAAAGATGAAAGATGTGGTAGAAGTTGTTAATAAGAATGTCAAAAAAAAAATATTAATAGACACCGAACTAGATGAAGCAGAATGGGCAGAAATCAGATATGAACAATTGAATTTGATAAAAAAAAAGGCTAATTTGACATCATTAATTATACCTAAGAAGGATAGCCAAAACACATGACCAGAAAGTCTGACCTCAAAAATTCCAAGAAAGAGATCCGGTACTGAAGGAAATATTACTTGTACCAGGATGAGATCAGAGTCAATGGGCCCCCAACTACAAAGGTTTTTATGTGGTGAAGAATTTGTTTTCAGGAGGAGTTTTGCTATGGATGGAGAAGGATTTAGTTAGGCCTGTAGATTCTCACTCTATAAAAATCATACCTGATATTTTGGAACCTCCCAATCAATTCAGCCAGGAATTCTTATTACAAGAAATTGATGACTTAATGATAGGACAAGAAAGACTTACAAAAAAAAAAAAACATTGATCGAATTTACAGAATCCTTGACTTTAATAGTTTTTTTTACTATCATTGAAAAGCCCGGTAGTCAAAGGCTAGAATGTGAATTTTGATAGAAATACAACTAATTTCACATTAGCTTGGGGGTAAGAAACACAAGCAAATAATGATTCAATGGAATTCATCAAATTCATAGCGACAATAAATATATATTGGTGACCAGTAGATGAATGAGGATTAGCTCAAGGCAGGATTGCTTAAGCAGAATATAATGGTTTAACAAATCTCAAACAACAGTTAAGATTAACATCGCATTTGAGGAGCACCTTCAGAAATATCAACTTACTCGCGGATTTGGTTGTCTCCAAAATATATTGTCACATGAGTTGCATTATTGATAAAGGTCAAAAAGTATATGGGCCACCAAGACTAATTGTGGGATAATTGATTTTGAAGCCCATTGACTCGAGGTTCAGTTCATAGCATGGACATGAGAAGAAAAACCTCATTAATGACAACATTAGAATTCTTCACATGGATTGAGGAAAATTTGTTTAGAAGAAATTGAGTCTACTGCGAAGAGTTTCAGATTGCATGATCACATTTGCAAAAATTCGAGGTTAATAAGGACATATGGAAATACAATTGATGAAAACTCCATGACTGATGGACAACCGAAGATGAAGTCAGCATTTGGAAAGTCTTGCAATGATTTGTTAGCAGAACACACACAAGTCCAAGAGCTGTTATTGAAAGAATCAAATAAAATGGATGACTTGTTAAACCCCTTTCATGATGAATCAAGCAACACCACGCTTGGGGGCATGTTCAGATTTTGATAAAAGCAAATCGCAGATAGCCCATAATAAGCAATGCGCTTGCGTTGAGTGGATGAATGACTTATGACAAACTTCAATGAGCCATCCAATCAGAGAAGCCTGCAAAGCTTTGAAGATTAGGCAAAGGCATCCTATGATAATGGAGCATTAGAGAAAGGGGACCTATGTTTTCAAAAGAGGTAACGAAAGCATGCACGTTATATTATCATAGCACTAAACCTGACAGGAAAGGTTTGATTAAATTATGTCACCCCAAATTTTGGAAAATATGGAGAAGCAGAATCTCAGGTGAACGAAACCATGGAAAAGAATATGAATTGAGGTCCAATGCTGCTTCATTCCTCGAGATGGGTAGGTCACCCAGAAAAATGAGACCACGCTAGCCGGGTAGGTCACCCAGAAAAATGAGACCATGCTAACCGGGTAGGTCACCCAGAAAAATGAGACCAGTCTAACCGGGTAGGTCACCTAGAAAAATGAGACCATTCTAACTTGGGTAGGTCACCCAGAAAAATGAGACCCTTCTAACTACTAACTTGGGTAAGTCACCCAGAAAAATGAGACCCTTCTAACTACTAACTTGGGTAGGTCACCCAGAAAAATGAGACCCTTCTAACTTGGGTAGGTCACCTAGAAAAATGAGACCCTTCTAACCGGGTAGGTCACCCAGAAAAATGAGACCATGCTAACCGGGTAGGTCACCCAGAAAAATGAGACCATGCTAACCGGGTAGGTCACCCAGAAAAATGAGACCCTTCTAACTTGGGTAGGTCACCCAGAAAAATGAGACCCTTCTAACCGGGTAGGTCACCCAGGAAAATGAGACCATGCTAACCGGGTAGGTCACCCAGAAAAATGAGACCCTTCTAACTACTAACTTGGGTAGGTCACCCAGAAAAATGAGACCCTTCTAACTTGGGTAGGTCACCCAGAAAAATGAGACCATATTAACCGGGTAGGTCACCCAGAAAAATGAGACCATGCTAACTGGGTAGGTCACCCTGAAAATGAGACCATTCTAACCGGGTAGGTCACCCAGAAAAATGAGACCCTTCTAACTTGGGTAGGTCACCCAGAAAAATGAGACCCTTCTAACCGGGTAGGTCACCCAGGAAAATGAGACCATGCTAACCGGGTAGGTCACCCAGAAAAATGAGACCCTTCTAACTACTAACTTGGGTAGGTCACCCAGAAAAATGAGACCCTTCTAACTTGGGTAGGTCACCCAGAAAAATGAGACCATGCTAACCGGGTAGGTCACCCAGAAAAATGAGACCATGCTAACCGGGTAGGTCACCCGTCAAAATGAGACCAACTTCATTTTTTTTTCTTTACAACACTTACTAGTTAAAGTCTTTTACAAAGACTCTAGTCGTAAGTATTGTAAAGAAGGGGGCAACTGTCGTAACCTAATTTTGGGTCACTCCCCAAAACTACCCGAAAATAACAAAAAAATAAAATAAAGGGATCTGATGTCAGCAAGTCAATCGAGGTGAAATATTGGATGTTTTCGAGAGATCGATCGTATCCCTTTTGCACCCGAAAATAAAGAAAATCGCAGATTAAAGGTCGAAATAATTTATTATCGAGATAAATCTGCGTAAAAACTAAGCAAAAAAAATATAATTATATTTTACGGGCCAATTCAATCTAATTGTTGGTTTTAAATTATAATTGTATTTTCAGAACTAATTTTGGGTCCAGTTGAAGGATTTAACTATACTTTAAATTGGTCGAATTAATTTTACTAAGGGTTTCGTTAATAAGAAATCAAGTTCTTAAATTTAATTTGGGTTCAATTGATGAAATTGAAATTTTCGAAGACCAATTTGATTTTTTCAAGTCAATAATGCGAAATCGGAGGCAGAATTGAATAAGTTGAGAGTTTAATGTTCGATGGATGATTAAATCGTGAAAATAAAAGAACCAAGGACCAAAATAAAAAAATCACGCAAAGCTAAGGTTGAAAGTGAATTTTTAAGGGGATATAATTGCACAAACTCACAAGTTCAAATCCAATTGGGGGGCAAATAAAGAAATTATAAATTGGAGGACCAAATCAGATTTTACCTTCTAAAAATTTTGAAATCTGCATGCACTGTTACGGCATGCATTGATTTCGAATTTTTCAGGCACTTAATTCACGTTGATCACGGCAAAACAGCTCAGATTTTTCTTCCCATATCAATTTTGATCTTCTTCCCGAATTCATCTCCATCAATCAGCAAAACAGATCAAAGTTTCTTCCTATATTCGTCGTGATTTTATTCCCAGATTGTTTCCTTCAATATCACATTCCTGATTTTCCTCCCTGTCCTCTTGATTCTCCTTTATTGCCATCGATTTTGTTTAGCTGTCCATACCTTCCTCAAACACTGTGAACGATCGGGTCTCAACTGCTATAAATGATAGTTCACGCAGAGAAGGAAAAGAGAGGAAAAACGCAGAAATGAAGAGAAAAAAACGAGAAACAGAGGAGGATTTACAGAGAGTAACGAAGACAGTAGAGTGAAAAAGAAACCACGAAAAAAACCAAGCATTTTGTTTCAATCAGCCCCGGCATCACAGCTCTCTTTCCTTTTCTTTTTTTTTTTCTCCCTCTCGGTCGTTCGATCGTCTTCTCTCTCTAAAACCAGAGAGCTTCTGTCTCTCTCTCTCTCTCGGTGCAGCAACTCCGGCCACCCACTCCGACCACCACACACCTCCCCGTAGTCACCATCATCCCCACCGTCACCTCAGAAGCACAGTAACCTCCTCCGGCGAGAGCAACAGCCACGACAGCAACGTGACCAGCGCACCTTCCGACGTACATTCCGGCCACCACAGGCCTCCATTTCCGACGAGACAACGACCAGAAGAACCACCTCGATATCCTCTACACAAAGGTGTTAACAGGTAAGTATTTCGTCACACTCGAAAATCTGCCATTGTTACTGTTCATCTTTCTTATTTTTGCATGCGGGGGGAGTGAATCCATTCACTCCCCGGGTCGGGTCAAGTCGGGCCGGGTTTGGTACCCGGCCCGACCTCTAAAGGAACTGGGCTTCCAGCCCAGCCCAGGCGGGCTGGAGCCCAGCCCAGTAAAATAAATAAAAAAAACAAAAAATAAAAAAATAAAATAAAAATATATAATTTTTTTTTTAGAAAAAATACTTTATAAAAAATGTATTATTTTCTTGCATACGGCCAATACACTAGCATTTTAAAAAAAAAAGAAATTGTTTTTGTTTAAAAAAAAAATATATATTATCTTGGGTTTTCAAGAGAAAAATGTGTTTTAGCATTGATTTTACAAAGAAAAAATCATTTCTTGCATTTTTTGGATTTTACAACATGTTTGTAAAATCCAAAGGGTATTGGCCAATATTCAAAAAAATATAAAAACTTTTTTCGGTGATTTGTATTATTCACTATCGATATTTGGATAAATAAATCCTAAGGGTTTAAAATATTCGGCGGGAATGATACACTATTATTCACTGTCGGTATTTGGATAAATAAATTCTAAGGGGTTTAATATCCAAAATATTCGGCGGGAATGATAATTTATTATTCACTATCGGTATTTGGATAAATAAATCCTAAGGGGTTAATATCCAAAATATTCGGCAGAAATGATATATTATTATTCACTGTTGTTATTTGGATAAATAAATCCTAAGGGTTGATATCCAAAATATTTGGCGGGAATGATATCCCATTCGTCATTTAACCAACATTGTTTTGAGAGATCAAAATCATAACAAATCATAGCCAAACAAAAATACCAAGCAGCTTACTTTAGGTAGGGCGTACTAGGGGTGCTAAAACCTTCCCTTTACGCAACCAGTCCCTTACCCTAGAATCTCTTAAAGACCAGTTTAGGTTTCCTAGTAACCATAATACTAGGTGGCGACTCCCTTTTATGAAAATAAAGATTAGACCCCCAACACATGAATTTTCCCCGCGCACTGGGGGAAAGTCGCCACGACGCCGCAAACCAAAACGGAATTTATTTTTTGGGGTGCGACAGATACCATGAGTTGAGCCTTGAGATATGAATATGTCTGTTTGATTATAAGATATACCTATGGTATGCCAGTCAGAATACCTATGCTAACAGGGTAGTATTAGCCTTTGTGCACATCGTATCTGAAACCCTAGTTGGTCGGGGGAGTCACCAACCTGTGTGGACTGATCATCCCACAGTACAGAGCCTCATGCTCATTGCATTTTGATTTTCTGACGAGTTTTACCTATTAAATTCTTGTTATGACCTATTTGAGAAACTTCTTGTAAAAACTTCGAACCGATTTGATAATATACTTCTCTTTGTTGTATTATCTCGTATGTGTATATCAGATATTATTTACTCACTGAGTTGTTGAACTCACCCCCTCATTATTTATTATTTTCAGGCTTGTAGCTTGCTAGCAGGTCATTTTTGTCCTACTCTTGGAACCTGCTATTTTGGTTGTAATTGATACTTTTATTCATATGTCTAGTTAGTGCTCCACAGTTATAACAGTATGTAATCGACTCTTGTATTAAGACATTTGATTTATAATATAAGGTTAACTTTCACCGAAAATCATGAGTGAAAATATTGTGGATTGTAATAGTATATTTTGGGTTGGTTCGGGTCAGTTCAATTCATCACTAATTTATTATTTTTTTATATTTCTTTGCACAGTGAAATAACAATTTTATTCTTCAAGAAAAAAAAAGGCATTGGCCTGGGATTGCCATAGGAACTTCACCTTTTTTGAAAATTACTAAATAATAAGCTATCTCCCTATAAAATAAAATTAAAGAGTTGACTGTACGAATATTTCGATAATTTCACCTTTTCAACGACACGTCCATCGTCGTATGGTAGCTAAAAATATTCATTCGGCGTCTCATCCAATGCGTCACTGTGAACTCTTCCTCCTGGTGCGGCGTGTCGTGTCCCACTGTGGATGGATTCATAATGGTGGTCGGTTGAATGTTTTTTCTCATTTTCTCTCTCCTGCATGCTAAAGCACAATGTGGGCTCACATTTTTATGATTTTTTTATTTCAGTTCATTATTTTTTAATTGTTTTGCATGATCTTGATTTCTATTATATAAGTTTTGATTCGTTTCAATTGAGTCATTCGATTGAAATTGATTATAAATTTAAGATTCAATTTAGTCCCCATTCTTTCAATTTCTGGATTGGTTTTAAATCCCTTAATATATTCTGTACAAAAATTTATATGTTTTCAATTTTTTCCTTTAAATAAAATTGATAATATATTTGGTTTTCATTTCGGCCCCTATATTTTTAATTTTTTATTTTAACTACTTTATTTTTATTTTATATTTATGAAATAATCCCTATTTTTGTCCATATTTATATACGTGTACTCTTAGCTTTGATTTTTACTTTTTATTATTTTCTTATTTGTTGAGGTGATATTCTTTTGGAAAATTTAGTTTTTAAATTTTAGTTTGTGTTTATGATCATTTGAAAATTGATATTTCTGTTTTTTTTCTCTTTGTTCTTTCTCTTTGTTTTTTTATTGGTTTTTAATTTTATTTTCAAGTCAAATGATTTTTTTTTGTTCATAATTTTTATTTTTTTATTATTTATTTTATTTTTTGTTTTCTCTTTTGTTAAGATTTTTAGGTTTTTTTTAGTCTTTGATTTAATTATTTTTTTCATTATTAATGCAATAATAATAATAATAATAATAATAATAATAATAATAATAATTTTAGTTTTTTTCTTGCTTACACTTTTGTTATTTTTTTTTTATTTTTTTCCATGGGGTAATTTAATAATTTTTATTATTTTGACAACATTAGTAATGGTTTTTAGATGTTAAGACTATGATGTTACTGTTGTTATAATAGGGTGTGTTGATATGTTTCATTATATCAAACTTTGCATGTATAGATATTATATTTTATTTTTGAACTAGCAAATCTTATTAACTGTTGTAATCCCAACAACTACAAAAACTGTTTACTCAGCCTGCAACGTAGTACGAACAATTTAACTAGTACTAGATACTAAAAGAGATCATGGTTCAGTTACTGTAACATGTGAGTAAAATCACTGTAAATTATAATAGTATTGGTAAGTCAGTTTGATTTTCAGTTCGGTCAAGTCACCGGTTTATTGATTTTTTTATACTTCTTTGCACAATAAAATAATTATTTTATCGCTCGAAATGCACAAAAAAACAGGTGTTGCTAGGAGGGGTGCCACAGTGATTGCATATTTTTTGTTCAGTTCGGTTCGGTCGGATCACTGGTTTATTGATTTTTTTATATTTCTTTACACGATAAAATAACTATTCTTTCCCTTGAAAAAGATGAAAGTAGTTGCGGGGAAGGGTGTCACGGTCATTGCATATTTTTTAAATAATTAAATACTAATTTGCACTTATAAGACAAAATTGAAGAGGTGGTTGTAGGAGTGCTATCATGATTTATCATTTTTTAAAAATTATTTTTCTCCAATACTGTTGGCGCGTGTGACACACGTGGCCGACAGTATTCAGCCTCGCACCCTATTCGGGTGGCACTTGTGGCATTTTACAGTGTTTGAAATGTCCATCCGTTGTCTTCTTGGATGCGTCGCTATGTCCTCTTCCTCATGGTGGGGCGCGTGGCCAGAGACATAATGGTTAGCAATTGAACCTTTTTTCCCCATTTCTCTCTCCTTTACCTTGTACTACACGATAGCCCCCCGGTTTTATGGTTTTATTTTAGTCCTTGCTCTTTTAATTGTTATGTATATTCCTTATTTCTGTTATATAAGTTTTGATTTGTTTCAATTGTGTCATTCGATTGAAAATGATTATATATTACGTTTTCATTTCATTTTTTATTCTTTTAATTTCAGATTTGGTTTGAAATCCCTTAATATTTTCGTTACAGAAAATTTGATTTTTTCAATATTGTTCATTGATTGAAATTGATAATATATTTGATTTTTATTTCAGCCCTTATACTTTTAATTTTTTTATATTTCTTAAATAGTCATTATTTTGTCTATGTTTATACATATGTGCTCTAAGTTTTGGTTTTTAATTTTTTATAATTTTCTATTGTGTTGAGGTAATATTTTTTTGAAAAATTTTGTTTTAAATTTTTAATTTGTGTTTGTGATCATGTAAAAATTGATTTTTTTCCTGTTGTTCTTTCTTTTGGTTGTTTTTTATTAGTATTTTTTATTTTCATTTTTATTATTTTTTTATTTGCTCTTTTGTTAAAGTTATTGGACTTTTTTTATTATTATTTAATGGAATTTTTTTCCTATTATTAACGCAATAATAATAATGATGGTGATAATTTTAGTTTTTTTCTTACTTTCTCTTTTATTAATGTTTTTTATTTTTTTTCTCGAGGTAATTTAATATTTTTTATTCTTTTAACAGTAATAAGAATTATATTTTTAGATGTTAAGGGTTCAATATTACTGTTGTTATAATAAGGTGTGTTGATGTATTTCATTAAATCAAATCTTACATGTATAGATGTTATATTTTATTTGATTTTTTTTTTAATTTTATCCTTTAATTGAAATTGATAATATATTTGATTTTCATTTCAGCCCTTGTATTTTTTTTTACTATTTTAATTGCTTTAATTTTTTATATTTCTTAAATAATCCTTCTTTTTATCCATTTTAATATATATGTGCTCTTAGTTTTGATTTTTAATTTTTATTATTTTCTCTTTTATTGAATAACATTTTTTTCAAAAATTTTGTTCTTAAATTTTAGTTTGTGTTTATGATCATTTGAAAATTAATATTTCTTTTTTTTTCCCTTTGTTTTGTTTTTTGGTTTTTTAGTGGTTTTTTTTTTTACTTTCACATCATTTGATTTTTTTAGCTAATAATTGTTTTTTTCTCTTTTTTTTAAATTTTTTGGGTTTTTTTATTTTTTTATTGAATTTATTTTCCCATTATTCACGTGATAATGGAAAAAATAATAATTTTCATTTTAATTATTTTTTCTTGCTTCATTTTTTGTTAATGTTTTTGAGTTTTTTTTCCTCGGGATAATCTAATAATTTTTTATTGTTTTACCAATAATAGTAATGATATTTTTAGATCTTAAGTCTTTTTTTTTTTTATCAAATTTAAGTATATTAAGACCAAAGAAGAACAAAACTGGAGAGTAGAATAAGAGACAGTTGAAAAGAGAACATGCTTCCAATCAGCAAACTAAAGGGAAAAACAACAAGAAAACATAAACAAACATAAAAGGGAACACATCAAGCTCGTAGCAGAGCAACTAACCAGAAAACCATACAAGCGGACAGAAAAGAAACCCACAACAACCCACCAAACCCATAAGACCTACAAGCAGATCAACCAACATCAATGGAGAAGTGATCTTTTTCATGGAAGTGAAACACCGTGAAGACCAAGACCTGAAATCTCCGGAAAATCTTCTCAACCGAGGTGAAAGAAGTTTCAAAAAGCTGTTTATTTCTCTCTTCCCAAATTAGGTAGACTGCAATGCCAAGGGAGGCTCTTCTCATTTTGTATTCCATTCTTTTCTTTTTAGGAGTTAGCCTTCGGATAGCACTAGCTAGGGTAGGCATCCGATGATGGATATGAAGCCAACGAACAATGTTACCCCATAGAGTCGAAGTCCAATGACACTTAAAGAACAAATGACCATGTGATTCCTGGTCCTGACTACAAAGCACACAGCTGGTATCAGTAGGAATGAAAGGCAGACAATCTTTAGTTTTAAGCTTCCCGAGCACCGCAAGCCACAAAACAAAACAGTGTTTCGCCAAAGACCATTTCTCCCACACCACCATATCCCAACGGATCATGCGACCTTTCACCCTAAAGTGCTCATAAGCATTAGCTGAAAAGCAGCCAGTACGAGCATTCCAACCATTCATGGTGGAGATAACAGATGGGCTACTGCCGAAGTCATGAAGCAGCTGGTCTTTTAAGGAAATCAGAGTTTTCCAAAGAGGAGAGGAGGTTTTAACAGCTCGCGCCTCCCAAATTGAGAAATTAGGGAGAAAGTAGTGGTGAATCCATTTAATCCAGAGGGAATCAGCTTTCTGATGGATATTCCATAGATGCTTAACCAGGAAACTTTTATTTCGAGCTTTTATGTCAAAAAGCCCCACCCCTCCTTCCTGCTTAGGCAAACAAATATTATTCCAAGCAACAAGAGTAGAGTGAGAGTTCTGAATATGCCCTGGCCACAAAAAGTTCCTGCAAATACGGATAATTCATGTAATGATAGTTTCTGGAAGAGGGAAGACGCTAATCTAAAACTGAACCATGCCATAAAGGACGGATCACAGAAGTTCAAGCCTTCCTGCAAAAGAGAGATGCTTGCCCACCCAGCTCTGAACCGCAGCCTTAAGCTTATGGAGCAGAGGGGAAAACTGACTGACCTGGAGCCGATGAGGGTTAATAGGCACACCAAGGTATTTGAAAGGAAAAGACCCTGCAGCAAAACCAGTTTCACAGATGATCTCTTGCCGCAGGCAATCACCAACCCCTCCAAAATAAATGGAGGATTTGAAAGGATTAATCTCCAGACCAGAATCCTGCCCAAAAATCCCAACTGACCAAGAAGAGCAAGGATGGATGATTTGTCTCTTCTAGCAAGCAAGAGGACGTCATCTGCAAAAGCGAGATGACTAATACCAAGAGGTAGACACTTCGGGTGAAAACGGAAGACTTTCTGCTGAGACACCCTCTTAAGCAACGGGGAAAAGTACTCCATGCACGTGATAAAAAGATAGGGAGAAAGAGGGTCCCCCTGCCAAATTCCGCTTTTACCCAAAAAGAAACCATAAAGATTCCCGTTAATAGCAACCGAGAAGGAGGACATCTCCACACATTGCATAATAAGATGGATAAATCTAAAAGGGAAGCCTAGCAACCCTAAGAGATCCCGCAAAAACGACCATTGAACCGAGTCAAAAGCTTTTTTAAAATCAATCTTCATAAGGGATTTAGGCGACGTTCTCTTCTTGCCATAATGCCGAAGCAGCTCCTGAACTAGATTGATATTGTCCACCATAGCTCTACCACCCAAGAAAGCATTTTGCATAGGGCTGATGATATCCCCCAAGGCAATAGCCAATCTATCAGCAAGGATCTTAGAGATGACCTTATAAACCACATTGCAACAAGATATAGGTCTAAAATCATTAGGAGAAGAAGCATGAGCAGATTTGGGGATAAGGGATATGACCGAGTGGTTGATCTGTTTAAGCATCTTTCCGAAAGAGAAGAAGTCCTGGACAGCTACACAAAAATCACCTCCAACAACCGACCAAGCATATTTGAAGAAGAAAGAAGTGTAACCATCCGGCCCCAGAGCTTTCTCATTGTCAATCCCAAACAAAGCTTTCTTGATGTCATCATTAGAGATAGACGCAGAGAGGAGCTCACAAGCAAGAGCAGAGATACACGAGCCACTGCTAACAATATCTATCCAAGGGCAATGTAGGTTTGGAAGATCCATAAAGGTTCTGAAAAAAGTGAACAAATTCCGCTCCAACTTCCTCCTTCAAAGTAGAAAGAGAACCATCAGTCTTTTGAATAGCCAAAATAAAGTTTCTACCATGCTTCCGGCTCAATAAAGCATGAAAGAACAGAGTACCCCTGTCGCTATCCTTGAGGAAAGCACATTTAAGCTCTTGCCCAAAGAACATTTTTTTTCTGCAGATTTAAGGTTGATGAGCTGAATACGAAGCTTCTTGTCTTTAAGAACAAGTTGGGAATTAGTTGGGTCCATGTGAAGCGCAGATTGCAAGATCTCAAGGTTCGATTCAGCTCTAGACACCCTTTTCGAAATATGACTAAAGTGCAGCCGATTAAGCATCTTGAGGGGATGCTTCAGCCCCTTAAGCCTCTTGCAAAGAGAATACATAGGAGAGCCCGTAACTTCCAACTGCCAACCCTCAGAAACAGTGTGAAGAAAATCAGTATGAGAGGCCCACATATTAAAGAATTTGAAACTGCGATGCCCTTTAATCTGATGATCCAACCGAACTACGGCAGGAGAGTGATCAGAGAAAGCCCCTTGATTGCCGAAGTGAACATGAGTTAAACGCTGAAGAGTGGACCAAAGAGGATTAACAAGAACAAGATCTTAAGTCTTTGATGTTACAAGAGGGTGTTTGATGTGTTTTTGTCATATCAAACTTTGCATGTATAAATGTTATTTTTTTTTGAACTAGCAAAATGTATTAATCGTTTCAATCCCAACATTATAAAAATTATTTACTCTGCAGACAATTTAACTAGTAAAATCTCAATTTAAATTTAAAGATAAATTACCTTGAAATTATATCATTTAAATATAAAAGTAAAGTAAAAAAAAAAAGTAAGAAGTTAGAACAATATAATTGAATCGACTTGATGAGTTTAAAGATAATATGAACAATTGCTAAAAATATAATTTGACTTAATAGTAAGAAGTTTTTTCTTGCTTTCTCTTTTGTTAAAGTTTTCGAGTTTTTTTTCCTTGGGGTAAACTAATAATTTTTAATTTTTTTACCAATAATAATAATGATATTTTTAGATTTTAAGTCTTCGATGTTGTTATTGTTATAAGAATGTGTTTTAATGTGTTTTATCATATTAACCCTTGCATGTATAGATGATATATTTTTTTAAAAAAATAGCAAAATCTATTAATCTTAAATCCCAACAATTATAAAAATTATTTATTCCCGCAACGTAGTGCGGACAATTTAACTAGTAAAATCTCAATTTAAAGATAAATTACCTTAAAATTATATCATTTAAATATAAAACTAAAGTAAAAAAAAAAGTAAGAAGTTAGAACTGATATAATTGAATCGACTTAAGGAGTTTAAAGATAACATGGACAACTAGTAAAAATATAATCTGACTTAAAAAATTCAAGAGTTGAGATGATAATATATTAGATCAACCTTTCACATTCATAAACTAGATCATGAGACTATAATAAAACTAAATAAAACAAGTTATGAAGTTCAATTCTAAATAAGCCTATTATTAAATGATAAAATTGAAAAGAGTTGAATCTAAGAAAAAAGACACAAATCAACAACCTTTCAAAACATAATTATGAAGAACTTTCTAAACTCCGATTGTCTTAAAATTTCAATCCAAGATATAAAAAAATATTGAGAGTCCTTGTGAAATTTCAGTTTAATCCAATAATTTGATGGAGAAATGTTTTTGCAGGATTTTATGTTTTTGTGCTTGTGGTTTTTCTTGTATTATTTCCGTCAACATCATTGATGCACTCCTCTGGAAGCTTCGGTTGTTGGCAAAGTTCATCAATGTGTGATCTGATCCCTTTTTCCTGATCACTGCGATCAAGAACCGAATCTCAAAGTTCAATAAGATAGCGTTAGCAAAACATTTTAGGAGAAATGGTCAGGATGAACACAACTACACAGAAAAATAGAAGACAGTGACGAAAACATGACTTAAAAATCAGTAGAACAGAATGGAAAGAAAACTTCTTGAATGTTGTCTCGTACAGCTTTAATTGTAGGAAAACTTTCAAATTTTACAGATCTATAACTGCAGGGGAAGAAAATTGAGAGCAGCTATATGTTTGAAGATTGTTGCAGACATCAATCCTTCAGTCTGCCTGACACTATATTGCTTGAAGAACTTGGGAAAGAAAAGCTGCATGTTACGCAAACTCTAACTGATGTAGAACAAATAGCGGAGGCATACATGCTCAAGAGAAAGCACCCGAAATTCAAAGGCAACTAAATTTCGGCAGCCCGGGTGCCGACATCGGAATGACGTGAAACTCACCCGGTTAATGTGTCTCGGCATTTGCCGAATAAGTTAGAGCTTTGCTACTGAGGCACATCGGTTTTTGGCCGAATTCCATTGTTTAGACCCTGAAATCATTGTTTTTGTCATTTAAGGAAAGTTTCGTTTTAGCTATAACTTTTGATTTACAAGTCCGAATCGACTTTTGTCAATTTCGTTATACCCTTTTCAAATTCTGCATTTATCTCAAATTTGTCATTTTTGGTAATTTTATTAATTAGTATCGTTTTCTTATCCGACAAGGGTTAGGCTAGGATTTCTGCTTTAAATATAATTGTAAGCCTCTGGCCGTATGACCTTTTGATATTATTGAATAAAGTTGGACTTTTCAGAGAATTTCTCTCATGCTCGTTTGTTTTACAGAATATCGATGATGTTGGTCGTATTCCTAGTATTTTTCTGCTGCGTCACTAACAGAATCTATAGCTGGAGGTGAAAGGGAGTAGGACTTGCATAGAACTTTCAAAGAATAAGGCAACATTCAATCCTTTAGGCTACATGGAAGAAAGGTAAGAATTCTGCAGACTACTCACGTGCCTGGAGATTGTTGCGGACAGTTCATCTTTTAGTCCATCCACACACCTACCTGGATAACTGGGGAATGAAAATAAGGATTTTGCACCAGAAATATAGACCTGCAGTGACAGAGACAAACTATAGAAACTTTCCCATTTTCTGACTCATTCTAGGTGCGATGCGGATCTCTGACATTATATAAGCGCAAGAGTGTTCATTGATGATTCTACCATCACAGGCTAAGTCAGATATATTTTTTTTAATAAAACAGAGAATAACCACAATAAAACAGCAGCGAAACATAACACAATCGAATCGCGCCTATCGATTTTTCTTTACAAGCAGCTTCATGATTTTAGCAATACAAGATATTTGACATTGAGGCGAGGAAAATGAGGTTAAGGGAAATTTTTATGGTGCACGGCTCACAGGTTGAGGACTGTTGGAAACAGAGGACCGATTGATCTTGACCCAGCTCCAATCCTAGAAGCTGCCCAGAGATTTAGTTAGGGTTTATCAATTCGCATTGTTCTTTCAATTCTGGTTTTAGTTAGGGTTTATCTATTCATTCACATTGTTCTTTCAATTTTGTTTTTCCACTTAATAAAATTCATATTCCAAATTTTCCACTTTTATCTATCACCCAACTCAGAACCATTCCATTTTCCCTGCTGCAACGCGACCATCCTTCTGAAAGTAGGTCAAATTAACAGAGATATATGGAATGTATGCAAATTTCTGATCTTAACTCTGGACATAGTGCGATTGCAAATTTCTGATGAGAGTGAATCCCCGTGAGATAGAGGCAGAGACTTCAGTACTGAGCAACCACTTGCTGATAGCTGTTACCCATCTTCAGGTAGAGATTCCAGATCCTTAAATCTCCTGAATTTCTGGATTCTTCAACTCGGAGAGAGGATTGATAAATGAAGAAGAAGCGGGTGAAGAAGTGGCCGATCGATAATGATGCTTTCCAAGCTGTCATCTTCATTGCCCGTTGTAATGGCACAGAGCTGGTTTTCCACAAAAAGAGCTCGCCATCTAGAGATGGAAACAGCGGCATTGAAGTCAGTTTACCACCTACATGTCGCAGCTCAAAGTATATACGAGGCAAAGAAAGAATCGGGGATTAGGGCACGAGGTGATTTAAATTAAGTGACCGTTAGCTGATGTATGGGGAAGGCTTGAAAAGCAGCGTGTGAGGCAGTGAAACGCAGCGTTTGAGTACAACGCTTATTTCAATGTACCATGACATAGAAATAGGAGGGCATTTTAGTATTGTTGTAACAACGTCTAGTCCAATAGAACGCGTCATTTCATTCAGCAGCAGTAGCCAATGTTAGTGAGGCATGTGGTTGTCTGTTAATGTGGTTAGTTGACATTGTAGCAGCTAAGAATGAAGAATCAATTTTCTGAGCCTGGAATGCACAAGTCATGGAATAAAAATTACGGTTGCAAATTCCTTCTTTCTTGTCTTTCGTTCTTATTCTCCCTCCCTCCCTCCCTCCCTTATCTCTCAGGGGCATTGAATGTTTCATCGATATTCTTGCTAGCACTACCTTTTGATTTACCAAATCCCATCAGTAGCTTGGAATCATTCAAAGTATTAAAAGATCATTTGAGTTCAATATAAAGAGCATTGAAAAACAACTTCTTCTTCTTCTTTTTCTGCTGGTGTCCTTGAGGTTGTGGACTCATCATCATCATTATCATTCTTGGTTCTGATGAAGATATTGACCATATCAGAACGGAATGGCTTGATTGGATATTTCCGAAACTTTGAGGACAAAATTGATGCAACAGTTTGTTGGGGTCAGAAGTCATTCAGTTGTCGAATGATGAATTCAATACAACATTAATATTTGTAAATATTATCAGGGAAAATCCAGCTCAAGTGTTAGTTGTCAGAAATTATCAGCAGCAAGACAAATGTACCAGTCTACAGCAAATGTTTTCGTACAAAAAATTCCCAGATTAAGTACATGTTCTTGGCTATGTATGATGAAAAGGAAAACAGAAAACAAACAGGAGTCGTGTATTCTAGAACATTAACAGCAATATTTTTCTAAGGACAACAATAAATAAGCTTCAGTTACTCCATTTCAATGGAGAATTGTCTGGATGTTGTCGTCATCAGTTAGGTTTATTTAAAACCAGATTCATAGTCTATGACAGTCTCAAAAGCCCCAACCAGTGCCTTCACCTTGTTCTTTCTCTCCTCGAGTAGCTTATTTTTAGTCTCTTCGATCACATCATTGTATGCAGCATGAGATTCCTTCTTGCTACCTTGTACAACTTGCTTCTTTTGTGTTGAATCAACCGCATCTGGTGCTTTATCCTCTTCTTCATGAACAATATTATTCACCACTTGATCTTGTCCTTCCTGGGGCTTCAGGGCCTCACTTCCTTCATTACCTCGGTTCATGTCTTCATGCTTCTTTTCTTCCCCCACAAGTTCTTCGTCAGAAACTGCGTTGTCGTTGACAATGTTCTCTTCCACTCTCTCTCGATTAACAGCCTCAACTTTAGCCTCATCTACAGGGTTAGCATTAGCGTTGATGCTTTCTTCTAATTTGTCATTATTCTCCTCTCCTTCAAGTTGGTTTTCGTTTTCTTGATGCAACTCAGTTTCTGTTTCTTCAACCGGTTTTGTTGATGCGGAGACATTAGTTTCTCCTTTAGCGACCGTGGGAATGTTCGAACCCTTGATGAGATTCTGATCATCTTCACCATTGTTAACTTCAGTTTCTTCAGCATTGTTATGCACTTCCTCATTTTCAGCCTTTGGTGAATCAGAAGGAACTTGTTCCTCGCTCACATCATTCAGTATCTCCTCAGTTTCATGAGCCAAAAAAGATTCTTCATTACTTTCTAGCATGCTTTCAAGATCCAAATTCTGAGCTCCATCATGACTAACTGGCTCTTTCGGCAAAACAGGAGCATTGGTCACTTTCTTGTTAGAGAGACTGGTACTCCTCCCTATGGTCCTTGTAGTCACTGTCTGATGAGATTTTCCTGGCTTGTGTGCTGTGGCATACCTGTCCACAGCAGTTTTTGGTGAAGTAGCATTTTTTGATGAAAAAGATGAAGATCGGACAGGGCCTATTATTCTGTCCCGAACCAGTCTCTCTTTAGGATCTGATGATGAGGGGTCTAATTTGTGTACATGGTGATGAAGAGATGGAGGCCTATCGAAGGATCTTCTTCTAAGAAGAGAAGGCTTTTGAGCGGTGTCTTCATGGCCAGTTTTCTTAACTTGTTTTAAGGGCTCGGGTCTTGAGCTAAACGTAGGCTTGAGGTAGTTTGGGATAGGTTTTGCTGATGGGGTGCTGGAATTATCCTTGTTGGTGGAGCCTGATGAAGGGCTGGCTGGTCTTGAACCTCCTTGCTTGCGAGTACTTTTGTGAGGATAAGAAGAGGGCGTGGCCGTCTTCTCCTTCTTCAAGGTGCTATTGGTTGCACTTGTTGCCATGAATTTTCAAGTTTTTGAGCTCAAAAACTTGTAAAAGATCCTGCATTATCACAGGAACCCACAAAGCTCAAAAACTTTTTAAAGACCCTGCATCATCTCACAATCTGTAATGAATTCCTCGATTTCTAATAATGTCAGAATAGATTTGTATGTCTTGTATCTACATTTGGGTTTGCAGGAAAAAAAAATCTATCTATGATTTTATGTCCATCAAACAAGAAAAATCTCTGTAATATTTTTTCCAGTCATATGCTCAAAAATCACAATGTTTGCTTCATTTCCGCCCATTTATTGAAACCTAAATGATGCAATTTGCAAACCTTCATTTATCAACATAAACTACCAGGATCTTAAAACTCATTTATTGCACTATTCTCTCTTTGCCATTGACATTGCTCATGTCGTTGACCAAGGTTTATTTTATGCTCTATAGGCAAAGTACAGCTGCATTCAAACAAAGGGAAAAGATTCATGTTCACATGCAATGAGGATCTTATTTCTCAGGAATAAAAAATAGCAAGCTTGAAAACTTCATTGTTTATGGACGAGAATTGCTGACATGATTCTTGTCACCTAGGGCGGCAAGGTTTCATTCATGTCTAGGGCAAGCGGGAACATTCAAATGAAAGGGAGAAAAGAAGATTCTGAAGTTAAAATGATTCTTAAAAATTCTTGAAAACCTCTTACTATGGAACAAAAGAAAGCAATTGGTGACTTTATTTCTTAGCAAACACTTCGTCTAAGACCATATAGAAAATCATGCTCGAAATGAAAAGAATATTTTCTTTGCTTGGTTTCTTGCAAGACAAACAAATTACAAATTGATAAAAAAAAAAAAAGCAATAGAAATACAATACAGGTTGACATTAGAAGCAAAAAGAGAGGGAGAGATGGCTTGAAATGCATGCTTCGTACCTTGATGAAGGCCAGGAAATGGGGCTAGCTAGGAAGAGTAATATTGTTGAATCGCTATGGCATGAGAAAGCTGAAGAAAGGAGTATATGAAGAAAGGCGAGGGAATATGGTTATTGGGATTGATAAAGGAGAGTGAATTGCGCAAAACAAAAGGAGAAAAATGGTGGTGGCTTTGGCTGTAGAGTTAATGGAAGGCCATGAAATCAATAATGATATCAAGCAACCTAGACATGTGGAGGAGGGAATGTTGACCTTTTCAATGCTTTGCAACTTAATTCTCTTTCGTGGTACTCACGTAAACATAACAACGTTTTTAGCTGTTAATTAAAGGAAAAACTAGCTAGGTACGTAGTTTCGTTATAAGGTGTGGTACGTACGTAGTTATATTATAAGGTGTATGATTAGATTACATATCTGGAGTTTTAAGAATTATAGCCATGGAAAATTAATGGCAGTCACATCTAGAGTTATATGTGACGGGAAATTTATTTAATAGTTGGTAAATGACAAATATATATAAAAAGAAAAGCATAGAGAGCTAAAAGTCTCGGTACAATCCATCTTCATCTGACAATTTACCGATTGATTAGTAGAAACAAAAAGGTCGATTGATTTCTTGAGGAATCATTTACAGATTAAAGATCATGCTTAGTTTCTCAGTCAAGAACTAACTCATTAGTTGTCCTTTCTTTTCATAAACTTTTTTCATATATAGCAAGGTGGTGGTCTGCGATCGATGGCTGCTTAGCCCACAAAGTGGTCTCTAATGATATTAGAAAAAGACAGCAAAGAATAACAGCACGATGTTTTTGTTGTTGTGGAAGACAGTGATCTCATTCAGATTAGAGCCTGGCCCTGGATGCCTACACACGTGCAAATGGAGTTCACTTTTTCTCTTCATCTCCCTTGTCTCCTTCTCGAGTTGATGGAGAAATCCACCTACTCATGCGATTGGCTGTCTGTGTTTTTCCAGACCCTGTAGGCTTTGAAGAAAATGGTCCGAAGTCTTTTCCCTTGAAAAACAGCAGCTGCATTCGGCAACTCATGGTTGATTTCTGGGTCATCAATGTCTGCGAAAAATTAATAGCAGAACCGAGATCTTTCAATACTACGATCAGTTTTGTCTCCGACTTATTTGGAATTCTCAACTGGGTCCCTTGATATCTATATAACCACAATCCAGATGAATTCATGATCAAATTTATGACTCGTGTGGATGGAAAGTTTTAAACTTTGAAGACTCGAGGGACCAGAGTTGATTGGAAAATGTTTCAGGCTAATTAGTCCCTTTTGTTTTTCCAATATAGGGAAATCATCCCTCCTATAGCTGTGATTGCTAACAAGCCATTGGCAACTGGCTAGCATTCCTGCAGACTATAGCATTAAAAAAAACACAAGAAGAAGTTTGGTTGTGTTCCACAGGCCACCCTGCTGCTTTCCCACTGTGGAAAACGCAAATTCGGGAGTGATAATTCTTGTTTATTTTGAAAAACAAAAATAATAACTTTTAGCATTTTTAAATAATTATTTTAATATATTATTAAAAACTCGAAAAATAATCTCAATCATTCTCGAAAGCTATAAACAAATCAGGCAGCCAGCCAAATGTTGGTCCTTGACGAAAGCCCCACTTGGACACTAGTTTTAGAGGAACCAGGGGCTTCGGGCAACTTCGTGAAGGCTTTGTCCACGTCATCGTCGAATGTGACCTGTCATAGATGGTGGCTTAAGCCACCTCGTGCATCATCTCTTTGTAGACTAATTTATTATTACAGGTCATGTCTTTCTTTTCTTCTTCTTCTTCTTCTTATTAATTGCCGATGATTTGTAAATTGCTGATGGATGTTGGATTATTCATTTTTATTTTATTTTGCAAATGCTTTTATTAATTTTATGATTTTTTTTAAATATATTTTATTAAAAACATATTTTTAAATCATTAAAATACAGTTCGAACTATAGGTTAACCATATTCATTTAAATTAGTTCGGGTCAATCAAAATAAAATCATTTTATTTTTTTTTATCTTGGATTTAATAAATATATTGAGGGTAAATAAAATTATACATTGTGGGGTTTGGAACCCTTGCTCAATTATGATAAAGTGATGGCCAAAACACAACTTTCTTTTATTGGGATGACCAAAATATATATATATATATATATATATATATATATATATATATATATATATATAGATTAGCTTAATAAGTGACTTTTTGTCAACATAATTAATTTACTAATTGCTTTCAACAACAACAACACCACCACCGGCCCATCAACAATGAGAGTTTGTGAACCTTTATTCCAAGAAACCACTATGATTTGTCGTCTCTTACAAAAGTATGTTAATTTATGCCGTCCTCTCCTGGATAGAGTATGCAAGAAGATAAATGATCATTAATTCTTGTTAGATTATGTAATAAGTTTATGTTTTATGTTTTTCTTTTAATTTAGATTATGTTTTTATAGGTTCTTGTGGTATTCAAACTATACATTATCAATTATTGTAATTCTGTTTAAGATGTCCCGTTGTTGTGATCATCATTAATTTCTTTTAAATATATAAATATGAAATTTTCTACTCTTGCAATCATAATTTCATTTCAATATAATCTTGATTTATAATACAAGTTATATAATGAAAATTATTATAATTATTAACTATTTTTTTCAAATAAGAAAATGATTTAAAAAAAAACTATAGTGAAGCTTTAGCAAAAAAAAATAAAACTAAGGAAAAAATAAAACCCAATGAGATATATGAAGATTGAAATTGATGTCATTGATATCTTTTTCGACCACAAAAAGCATTTCATTAAGTGTTTGTTCGACACTGTATTTCAAAAGTGTTTTTGAAAAAAAAAATTATTTTATTTTAAATTAATTTTGGGATTTTTTAGATTATTTTGATGAGCTAATATCAAAAATAATTTTTAAAAAATAAAAAAATATATCATTCTGATATATTTTTTTAAAGAAAATCATTTTGAAAAACAATATCAACCATATTTCCAAACAGGGCTTAAGAACTTCACTTTCCAAGGTGTTAATGACATTAAATATACATGATTTTAAACATAACATCTTCATATACTTAAAAGACTATTTAAATCATAGATTAAATCATGTATATTTAACATATTAATATAACACAAAAATCATGTATATATATAATATTTCAAATAGATTAAAGTTTTTAAAAAAAAATTAAGAATATTTTTAATATGTATAGCTTTGTATAATATTGTTTTATTAAAATATCTTGATTTTATTACCTAGAACGCGCAATAAACATGTAATTTAGATATATTTTATATTCAAATCACTAGTTTTACATGTTAATACAACTTTGCATGGAAAAGTATTTTCTAAATTTTATTTTTTTATTTCTTATTATATTATCAAGATTTAATATTGTTATTTATTTTATTTTTATTTAAAAAAAAATTATTCCGCCTATGGCGGACCAGTTTAAGATCTATGGCCAGAGGCTATAAAAAAACAAGCGACCTCGTAGAGGTTGGTAGAAAATTAAGCATCCATCTCGTCGACATACGAAAACATAAAGAAGGGAAGTAATTTGGTGCACTGAGAGAGAGACTTTTCTAAATCCACGTGTTCGCTGATCACCACATTAAATAATTGTTAAATATATTTGAGCTCTATTATACATACAAAAATAAGAAAACAATATTATAATTCCATAAAAATTAATTAGGAGTCGATTCACTGTAAGGAAAACAAAGGAAACAATAACGATAATATTTATTTTCATGATCCAAGAAATAGGATAATTTTATGTTTTTTAATAAGAAAATTGAAAAAATAAATAAAGTTGTCAATACTGTTTCGGTTAATGTTTTATTTTTTTCATTTGAAAAATTAATGTTTCGATTTCGAAGCATTTCAGCTTGCTGTTTCAAGATTGTATTGTTTATATATACATATATATAATTAAATATATTAGTTCAAATTCAGAAATAAAGTTATTTATAGTTGTGCAATTTAATTTAAAAAAAAACACAATAAAATTATAAACATATATAATATTACGAGAATATCATCATCAATCTCACAAAATCATTATATTATCTTATTGTTATGAATTTTTATCATAATATATATAAATACATCAAGAAACTCATTGTAAAATTCCATATTAATCTATCGGTTAGATTGGAATATATGATTGATTTTGTAAAATTATTTATTATTTAAAAAAATATTATTTGGTCAAAATAGAATGAGTGAAACAAAACTGTTATATTTCAGCTGATATTTAACTGAAAAATATGAAACAAATTAAAATAAAAACAAAAACAAGATGTTTTGTCTGATTTTTTTAAGCACTTTTCAAGTGTTTTAGCCGAATTGAAACATATACGAAAATAAGAGGTCAGCCGGCTCCATGATAGGGGGCGTGGGGCATCCTTTTCCCGTCCACGAAAAATGAATAGAAGAAGAACGAAGTCATATAAAAGGACATCAATAGCCGTAGATCTTTGACTTCCACATGTACCAATCCAACGGCCAAAAACACTTCACTGCTTTGCTCACGTTTGCTTATTGGGACGGCACTAACTCCTCTGTAGCACAATGGGTATAATAATCAAACAAAATACATGTACAAGACACTATCATATAAAATACTCATCACGTCAAGAAATTTTAATTAATTTCTTAATTAATTAATTTATTTATTAATATTTTTATTGTGATTGGGAATAGCTAAATATAGTTGATAATGGTTATGATAAGTAAGATAAGAGATAATGGTTATGATAGGCCCCATTTTTATACAATCTAGAGAGAGAGAAATGAGAGTATAATTATTTATTTTATTATGTAAATTAAAATATAATTAGAATTAATCTAAAACTAGTGTTATTTAAATACATCAATTACATTATTTTAACAGAGAAAAAAAAATAATCTAAATGTTTGGAATTAACATGATTGCTAAATGGGTTTAATTTAATCATTATCAATATTATTATCTTATCACTAATTTATCTTTTAATTGGGATATAAATAAATATTAATTTAAATTTAATTTATTTTTTCTTCATTTTACTAATTTATATCTTAATATGATAGAAACAAATCTTAATCTTGTTGTTAAAGAAACAAAGGAAAGTAACAAAAGGTAAATTGTACGAGAAAAAAAGAGATTAATTAATTAAATATAGTAGAAGTTTTTTTATTATTATTAAAAAAAAAAAGAACTTTATTGCTTCAGCTTTGTATCTTCCTTCCTGCTGCCTGCCTCCTCCTCCTTCTTCATTTATAAAAACAATACAAACACACACGTTTTTTCCCACTTCTCTCTCCACTATTTTTCTCTCTGATAAACGCCTCCTTTTCTCTGTTTTAAGCCTCTCTATCTGCCTCTGTATCGAACAAACACAGAAGGGGAAGAAGAAGAAGAAGAAGAAGAAGAAGAAGAAGAAGAAAAGGTATACCAGGCCACCTTTCTATCGAATCAACATGAAAATGAAATACGGGTTTTCATCTTATCTTGGTTTTTATTCAAAACTGAAACAAGAGGAGGTGGCTTTGCTTTAATTTTTTTATGTTTTGTTATTTGTTTTTTTTTTTTTGTGTGTGTGTTTTGATTGTTATGTTATTGGTTTTTTTGTTGAATTCTGTGTCTTTGTAACGGTGAAAGCAGGTTGCTTTTCTTTCTTTTTTTTCCTTTTCATTTGATGGAATCCTGGAATCACGGAGAAAAGGTCAAGTTTTTTTTTTTGGAAAATAAGGGACAGATTGAGCGGAGAAAAATTACGAGAAAAAAGAGAGCTTTGGTTTCTAAAAACACTGAAGAGACCCTCTTTTTGTGGAACTGAATTGTGGAGGTCTTGCCATCTGGTTGTTCTCTTCATCTTTCCTTGCATGTTTGGCTTTTCTTGTTTTCCTGTCTTTGAGTGATCAAGCTTGATATGGTTGTTAAATGGAAACCAAGGTTCCTGTCTTTTCAGTGTAATTTTTTTTTTTTTTATGTGATTGGTTCTTGGTAGGTTCTTAATTTAAGGAACATGGTTTCTTTTATTACCTTATGTTTGTTTTGTGTTGTCAGGTGTTTAAGTTTCCTGTAATTGGGTTTTGATTATTTTTTTCTTCCCTTTTTGTTATATTTATTTACTGTATATATGAGCAGAAGAGGGACAAAAATGTTTATTTGAAAAATAAATAAATTATTCATCATTGAGGCAACGGACTGGAGGTGTAAGTTTAGTTCGATGGTTGAAATTAGACTGTTGTTTGAAGATATTACGATTTGTTTCTCGGCTGTTGCTTAAACTTGAGGTTAGAATGTTAGATCAAACTCCATACATAGTTTGTTCTTGTAGCAATACTGAAGGCGTGAATCTTATCTTAATCTGTTTTTTTGGGATTTGTGCGTGGTGATAATTAATTTTTGAGGCACGCATACTACCTGTCAATGCATTGTTGAGTGGTTATTTAGGGTTCTTCAAAGACAAATCTATGAGCATTCTCAATAAAATAATTTGAGCAAATTTGCAGATCCTTGCGACTGGAAATTACACCTCCTTTTGGAGCCATTGTAATCTTAAAAAATCTTGAATGACAATTGCTCTGAATTCTTCCATCGGCACATGGCTGTAGATTTATGGTTTGGTGAATGGCAATAAAAATGGAGATTCTTGGATTGCACTTTGCATAGTCTTATGATGATTGGATGGATCAAGGATTTATTATTTACTAGTTTTTTTTATGCATTGTTAGTGTCTACAATAATGTTCATAGTAAAAACTTGTATAGTTTTGTAATCTAATGCATGATTGATCTTATTATAAGAGTTTATATTGTTTCCATCAATGATGACTGAGAATGTAAATTATTCTTGAGTTAGATTTTGGCAGCAGGTTCCCTTTTTCCTTAAGTTGCCTATCGAATCATTCATAGTTCCTAGTCATGCCTTGCATTTTCTAATAGTGTATAGTGTGGATAATGTAGCGCTGCATTCTTCTCTTTAATAAGATGTTTGCCATGAGACTTGCCTTTTTCATTTCATTTTGTATGATGCGGCTTTTCAAGAGGTTTAATTTATCAAAAATAGATTTAATTTGTTTATTGCAGATTTAAGGGGAGTTACACCATTCATGGATGACTATTAGGGTAAGAGAGCTGGTGATAGGTTCATTGTCTCCCAAAGGATCATGTTCTGAGAGATACTGCTACCAACGAAGATCAAATGATCAATTTTGCAAAATTTTTGGATGCAGTGGCAGACTGAACTCTAGTAAAGGTACTCAAATAAGTTCAGAAAAAGCCAAATCTTCAAGGCCAAGGCCATTATTTTCATCTTCCTCAGGTGGAAAGGAAACAAATGGAAGCTCATCTAAGGTTTACTCTGCCATCAACAAACCTAGAAATTTCGTGCAGGAACCTCGTAAAAAGTTTTCTTCTCAGCTAGAAGCGGAGTCCTCAGAAACTGGGAGTGGTCAGGATGAGCCTGAAGTTACACCACCTTCTGGAAGGATTAAATTAGACCTTCGCCCTGAAATTGATGGAGCTGGTTCTAGTGATATTACCTCAATGGAAGCTGGAAGCTCTGATATTTCAACAAGAACAAGAACTCGATGGAGTTTTCATCAGAAATCAGGAATAGTAAACCCTGTTTCTTTGGCATCCAAAAGCACCATTCAGGGAACTCGTCTGAATGCCAGCAGGTATGGTCCTGGAAATCTTAGATGCAATACAGTATCTGATACTGCCTCTTTAGGTTCTTCATCATCAGATTTAAATCTAAGTCAGCGGAAAGACGCAGTCAACAAGAGAATTTGTGATGGAGAAAGTAGTTCCTCTGCCAGGGGGAAAAGGATAATTGGGTCATCATTAGAAGGGCGGGGTTCTAGTTCAAATTCTGGTATCTCCATTTCTGATTCAAGGCGAGCTAGAACTGGGACTTTGAATAGGGATAGCACTGCTGCATCAATTAGGACTCGAAGGCCACTTGGTGGCTACACTAGGGCAAGGGTTGCTAACCAAGGAAGTGGAAACAATCTATCAGCAAATGAGATACCACTAACATCTCAACCTGATTTGTCCCTGGATTTGAATGCTCCGAGTTCATCACGCCACTTCTGTGTGGAAACCTCTTTAGGCCGCCCAAGTACCTATAGTCATCCTCACAGTAGCAATGGGAGATTACGGGGTTTGAGGCCATCCAGTTCAGCAGAAGTTAGCAATGCCCAATCTTTGATGAATCATGAGAGTTTCCAGCGCTACAATATGGCTGGGATTGCTGAGGTATTTATTCCATATGTTGTTTCGCAATGCTTTTGTGCTTAATCATATCAATAGTTGAACAAAGTGGTTAAATAATTTTGTACAGGTGTTATTGGCACTTGAGAGGATTGAACAAGATGAAGAACTAACATATGAGGTTGGTAAAAGTTTTCCATTTTGATTTCACACGGTTACATATGTGTGCCTGACTCCCGTTTGCTGTCTTGCAGCAATTGCTTGTTTTGGAAACCAGTTTGGTCTTTAATGGACTAAACTTCCATGATCAACATAGAGCCATGAGACTGGATATCGACAATATGTCATATGAGGTTTGTAATTGTCTTATAATAACTCATGCAGTGTATCTTTTTCTGATTATGTCCTTGTACTTTCCCACCTTTCGTGCTTTCTGTGCTCCTATGTTTTTTGTTGGTTTTGTTATTCATACTGATGTGCTTCATCAACAAAGAGTTGAAAGTCTCCTGAACAAGTTGTGTCATCTTTAGCCGTTGCAACCTCACATTATTGCTTATTCCGACAGGAACTATTAGCTCTTGAAGAGAGAATGGGTACTGTGAGCACAGCACTAACAGAGGAAACATTGTCAGAATGCCTCAAGACTAGCATTTATCAGTCCACTCCTATGGAGGATGTGACCGCAAACCTTGAAGGTGATGAGGATGACGTCAAGTGCAGCATCTGTCAGGTCTTTTTCTGTTCTTAACTTTTCCTATAGTACAAGTTACTATAAAGAAAATGAGTATGGTAGGAACGAATTTATTCTGCTGTTTTGTATCTCTATCTAACACATCACCCTGTTTCTCATGCTACCTGATTGCTATTTCAGGAAGAGTATGTTGTTGGAGATGAAATGGGAAGGTTACAATGTGAGCATGGATATCACATGTCCTGCATACATCATTGGCTAAGCATGAAAAACTGGTGCCCTATTTGCAAGGCATCAGCAGCTCCGTCTCCGCCATCCTCGTAAACAATTAATAAACTGGATGTAGGCGGCTGGCCTTTTTCATTTTGTACAAAATAAGTCTAGTCACCTACATCTTTTTTTCTTTCCTTTTTTTTAATTATGTTTTCTTTTATGTACAAATCAATTCTCTTTGAACATACTAATAAGTCCAGGCTCTGCTGGCCTCCACGGTCATCACTCGTTGCCTACCCATAGAAAAAAGAAACATGAATGAAAATTACTTTGATTGTTTCTGTCCTTTTGGCACAATTGTGTCCTTTCTTTGTGATGCACTTGTTCCTTGAGACACCATTTTTAAGGTACTTGCAGTTTACTTTCTGCACTGGTGTGCGTTGTTGAGGGTGATGACCCTCTCATCAAAGCATCTTAGAGAGGGAGGTCACCCTAACCTCTCTAAGAAATTAAAAAAAGAAGGAACCTTGGCGTCTAAGACTTGGTCCATGACTATGTGTACAACCAAGGTGAATGGATGATGAATCTCATTCCAGCTGGCATTAGCTAAGCTTATAATTATTGGTAATCATGATTGAATGCTGGTTGCAACAAAAGCATCCGATATTAGTAATATAAAATTTCGAAAAGAGAGTTCGACACCCCTATATCAGGTAGGTGAAGGTCCTGGGAAAGAAAAAGGGTTCCAAAAGCATTTGTTTTCAAGCCATGGGACAGGGTCTGAGGCTAGTGAGGGGCCATTGAGGCTAAAAAAATGGCACGACATGATAAATACAGACCAGCCTAGCACAGCATCGCTCGTTTTACAATTCCACCTATGGCCGAATTACACAATGGAAAGCCAACTACGAAAGGACAAAGCTTGATGTCATAGTTTAAAATTAGAATTAATTAAAAAAAATTATAATTATAATTAAGGTAAATAGCAGTTTCAACAATATTTCATCATAGTTTAACTGACTTGCTTCCAGGTCAGAGACACGGGAGGAGCGCTGGTTCAAGAAACAATGTTTCTCACACAAGGATAACCTTAGAGATTATTGAACGTCTCTGTTCACATAGATTGTGGGTTTTGTCATTTCGTGATTATCGGCTCATGGTGATCCAAATTAGTGCAATAATTTTTCAGATGCTTGACATTCTACCAAGTGAATCTGATTGTCTTGATATCCCTTGTCTCCTCTCCTTGGAACCATCAAATGGGAAAAGGAAAACAGGTACAACAACAATTGAAGGAACATGAGCTCATTATTTATTGGAGTTTAGAAAAGGCCACTCTTCCTTGATAGTGTGTTGGTTTTAAGATTCTTTTCTATATCCATCCATGTCACCAACCAGTTGAAGGACATTGACTGGAGATCAGCAAGTGTAGCCTTCTCAGATATTATCGAACCAGGAAAAATAAAATACAAGAACCCAAACGAGATGAACATGTTCAAGGCACTACTACTTTAGGATATCAATACCAGATTTGATCAGTTTGATGCCAAGTTTTGTACTCAGAAGAGCCAGCAAGAACAGATGCAACAGGCCGTGAGTTAAAAATAATGACAGCAGATATCAAGGCAGTCATGTTTCTATAGGACAACTTTTAAACGTAGTTTCCTAGGATGCTAACACAATGATAAATCCTGGAATCGGTCATGTTTCAGCTCGAGGTGAACTGTTGGGACATGGTGAGTCTAAGGGCAGGCCCAAGTGCACCTGACCGCGCTACACATTTATTATCGCTAGCATTGCCACTTGTGCTTATGTGATGAGAAATATGTATGGTGAACCAGGTTAGGTCCACATATGGGGTCTCCTCATATCATACCACCGAATCACACTGCATCACAGAGGCATTAAATTAGCGGTAACCTTGGCCAAGGACATAGCCAAGTCTATAGAAGTGGACGTGGATTAGCTCAAACGCAGGAAGCCCTCTATCGGGCAAATGTGGCAGGACATAATATATACCCATCTGGGTATGCTATGAGCCATTTCTATGGTACTCGGCCATGTTTGATGACATGAGAACTAGACAAGTGAAGAATCTGCTTGCAAGTTCTTCACAGAGAGGTTATCTCCGGAGCTTCAAATTGCAGTGGAGAAGTTCAACCCTAGGTCACCTGACGAAGCCATTAGCCAAGCAGAGATGGAATACTCTAGCCAAAGTCATAAGCACACTTCCACCTCAAAATCAAGCCACCCAATCATCCTCATTTCTCTTACCTAAGTACACACAACCACATACAATGAAACCACACCAAACAACCCAACCTGTGAACACTACACCCAAAACTAATTTTGCACCACAAAAACTGACCCAGTAAGGGCTAGAAAGCAGGAATGCTAGTAGAGATGAGGGGTTATGCTATTGGTGCGATGAAGCTTATACTCATAATCATAAGAGTAAGAAATGGCAGCTATTTTTAATAGAAGTGGGGGCGAATCATAAGAAGAGATGACATAATTAAACAAGGGGAGGAATCTTATGTGTAGAACCAGAACTCCTTGATACCTACATTACCTCGAATGCAATCACTGGTGCAAATGGATATCAGACCATGAGGGTTAATGGGAAGGCTAATGGGAAAACCTTATCATCAAGTGTGGAACTACAGATGATTGGGGGCCTGTAAATGGAGAAACTGTTAATTATAAAGAGATTCTAGAGGTCCAGATTTGTAGTCTCCACATTGAGTATGCAGTACTCGAACCAAAGTATATGTAACAGTGACACTGAAGCGTACCATAAGTCAACTGAATCACCATTGCAGCATCTATTAACAGAATATGGCGATGTCTTGACAGAACCCAAATCACTTCCCCCGCACAGGTCCCATGATCATCAAATAATGCTGAAGAAGAGAGTACCTATCCGATTAATTTATGGCTATACAGATGTTCGGATATTCAAAAGGTTGTCATCGAAGAGAGAAGGAACTGCTTAGTTCAGGTATAATTCACCACAGCACTAGTCCGTTATCTTCTCCTATTGTGCTTGTTAAGAAAAAACGATAATTGGTCGGTTATATTTTCTAAAGGTTGAGGTACGATCAAATTAGGATGCATTCTGCTGATGTTCCTAAATTGACTTTCAGAACACAAGAAGTCATTACGAGTAACTTATGCCATTCAAAACCTCATGTTCGTCATCTTTAAGCCTTGCTTGAGTGAATCTGCTCGTGTTCTTTGATGACACTCTCATTTATAGTTCTTTAAAGGCGCATTGGCTACATCATAGAATGTTTAAGGAATCATGTGTTGTGTTTTTTTTTTCAAAGTATGTTTTTCTTTTGTTTAGACAAGATTGAATGCCTAGACCACCATATCAGCAAGGAGGGTCTTAGAGGTCTAGGCGCAAGGGCACGCCCATGAATACACACGACCTAGAATTTAGTAGCAAAGGATAGTGTCAGCCCGCGCTGACAACAATGAATTCAACAAACAAAGTGCAATGGTTCATGCAAGCCATGCATTTTTGGCTTGGCGTGAATGTAGCGTTTGAATAATGCATGGATCATCTAGGCTAGCACAAAACATAACAGAACTAACACTAAGGGTTGGTAGTAGATGTTCAGCTTGTGGAAGAAAGTGGCAGCAAAGTTGTGGAAAGTTTTAGTGGTTTTCAAACATGGCTAGTTAGTTTGAGGGACCTCATTGTCCAGATCATAAGTGATAGGCAAACATGGGGAATGGCTAGGCTAAGAATGCTTTGCATAATCAGTAAGTTCATGGGGACATTAGAGAAACTGCCTAACAATTGTTGGATCGAGGTCACCAAGTTCATGGAAAACTAAGGGAGAAACTACCCCGCTACATCGTGATAAAAAAGGATGATAATTTGTTTTGTAACTTCTATAATAATGTCTATAATAGGCTTGAAAGCCTTTGCTGTGTAGCATGTAAGTTTTGTGTATAACACATATAAATGTATTGTGTATTTCCTTTGTTGAGGTAACAATAAAGTTTTAGGGTTTTCTTGTATATTTTTTGCTTTATTTTTTAATTGCTTATGTTAATTTTGCTTGCTTACTACAAGTTAATGTGCGAAAACCTTTTTGGATGAGCGAAACACACTTTAGCAAACTTATATAACAAAGTAAGTTATTCTAAACCTAAAATTCATATACCGAAGCCTTTTAGTGAGGAGAGAAGTTCCAAGAAACTTGAACATTTTCTATTGGATATGGAACAATACTTCAATGTGGTTAAGATTAGGGTGACTAAACAAGTTGATATCATAACAATGTATCTCATAGGTGATGCTAAGTTATGGTGGAGGATTAGGATAAAAAAAAAAAAAACTTGAATCTTAAACGTCCTAATATTAAGACTTCACATTTAGTGGTTGAGATAGGTGATTTGGTTCAAGAATCCAAGTTTATTGTGAATGACTTAGAGTAAACAACATGGATGTCAATGTTATACTGAATAATGATGTAACATAGACTTTTTTGTATGAAATATTAGTGAGAGAGTTAGGTTTACAACTGAGTAGTAGTCACACAAAGATAAAGGTAATGAATGCCAAGACATAAGATAATCGGCTTGGTTTATAGTGTGTTGATTGTACTAGATCATTGGAAAAGGAATCAAGATTTCTTTGTTGTAAATCTGGATGATTTTGATGTAATTTTTGGCATAAATTTTGTAAGGAAAGCCAATGTCTATCTTATTCCATATCTTGATGGTATTATGGTTATTGATAAAAAAAAAATATCCATATTTTGTTTGGTGTTGTAAAGCTTTGATGACAAGTGGCAATAAAAAGAAAAAAATATTTGTTCTCGACTATCATAAGTGATGAAACTTTGCAAAAACATTTATTATGGTAATGATTGATAAGAAAGTGAATAGATATAATGAAGTAGTATATGTCATTACACATATGTTATGATAGTTTATGTATGGATGTAAGGTCTCTTAAGTTATCAAAAAAACTTCCATCTAAATTTTCTATTGACCATTGAATTAAGTTGGTGTTATGATCAAAGCCATGAAATCAATATTTTACTAGATCTCACCTATGAAATTGACATAAATAAAGAAGTAATTGTAAGAGTTTATTGATATTGAGTTTGTTTATCCTTTCAAATCTCCATATGGTGACTTAATGTTTTTTCTGAAAAAAAGATAAATAGGAGTCTTTGTATATAAGTGGAGTATAGGGCACTTAATAAGGTGACAATTAAAAACAAGCGTTTGTTTTTTATTTAAGATTTGATGGATATATCCTTTACAAACCTAAACTTGTATTTTGGAAATTGGTAAGTTAGAAATTCTGGAAAAAATGAGCATAAAATTACATGTGTGATAAGGTATGGAGCATACAAGTTTTTTAATCATGCAATTTGGTTTAATGAATGCTCTAATAATTTTTTGTAATCTTATCAATTATATATTGTATTATTATTTGGATAACTTTATTGTAGTCTATTTAGATGACATTGTAATACATAATAAGAGAATAGAAGATCATGTAATTCATCTTTTAAAAGTTCTGAGTAAAATTAGTGAATATTATTTGTATGTTAAAAGATATAATTACAAGTTTGCAAAATCTAAATTTATATTCCTAGGAAATTTAGTTGGGAAGTGTTAAACAAGAATATATCTTATAAGAACTCAAGCAAATATTAAGTGGTCAATACTAAAGATGATTTTGAAGTTGGTTCTTAGACTTGTAAAATATTATAGACAACTTATTTAGAAATATAGTAAGAAGACAACCCCTCTTTTAGATACGTTGAAGAACTAAAAGTAGGAATAATTAGTTGAATACAAACAGGTTTTTGAGAAGTTAAAGATATTAGGACTGCCTATATAGAAAAGCTTTTAAGGTGCATATTGATACTTCAGATAGGGCTATTAGGGGAGTGTTAGTGCAAGGAGGACACTTGCATTTGAGAGTCTGGAACCAAATGATATTGAACAAAATATCCAAAACATGAGAAAGTGGTGACAACAGTGTTACATTGCCTTGATGTGTAGATAGTATACTTGTTAGGGTCGAAGTTATTATGAAGACTAATAATGTGGCTAATAATACTTTCTTCAAAACTCAAAAGAAATTACCTTAGTGACGTACTTTGTGACAAGATTTCTTAGCCAAATATGATTTTATATAAGGGCACAAGTTGGGGCAACATAATCAGGTTGAGTGAGATGTTTATTATTAATTTTGCTTTTGTGCAAGTGGAGTCAGGTATGCTGAAACAACTTCGTAAATTTATTAAGGATGACATAACTTACAAGAAGTATATTGGCCTTGTTAGAAAAAGGAAAGTCCAAAGATATTAGTTGGAAAATGATCTCCTCTATGTAAAAATAGGGTTGGATTTTTATGCTAAGTGGAAAACTGCAAAAGTACATGATGACAAAGATGTATAGGCCACAATGGATTGAACATCCAGAAAGGAAAATAATACATGTTATTTTGTCCCAAAATTACTTCTAGTAAGAAAATGGAATGTTGAGTTTTATTTCAAGATGTGTTTGGTATGTCAACGGGACAAAGTATTACAATAAAAAAGATGGATCATTACAGTCAATGCCTATTCTAGAGAAAGCCTGTTTTGATGGACTTCTTAAAGTTGATGGCATGAACATTGTTTTGGTTGTTATAGATAAATTCACCAAGTATACAATGTTTATGGTTGCCCCTGGTAATGTGTACAATCGAGGTTGTTTTATTGAAATATGGTGAGGTATTTTGGAGTGTCTTCTGATATTGTTAATATATACAAGTCATAAACAGGTTCTGGACAATATTATTCAGCATGATGGGACAAAGTTGAAGTTTTCTAGTGCAAATCATTAGTAAGTTGATGGGCAAATAGAAAGGATAAATGTTTTGCTTGAAGAATGTGCAATTTTTCTACAATCCCCAAAAATACTTGGTAACAAAAGCTAATCCATTTGAGTTGGTTTTGGGTACACAAGATTACTAGTGGCAAAAGTCGAGATACGTATAGATTTGTCATGGAAAGACATGAATTATTCAAATAAGCCCAAGATAGGTTGCAAAAGGTAAGAAAAAAGATGTTGAAGTACGATTACCATATATGAATCCTATTGGAATTCAGCGAGGGAACTTTTTTTGTTATGGGGTGCACTATTTTGTTTTAGTGCTTGTGTTAGTTCTGCTTGCTAATGACAGGTAACATGTGGGAACATGCTCGAGTGAAAGAAATATATAGTTTTGGACAAACACGAGCGGAAGGATAAGAAAATAATTAGTCTAGTGGGACTACATTATCGTACAGAGGCTACAAGTTTAGATAGTTTTATAGATGGTTCGCACGTAATTATGGTAAGCCACTTACTGACCTGTTAACAAGAAAGGTTTCACTGGAATGCAGAAGCACATAAAACGTTTAAAATGCTTAAAGAAGCCTTGACTGCACTAATAAATCAATATCTGTTAAACTCCCTCTCCCTGTCTCTTTCATGGTACAGGTATATGCGAACATCTTGTGTGTATTCGAGTAAAGCAACTCATGCTGCAAACCACTGCAAATGCATGGCGAGTTTCCTTCAAAGCCCGCACCTGACAAGCATCAGTAAGAGTAGAAGAGATAGCATGTTGATTAAAGGGGCACAAACAACTAAGGCTCAGAGGGATGAAAGAAGACGATAGAGAATCAGTCTAATGAAATAGAAGAACCCACCTAGATCTTCATGAATGAAAGGTGCGCGGTGAAAACAGCGTTCTTAGGGTCAAGAAAGGCAGAAATATGGATTTGCAATGTTTTAAGAAACGAAGAGATCCTTCAATAGAGAGAATTTAAAAAAAGAAAGAAAAGAAAGAGGATTACGATTTGCTGGATATTTCCCTTATTAATTCAGTGGCACAATCTGGTTTTGAGAGCAACTTGGCATCCATGAAATAATAACAAGGGAAATAGCTTGGAAACAAAAAAAAATAAGCTTTAGGCAAATGGTAACTGATCAACAGATCAAAATTGATTGCAGAGTTTTTCTTGCTAAACAAGAGCAACCAACTTTTAAAAAGTTTATGGCTCTTCAGAAGTCAATATGATTATAGAAAACTCAATCATGGCTCAAACAAGATTGGGATAAAAACAGTTCTCAAATCTGGTCTGCGAAAAACTGAAGCTCTAAGAAAATATGTATGTCATCTGCAGACCAAGCTACAAACAGCATCCCAGCAAACAGTGCACCACCTTTAGAAGAGCTTGTGGGAAATATAAAAAAACATTTTGCAAATTCAATACCTGCCTTCCACGGGACATTGCAAAACAATTTTACAAAAAGTGAGTTTCTGCTGTACAAAGAGCGCTCGAGGGTAGAAAATGGAGAATTAGGATGGCTTGACCTGTGCTGTAATTTTAGCTTCGAGTTGAGTCTTGTATGGGTGTTCAGATTTCTCTTGCAATCTTTACCTGCTGCTGATTCTATAAAGGTCGTGTGCATACTGGATAGTAAAGTATCAATCGAACGGGATAAAACAGCACTGTTATGAATAGAGTTCTTTCCAGGAATAGGATAACACGCAGAAAGACACTAATTCTTGCTTATTGTCAACCGAATTACTTGTTCCAAAACTTTGCACGAGGCCAATTATTTATCATTACAATATGAAAATGCCTGATTTATGTCCCCGAATCTAATCTATCACTCCCAGATTACATCCGTCATCACTCCCCGTGATTTGACTACAAACTAAGTTGTGCCAGAAGCCCACGTAAGATTTGCCAGATTCTGCGATTCACATGTACAAACACATTTATGCCAAGGGAGGCATGGAAAAGCCACAATCCTGAAGTGAAACACGAGCAGCAGAATACGGCTTCAGCAGGGATGTTTTCCAGGCTCATTCGCTTGAAAATTGAAACATAATATCAAAGACAAGTTGATGGATATCAATTTGTTGTTAATATTGGAATTCCAATCAATTCTCAGATTTTAAAATACAAAAAGCACCACTACAGCTCTTTACACCATTTACCTTTCAACAAGCTACACGAGTATCCTGCAAAACTGTCTTAAAGACTTCCTCTTTGTTGGCTGTAAATTATACAGAAGAGCTTCCGATCTGAAGCAATGGCAGCAGACAGCCAACACCAATGCTTATTGCACAGCAGTGCAGCCAACTGAGGGCATTCTGTTTGAAACTTGCCCTGGCTTGGTTGCTGCAAAATAATTTCTTGATTCATACAGGATCTGCAGCAGGAGAATACAGACATCTGGATGCTCAACCCACAATTTCCATCTTGCTGGGGCCGAGCTTCAACAGAAGGGGAGCCATCTGGTTCATCCTGGCAACAATAAACAGAAATGGGTGCATCAACAACTTCCAATTTAAACAATTGCCAATGCCTTGGAACCAGGACAACCTGACCCTATTATATCTTTGGGATAAACAAATCTTCACAGGTATGTTTCAATCCTCGAACGAATGCATACATATTTTCTCCAGCAGCAATGGCCAGTCTTCACCAAGTTGCTGTGGATTTAGCTCCATGGCAACTTTGAAATCAAGCATGGATATTGAACTATGCTGTCTCTGTTCCTGCATACCCTCCACAGGACCACTGTTACTCAGCATATGCAAGTTATTACTTGACCACATGCGATTGATCACCTTTGGTACCTGCTGCTTGTGAACAGGGTGCTTTCTCGGATCATGAGGAGACCGTGCTCCTACTAACTCAACACATGACTTGATCAACCTCTTCAAGTACAAATCTAACATATTATTCAACCTGTTTGCGCATTCCATGGTAACCCCTCCAAGCCCTTGTGTAGCCGCAATCTGCTCCATGCGTTTCCTCAGCTTCTCTGAATCAGACAATTCACCACTGTCATAATAGCTAACAAAATCACCACTACTTGCAACTGGCATAGTTTTGCGGGCCCCACCCACACTAGCTGAACAAAATGGAATCCCTAACGGTGCAAGTAGGAGAGTTCTGGAAAAGTTCAGGTGGTTTGCTTGCTCCACCTCTTCTCCATCTTCCACAAAATCTGTCTGATCTTTGCTCTGCATCCTTGATCTTTCAATGGGCTGTTGAGCTGATCCCTCCCTTTCATTCTCAGATTGCTCAGCAACTGTTTGAAGATGCTGCACTGGTCTCTGATAATCACAAGGTGCCAATTCCCCATTTTCCACAACAAACTTACTTCCACTATCTTCTGTACCAATTGATTGATGTGAGATACATTCGACTTTCCCATTGGGCCCAAGTGGGCTGGGTCTATCTCTCTGCTTCCGATCACGTATCACTGATCTAACCTTTCTTGGAGACACAGGTAAAACCCCATTAGACCATATGGATGCGTTTTGATTTGAAATAAGGGACCCATTTTGTTCATGCCCATCTTCTCTAACTGGAGAACTGTTTGGAGCTTCAAGCAGGGGTTTTGTGGGACCCGCCTCGTAAATTGGTGGTGGCGTCTTCGCCTGACAGGCATTCTTCAATATTGAGCGTATAAGATTATTGTGCAGCGGCAGATTCTCCCTTCCGAGCAAGCGAAAACATGACTTATCAAACTCGCTTTTACCCAGCTTTTGACTCAAAAATCGATTCAGATAGTAAAAATACTTCTTTGACCTCTCAACTCCAATCTTCTTTACTATCTCAGTTCTCAATTCAACCAAATCAACTCTGGAGCTCTGATGAGGTAGCATTTCTCATGAAACAGATTCATACAAAATCCAAAAACAGAACCACAAAACCCAAAACCCCAAATCGCACACTTAATTACTATTATTTTCACCTCCGCAATAGCAAAATTCACACACCCACATATCAAATTAAACGCAAATCGACAGTCAACCTCTGCTTATCTCTAGCGTAAACAGTCCCAAACACTACCATTCACCAAAATCACAAAAACCCAAGATTCTCAACCTGGAGAACAGCTATTTCTGTTTCCAGACAACCCAAAAGTCACCCGCCAACAACATATACAATGCAAACCCAAATCTCATCTTTAAAAAATCCAAAACCCTAAGAGATCAAACTCACTAAAAAACACTCAATCCAAATCACCCCAAACCAAAACCAATTCATTCATATACACAATAAATCAAAACCCTAACATGAAATCACCAAACTTTATACGCACAACAAACTCCTTTCTCTTCTTTCACCACTGCACCATTAAAAAAATAACAAAAACCCACTTCAGTTTTCGCACTATTTCACACAATTCACAAGCTAACAAGTTCAAATTTTGACTAATTTAACTTCATAAACAGAGATCAGTAAAAGAAACTGAAACAGAGACCGTTAACAAAAATTGACACCAAAACAACAATGAAGTGCAAAAGGCAAACTTTAAGTGTGTAAAATTGATGGGCTATAAGGATTAATTAAGTAAATATTTAAAAAAACTAACCTTCGATTAAACTTCACCAAAATTGGAGCGTGAGAGTTTGATTCTTCGCTTGTCTTCTTGGGTTTTCAATGTAGTTTTTTTCCGAGTTGTTGATTTGAAAACAGGGCCAAAGAGAGAGAGGTTTTCTTGGCTTTGAGAGTGTTAGCTAGCTTGATCGCTCCTTTTTGTTTCTAATTTAGTGTAATAAATAGTTTCTTTCTCTCTCTCTCTATCCCTCTTTTTGTTTTTGTGTTTTATTTTCTTGGTTTCTCTCTGTGTTTCTCTCTCTCGCTGTCTCTTCGACTGCTTCTTTCTCGCTTGGTCTCGCCTTGTGTTTTTTTAGTGCAAACGTGTTTAATTCATTTTTTTCTTTTGATCCTTTTTAATTTATTTTGTGCATTTAAACTCCTTTCTACTTTCAGATGCCATTTTTTTTAATAGAAGTAATCTAAATTATTTTTAAAAATATTTTTTTGTTTTAAAATATATTAAAATAATATATTTTTAATTTATTAAAAATTATTTTTAATATTAATACATAATAATAAAAAATTTGAATTTAAAATAAAAAAATAATTTTTTAAAAAAATATTTTAAAACGCATTGTCAAAAAAAAACCTAAACCTAGCCAAGTTGAAGGTTGTGGTTATAGATTAGGCAGATTAATTTTACCTATGTTAATGTAAAATAATATTGTTTTATTTTATATAAAAGGCTAAAACATAGTTATATTGAATTTTTTCAAATCAAATTAAATTTTGATTTATATTGAATTGACTTGTTGAGTTGATTATACCAAATTATATTTGGTATAATTTAAAATTTGATTCAAATCAGTTAAATACAGTATAATTAAATTATTTTTTTATATAGTAACATTAATATTATTTTTATTGTATGTATCATATACATTTAAATTGATGTGTTTATTAGAATGAGAGAGGAGAGAATTTGATTGTCTTATTTGATTTGATTTTGAATTTAAGGTTTTAAAAAAAATTAAAAAAAATATTTTTATTTTAAATTAAATATTTTTAGTATTTTTAGATTATTTTCACTTGTTAATTTAGAAAATAATTTAAAAAAAATCATCTTGATATGTTTATAAATGAAAAACACTTTCAAACACAACCTCAATTATATTCTCAAACATACATTAAAACCCGCATGTTATTTTTCAAAAACCGTCTATACTTATTTTTTAATTAAAGAATATTAATTTTGAAATCTAAAAAGGTTATGAAACTAAACACAATAGTCTCGAGGGTCCATAATGTGGTGACCCCTAATTATATTATTATCTAGAACTAATATTAGATTTTATAATAACTAAAGTATAAAAATACACATTTATATTTTAGGAATGAGTTATTGGCAGGCAAGTGTTAAGAAGATGAGAGGATTCAGATAGGGCAAATGGCTCCACCTCCCGCTCGAGGAATATTTGCCATCTCCGACCTCGGAATGGATAGGAGATTGACTTTCTTGTGGATAAACTATATATATATATATATATATATATATATATATATATATATATATATATAATCGAGTGTCCGAATCAGTTTATGTACATCACAACTAATCCCTGAATTCACTTAACATCCTGCAAATTCAGTGAACATGTAAGACACCGCAGAGATGACAGACGTGCATGGTGGGATTTGAATCCTAGTGCAGAGTAAGGAAACAAGTTCTTTCAACCGATAGGTCAAGACCTCATTTGTGCTATGGATAAACTATTTAATACCATATGTGATGGTATTTTAATAATGTACTAAGACACTGTTTTTCAAAAATATTATTGGAAAAATTTTTAAAAATATATTATTTTAAATTAATTTTTTTTAATATTTTTAAATTATTTTTATATGCTGATATTAAAAATAATTTTTAAAATATAAAATATATTATTTTAATATTTCCTAAATAAATAATACTTTAAAAAATAAATACAACCACACTCTCAAACACATATTAAACATTTGTGTAAAAATCTACTCGGATAGGAGAAGCAATGCACCCGGTGAACACAATTATCCTTTTTTATATCATTTTAATTATAAATTCATTTTCTTTTTAGTAGTCTTTGTTGCTTCATGTGAGAGGTAATATACAAAGACGAGGGAGAAATTCAAAATTATTTTTTTAATTCCTTTTTTTCTGTGTCCATTCCTCTTGTGCTCAAAGAAAAATACATTTCCATTCGGTCATATAAGGTAGAGAATTGTATATATAACATAATTAAAGGAGAAGGGTTTTTATTGTACCCTTTTCATGTAGTATTATTTATTAAAATAATGATTTTTTTTTCATTTAATCTATTTTTTAAATTTTATTCCTAAATATTAAATATATTAAGAGCTGAGTTTTATAATTATTTTATAGGGTATTGTTTTTTCTCTTTCTTTATTTTTTTCCCTTCCTTTTCTAATCTATATTTTTTTAATTTTAATTTTATCTTTTAATATTAAATTTATTAAAAATTGAGTTTCATACAAAAAATTCAATTCACCTTTTATGAGGGTATCTCGATCTCCTTATCTAAATTATAAGTTTAACAAATTAACTTGGTTAATTTGAGTTTTTTTTTCTAATTAATTTTATTTCTCAATTTATCCTTCAATATTAGTTTGATTCATAATTAAGTTTTATGTTTGTTTCAATCCACTTTCTATGAGGTTGTTCACATCTTATGACTCGTGTCACATATTTAATAGGTTGACCATAATAGACTCGAGCATTTTTTGTGTCTTTTTTTTATAGGTTTTTTTTTTAATTTTGTCTTTCAACATCAAGTTGGTTGAGAATCAAGCTTAATAATTCACTCAATTTCCTTACTATTGTTTTTTTCTAGTCTCATGACTTGGGAAGTAGATTTGATAAGCTAACTCGAGTTGACTCAGATTATTTTTTATTAAAAAAAATTCAGTTTAAAAAAATATTAAATTTCCTAGATCTATCACGATATTAAATTTATTATAAATTAAGTTTCATAATTTATTTTAATTTGGTTTTCCTAGATCTATCACGATCTCATGACTTGATATGTGGATAGATAGGTTGCATTAGATTGATCCAATATGTTATTGTGACAATATTTATTAAAAAAATATCATTTTAAATATTTATTTTGACTCAAACTAAATTTTTATCAATCATCTAAGTTATCTTTAAACATGCCAAGATGATCAGGTCATATAAAATCAATTTTAACATATTTGTTTTACTAAAAAAAAACATTAACAATACATAGATTTTGTTTTATATTAAAGAAAATTGATATCACTTGCACCTCACTGCAATACAATAATTTAGTTAACATGTACTAAAAGGCCTTATCATTTCACTATAATAGTTAATAGTAAAATGTCAAGGTCATTTTTTATTTTAGTCCTAAAAATTTTTCATTTAGTTCTCTAATTTTTTAAATATTTTTTTAACTTTATCTTTTAATATTAAGTTTAACATGTATTAGACTTTATAATTAATTTTTATTTTCTTTCTATTAAATTATTTTGATCTTATGACTTGTGTTGCAAGTTTTGTGAGTTAGTTGTGTTGATTCAATTAATTTCTTAATTATTATTTTTTTAGATTTATATTTAAACATTGAGTTGATTGAAAATTAAGGTTTATATTTATTTTTTCCAGTGGGATATCTCAATCTCATGGGCCGGGTGCTAGTTTTGATAGTTTTCTGGATTGCTTTATATATATATATATATATATATATATATATATATATATCCTCTAACATGAAGTTCATTGAAAATTAAAATTTATATATTTTTTATTTGCTTTATATGAAGCTATTTTGGTCTCTTAACTCGGGTTATGCAAGTTATCCCATGTTGACTCGAGTTGTTTTTCTAATTTAATCCTTTAATATTGGATTGATTAAGAATTGTACTTCACAATATATTTTTCTATTGGGTTATCATGATCTTCAAATCCAGGTCGTTGGTTAGACCGGCTGACTCATAATTTTTGAAAAAAAATATATTTTTTAATATATTATCATTTCAATATTTAAAAAAAAATATCTTGATTTTTTTTCAAACTATATTTTTATTGATTATTTAAGTTGTATTATAACTTATAAAAGTAAGTTATTTCATGTCAATCCTCATGTAGTGTTTTTTTACTAACAAATATAGTAACAATACTTAAATATTTTCTTACATAACAAAAAATTAATCCAATCAGATTGAATAAAATAACTTAGTGCGCGGGCGTGTATTCTAATGCTTGAGTTCTTCAGAAAGTGATTTTGGAAAACAAGTTGAAAAACTATCAGTAAAATTAGCACTATTCGTGATCATAGTTGTTGTGGAGTGCTTGCTGAGATAAAAGCAGTTTGGAACTCTTTCTTTGAATTAGAACAGAAGCGAACCCAAAACAGTCTCACCTTCATCCATGGAAGGAAATATTGATGTAAAGTTTTTCTAAGTTTCTAGCATGGTTAATTACGTGGGCGTGAGGGTTCGCAAACAGTTGGTACCTGACAGTAACTTCACCAGCTCATTTCTCTGAAATGATGTTCCGAAAATCATTAAATGTGTTTAAATCATGATAAAAAATTGTTCTGAATACAGCACAATGCGCAAAAGATTTCAGAGTTGCACAACAAATATGTTTCACTTGTTGAATCTGAAGTTTACAGAACAGGATATGTGGTCCTCAAATCTTACAAAATTATGTTGGTATAATGAACACAGCTAATTTCATTCCTGCTGTTTCAAAGAGCGAGAGAGTATAAATGGTATCAGTCATGCCTTGAAAACTTGATCACTTAATCCTTCGAGGTCATAACCAGCAGACCTAGAGCCCCTACAAGTATGTACTGCAAGAAAAACCAACACCAAGTTAAACATTTTATGCAAAACTAGGGAATTGAGTGCCTCCAGCAAAAACTCAAGGAAGCAAAATCTTAATTTTTCAAGTTGTTTGATTTCTAATTTCTGTGGAGAATTTCGTTTTTCAATTTTTTGACATAAGATAGGGAAATGAGGTCCTCATGCATTTTTATCTCAAAAAAGGAAAGATCTGTGTGAGTGCAAACCCGAGACACTACCTTGATAACAGGTTTCTCAGTCATCATGATTGTAACCCAACCAGCGTAAGGCAGGAACCTGCGGAAGAGGGTATATAATTCAGTTTCATATAAATCAAGAGGATATATATTTCAGAAAGTGTTAAGAAGAAAACTACAAGACGTAATATTTTTGTTTCTTATGTCAATACGAGTTGGTAAATCATTCTTTTGGATTGGCATATTAACTAGTCTGGATTATTTCATCATCACCAAACCCATGATGCACACTCTTCGATCGAACAAGTATTAGATAAAATCAGCAGATGACAGTATATGCAAGCACCTATTTAGAAGAACTCTTTTTTGTAGCGTACAAGTTAATCGTGGTCCCCCGCATAAATTACCACTTCATGCTGGAAACAAAATATATGCAAATACATGCACAACTGACTTACCCGACAGCTCTCCCCATAATTTGTTGTGGCTTCAACCAATTCTGACCATAAGCATACAAACCCCTGTCGTTGGCATTATTAGCATCTCCTGATAAAATTATCCAGTCACAAAGTGAGCATCAGTCTCCTGGTTATTGACAGTAGAACTTTATAGGCAGATGTTTTCAAACATTTTTTAAGACCGTTTCACTTGTATCTCTTAAGATATGACTTAAAATGCTGAAAGTTTTTAATTAATTACCCTTCACTTTAATTCATCTTCGTGTTTAAAGCTCAACTGAGAAGGAAGGTGGCACATGCACAAAAACAAGTTTTTTCTTGAGAGTAGAAGAGGATTAATTAAGATAAGCAGAAATGTACTCAACGAAACTTAATGACTTAGTCACATATTGTGTTACCTTTTGTAAGGATATCAACCTTTCCACTATTTTCCTGTTCATGAACCTACCAGAGCACAATCAAATGTACATTACGCAACTTTGTTGTTATAATCAAATAGTATCATGCAAGACTATTATACTAGAAGATAGCAAATGAAAGTGAGGTTAAGATGAGCTGAGGGCTTTTATTCTATTGCTCAATCGGCATGCTTCCTACTTCCTTGTGAGAAACATTAAATATATTATAACTGACGTTAAAATAAACAGGAGTGAATGGATGGTAGCTCGTATTTCCTGATGGTAGTTTCCTTTCTATAAGGTCACTCATTGAAATTCTCACATTGGAACTAAACAGTCAGTATAATCCCAGTCTATGACGCTTGCAACAACCCTGTGCGAAGTGCCCATCATATTCTACAATAAACAACAAGCACTAACAAGCATCCTTGGATAACAATACAAGTGAAATATAGTTACCTCAATTACTCGATGGACAATTGGAATTTGCTTTCCCTAAACAATGAATTGAAGATATATCAGTTCACTGGAGAAAAGAGACCATGGTGTTCAACACAAGTACACCAAAACGAAAAGTTTGGGATACAATCAAAGTAAAAGAGAACAACTTTGTCGCGGACAATGTCCATGTCTGTATTATTAAGTATACCGTAATCTAATTCTTAAAAAAAATGACTTCTCTACTGTAAGGTAAAAAACGAAGAAGATGCTAATTCACATCATTAAAGTATCAACTCACACACTTATGCCTAAATCAATATTCACTAAAGTTCCGACAGCAGGGCTTTAGAATGCTAAAATGAGCTGAGACAAGATTCACCAAATCACCCTCATTGTTCCTTTTGAAGAACTATCCAGCACTCCATTAGCACTGCTCCTCGACTCACTTGAAAAAGTGGGTCCCACATGGCAGAATAGTGGGCACCACAGTCTGATGACTAGGAACTAGGAAGCGATATCAACCAATAGTCTATCCGTTACTTTCCATAAAGCAAGGATTCAACCAAAAGATGCACTAAGACTAAACACTAGCATCATCAACTCATAGCAAAACAAAATAAAAAATAAGATCAAAAAAACTAAATAATCACCAAATCAATCAAAAGAAAAACAAACAAATTAAAGAAAGAACATACTTCTACATTATACACAACAATCTCTCCCGCTCGAAATGGGGCCTCGCTCATATGCAAGAACAGAATGTCTCCCTGCGAACCAAGAAAGGACAACGTGAGAAAAACCACATGTTGCCCATATGCATATCGTATGCGAACCAAAAAAAAAACATGGGATTCTTAACTCGTTTGAAACCAGGTTCCATGCTACCAGAAAGAACAACAACAACAGGAGATTCACTACCAGTTAAACACATCAAGGCTTTCCATATTATTAAAGCCGTCGACACTATCATCCCTGTAAAACAAAACAAAAAAAGAAATGAATAAAAAGAATGGAGAAATATCAGTATCCAGTAAAATAAATAATATTTTTAAAGAAAAAGAACCAAGAGTTATCAATTGAGAGAGAGTGTCTCTGATCTTCATGGATTTGATCGACTCTACATTCTCTGCTATCCACCCCATGTCGTCTCTCCCTCTCCCTCTGTGATTTTCTTTTGTGAAACTGAAACAGGGGTGCAGGGAATTTGTAATCGAGAGCGCAAGGATGGCAGTTAAAACTCACTTATAGTACCTAAATTATCTCTATATAGTCTCATCAATCCCATTACTTCTAATTAATTTCAAAAGCTACTTCATTTCTAACTAAAGGCCATTTGAGAGCTTATATTCATTGAAGTCATGACAAATGAAAAACCACATGGGAAACTAACTGGTCATAAATCCACTCATGTTTGATATTAAGAATCTTATAAGCATGAAATAATATATTCATATTTATTGCTCTTTTAGAAAAGATGATCATTGAAATTGATTAATGGGACAAAATCACTTTAACGTAGGACTAACGTGGTTGATTTTGTTCAATAGAGGATCGAATTTGACTTAATGAGAATTTACAGCCACCAGACTCTTCTTAGTCTTTAATTCAAAGATCGCCTGGTATGGTCTTTCTGAATGCGGGCCCCATATGTGGCGTGGCTTGTTCAGTCATATTTTGACATGTGGAATTACTGGTCCGTAATTGTTTTTAAGAAATGAGTAAGTTTGGCATATTGCATTTTGGTTACTATATATATATATATATATATATATATATATATATATATATATATATTAACTAAAAGATAATTGCCGTGCCTCTTTTACTGTGCGTTTCTTCACTGTTCACCCAGACACAGATCACTATTCATTGCGACAGTAAAATGATGATTTTACCCCAGGACCGAAAATCTTCAGCCACCGGTGCCAGGGCCATTTTCGGCTTTTCCACGGGACACGGGCGGTATTTTCAAATTTTGTGCACAGTGAAACGACGCAAATAGCCCCCATAAACGACAAATTAGTTCACAGTACCAGGGGCTGAACCGGATTTTCAACTTTATTTGCACAGTGAATCGACAAAAAAAGCCCTCTATAACGACAAAATAGAACACAGTAAACGGGGGTATCTACGTCCTTTCCCCTCAGGTTTTTTCGTAAATATCGCTGGCTGACAGGGCATGTACGTCATTGACTATTATTTTATTATTTTTCCCGATTAACTGCTGGCGCGTCGTATCACCACTTACGCGCCTTATAGGCGGCGCGTGAGCCTTCTTCCCTCCGTTAAAATTTAACTTCCGCCATGTTAGGAGGTGCGCCGATAGGTCCTCTATCTTCCATCACGGCGCGTGCCGGTCCTATATGTGCCGGTAAACGGCAACGGACGGTTGTTTGTCCGATGTCCGTTTTCTCTCTCCAGCCGAACCAAAGTCGGCTTCAGTCCCTTACGTTTATAATAAGTTTTGTTTGGTCCCTGAGGTTTTTATTTCAATTTGATTACTGATTTTTTTAATTGAAAGTTTCATTATTTTCAATTGTGCCCTTCAATTAAAACTGATTATATAAAGAAGTTTTATTCCAGTCCCTATACTTTTAATTTTTGATTTATTTTCGGTTCCTTGAATTTTTATGGCAAAGATCTTTTGATTTCCTTGATTAGGCCCTCCAATTCAAATTGTTCATATATCCAAAGTTTGATTTCAGTCCCTCTTCTTCTAATTGTTTTGATTAAATGACAACAATTATGATTAATTATTTTTGGTCCTCCAATTATTATTTTTTTCAGATTTATCCTTCAATTGAAATTAAATTTCTATAGGTTATTTTTCATTTCAGTCCTTATTCTTTTAATTTTTTATTTTATATTAATTCATTTGTTTTTTTTATAATATTTTTTTTATTGATATTTATGCATCTATGCTTTTAGTTTTTGTCTTTTTTTAAGTTTTATTTTTAATAATTTCAATCCTAAAATTTTAATTTATGTTGATAATTATTTTAAAATTAATATTGCATATTTTTCCCTTTTATTCTTTTTTTCCGGTTATTTTTTTTTGTTATTTAGATTAAATGATTTTTATGATTTTACTATTTACGCAATGATAATGACAATTTTAGTTATTTTTTTTTAACTTTTTTTTATTCAATTTTTTTGTTTTATGATTTTCCAGTGCAATTTAATTATTTTAATTGTCATGATAGTAATATTAATAATAATTTGTATTGTTATAGTAATCATTTTACTATTAATATTGTTCTCTTTTCCCCTTTTTTCTTTTTTTTTTCTTTTTGATTAGATTATTTTTATAATTTTACTATTTATGCAATGATAATGATAATTTTAGTGGTTTTTTAAAGAAAAATCTTTTGCTTTTTTTATTGATTTTTCATCTTTTTTTTTTTTTACAAAATAATTTTTATTTGATTTTTTGTTAAAGTTTTTAAGATATTTTTAATCTTTCATTTATTTTCTTTTTTTCATTATTAACATACTAATAATAATAATAATAATAATAATAATAATTTAATTGTTTTTCTTGCTTACTCTTTTATTACTGTTATTTAAGTTTTTTTTTTCAAAATAATTTAATAATTTTTATTGTTGTTACAGTAATAATAATGATAATTTTTATTTTCATTTCATTTTATTTTTTTATCTTTTGTTAAAAATTTTTTTCCTTTCATTATTAGCACAGATATAATAATAATAATAATAATAATAATAATAATAATAATTTAATTGTTTTTCTTACTTGCTCTTTTGTTACTGTTTTTTAGGTTTTTTACCTCTCGGAATAATTTGATAATTTTTATTGTTGTAACAGTAATAATAATAATAATTTTTAGTTCTTATTTTATTTTTTTCTTTGATCTTTTGTTAAAATTTTTAGTATTTTTTTAATCTTTCATTTCTCTTCTTTCATTATTAGCGCAAATATAATAATAATAATAATAATAATAATAACAACAACAACAATAATAATTTAATTTTTTTTCTTGCTTGCTCTTTTGTTAGTGTTTTTTATGTTTTTTTTTATATTTTTTTCTCGGGGTAATTTATTAATTTATTTTTTAAAAGGTTATAATGATAATAATTTTAGATGTTAAGATTTCAATGTTTTATTTTTATTTTTATTTTTATTTGCTCTTTGGATTAAATGATTTTTATGATTTTACTATCTGCACAATAATAACAATGATTTTAATTATTAATTTTTATATTTTTTCTTATTAAATTATTTTGCTTTTTTTAAATTATTGTTCAGGTAAATTGAATTATTTTAATTGTTTTAACGATAATGTTAATAATAATTTCAATTGCTATAAAAATTATAACGACAATAACGTAAGAATGAATTTTCAATTTTTGTTTTTGTTTTTTTTATTGGTTGAAAATTAACTATTTATATTTGTTATTTGATTATTTCAAATTTTTATCCGGTATTAATTTATTTATTTATTAATTTTTAGATAATGTTTATTCTTTATTTGTGTATATATATCTATGCTTTTAGTTTTTATTTTTTTGTTGGGGTTTTATTTTTAATTGATTCAGCCCTAAAATTCTTATTTATGTTAGTAATTATTTTAAAATTAATATTACTCCTTGCTTCCCTTTATTCATTTTTTTTTTCTTTTCTCTTATTTTTATTTGTTATTTGAATTATATGATTGTTTTTTTACTATTTGCGCAATGATAATGATAATTTTTGTGATTTTTTTAATTGTTATTTTTAAATTTTTTTTTCCAGGGAATTTATTTATTTTAATTATTTTGATAATAATATTGATAATAATTTTAATTGTTATAGCAATGATAATTAAAATAACATGGGAATAAATGTCTCATTTTGAAGGAAGGTTTTAACTTCGTTCTTCATGTCAACATGCCTCTTTTTTGCAATAACCCGCAAATTATATAGTTTGCATTCTTTTGTTATTTTTTATGACGATGTACCCACATTATAAAAAATATAATCTATTCTTACGCAACAAACTCTACTTAAAAATTTATACATTTTATCTTCTAATCTATAAATTTTATTTAATTATATCACATAGATTTATTGTTGTGGATTTAATTATGTTAAATTATATACATAAAAATGTCCGTGGCAACGCGCGGGCAATATGGCTAGTATATATATATATATATATATATATATATATATATATATATATAATGTTATAATCTTAATATTTATAATTTATAATATTACACACTCTTTTTCAATGAAAAATATTTTTATTTGCGTAAAATGTTGATCAATATTTTAAGATAAGTTCATGTAAATTAATTTACAATCACTATTTCATTAAAAAATTATAATAGATATAAAAACTATAGTAAAATATTTCTTGAATAAAAAAAAAAAAAAAACAAGCTACCGCCATGGTTAATATAGAAAATAACTCTAAAAAGGATCTAAGTGAAGATATTGTAAACATATAAGACCTCAAAAATAATAATAATAAAACGAGTCAATGAGGAGTGTTATCTTCTAAAGCATAACAATAACAAACGGGTGCGGGTCGGGCTCTGCAATGAGACTCTTGCCCGGATATTAGAACCCTAAATTTTTGAAATTTGTGACTCTTCTCTCTCAGAAACAATCAAATCAGATGGAGGTCAGCGATTTTGAAGAAGAAACCCTAAAAAAGAGGCATAAGAGGAACCCTTTTACATCATCAATGGGAGAAATGGTAATTTCTTATTGATTATCATTCAAAGCTCTCTGTTTTTTTCCAATTTATTTTGAATTTTTTTGTGATTGTAATTTTAATTTTTTGTGTGGAAAAACAGAACTCTATGCACGAAGATGATGATAATGATCGGTTAGAAACTGCACGTGCTAGATGTAAGAATAATGATGATTTTTTAATTAGATTAAGGTGTTTTGTAAGAAACTGAAAATTGTGTCCTTTTTTTATTAATTAGTTTCGAATGTAATTAAGAGACATACAGCATTGGCAGAGAGGCTTTCTAGGTGAGAATTGTGTTGATGGTTGTTTGATTAATGAAAATGTTATTGGGTTTGAGGATTAAGGGTTTCCCGCCCTTCTTTTTGTTGGTTTTTGACAGGGATTCTGATAAGATCATATTCCAGCGGTTACAGAAAGAATTCGAAGCTGCAAGAGCATCTCAAACTGAAGGTATTTTCTTTTTGAGATAATGCAGTGATTAACATTTTATTTGTGAGTGATATGATTGAAAAAATGTGCTTTCTTTTGAATTCTTGCAGAGGTTTATTTAGATGGAGAAGAATGGAATGATGGGCTGTTGGCTACGATAAGAGAGAGGGTAAACACTGTACTCAGTACTTTGATAGGGGTGGTTGAATTCTGTGGTTCTGATCACAACTTATTGTTAAAATAGATGACTGGAACAATTTACATCTTGAAGTTTGGGTCTTTATGCTCTATTTATTGGATAACTCGTTGAGGAATACTTGTCTGTTAGCACACCATCTCGATTGATTTGTTTGTGTGATCAAATTGTTAATGTTTTAAGCGTGCCCTTTTCATCAGGTTCACATGGAGGTTGATAGAAAGGCAATGCTAGCAGAGACGGATGTGATACCAAATCATCATGTTGAGGACAAAATTACATATAGAGTTGGGAATAAGGTAACATTTTCTACTAACAAGGATTCAAAATGCATGGAATGTGCTCTGGGTGTAGGTTTTGATGAAATTTATGGTGTTGGCCTGTCATTTATCAATCAGTGGTTTTTTTTCTTAATATGAGCAGGTTATTTGCTGTCTGGAGGGGGCAAGAATTGGTATTCAATATGAGACAACTTTTGCAGGTTGGATGCAAATTTTCTTGTACTATATTCTAGTATGATCACTTTAGTTAAGTTATCATCTCATTTTGCATCCAACAACAATTACTCCACAGTGCTCATGGCTTTCCATGACTGCACTTAGGAGGTTGGTGGCCGTTTTATTTTATATTGAAACATATCCTGTTTATCCTAACAAAAATTATTGTGATCTTCCTGTACTGTTCAATTCTCTCAGAGTAGATCGCATGTCAGTTGATGCAACTCAAAGCTGGTTCATTTGTTTCTTCCTTTTCCCTTTTTCTTTCCAGGAGACCCTTGTGAGCTGTACCATTTGGTGCTTGAGAGCAGGTCATTTCTTGAAAAGATGACTGTCCTTGAACACACAATCCCTTTCTTCCTGCCACTACGTGAAGCAGAAAATGATCTTCTTTCATCTAATGCGATGGTAAGGTTAGTTGCCAGGGATGTCTTTTTGGGCTTGATATTCCCGGATATTACCCATTCTCAATATTGCTTCTTTTGTCTTGCTTTCAGAGATTTATAGATTACATTGGAGAACTTCTGCAAGCTTATGTGGATAGAAAGGAACAGGTATAGTCCAGTTTCATGATCTTAGTATTTATTTGTTTCTGTTTGAGCTGGTTTTGCTGACACACCAATCCTTGATTACTTACAAGAGACTGTCCTACTACATCTAGTGAATTTTCAATGTTCAATTTGCACGGATCAGCTTAAGTGAGTTCCACCCTTTTTGCCTGGTTTCTGTAGGAACCATCATTGGCTTAACTATTCTGGTGAATAGTTTAGGAGAAATTTATGAACTTTGTTTATGTTAAGATAACAGGGGACCCACACAAGATCTTATTTGTTGGAGTTCCTTGGGAAGCATTTTTTTATGCTTAAGCTTGTATCTGAAGTATAACCCTGCCTGGCTCTTTTATTAGATGAAGTCTTGTTATCAAAGGCCAATATTTTTTGTTTATTACGTGCTGCTCCTTCTTTCCAGTTTTTCTTTTAGATCGATCTCCATTTTCCTTGTTAGAAATTTATATGTGCTGGACGCTTGTGTATTAATTTACATTCCATCTATTGTGGGTGCATATGTGGGTGCTTGCAGATGTTTGTCAGGTATTAAGGGTGAAATAACAGATTGAACATCTAACCACACTCATTTGGAGATAATATTTTCTTTGTCTTTGCCTTCTTTGTTACTCAATCTCCACAACAAGTGGTCATACCCTGTTTTCAACTGTCCCCTTCCACACCCTGTTGGTGGGATTTGGTCTCTAGCTTTTTATCTGGGATGACAACATGGCATATACATTCCTTGTTTTTTTCGCTTGAACAAACATATAAATTTTTGTTTCATAAAGTAATGTGCTCTTCTCCTGGGTCTTCAATTTATCAAGTTTATCACATTGACAAGTTGCAGCTAATTTTTATATCACA